>CAUDMG010002269.1:1350000-1702500 GCA_958450375.1 Homarus gammarus | reverse complement strand
TATTGTTGTTCTCGTTGAGGTTATCGTGTTATATTGTACTTTAACAACTAAGGTGTTTAATAGCGTGAAAAGGTTAGTTAATTTAGCTAGTCCATCAACTAGTCTGCATACTAAGACAATAATATTTAAGAGTTAAGAGATATTATGCACGTCAATAGGTTCAGTTACATCACTAACAGGTTATTTACAATCTAATATATAAAGCAGTGTCTGTTTGTTTGTTTATAGAGGTATTCTCTATGCATGGCCGCAGTTTTGACGACGTAGAACTGAAATTTGATATGGAGACGCACATGTGACCTCGAAGTGTCAAGAAGGCGGAATTATGCATGTGTGGCTCCACTGTTCTGTTATGCATGGTCACAGTTTTAGTACACACTTAGATTTGGTCTGTTTATGTAAATAGCTCCAAGAAAGCTTACCAACGTCTACATTACTGCGGGCCCGACCCTCACCTAAAAATGTCCCCTGCCCCTCACCCCTATGTTCGACCAGTCTTTTAAAATAAAGCTGTTTTTTTGTTTTTTTAATGTGTTCTTAATGTTGGACAAGGACGGATAGAGGGTATGAGCTGCCCCTCTATTTCTAGGGGATGGAGTCCTGCAGGGGGAGCATCCTCTTTAGCAGAGTGTGTGTGTTTTGGCTGAAATTTTTTATGGCTATGTATATTTAAAAATGTCATCTGGTGGTTGTGTTAAGTTCACTTCGTCAAAAACAAGACCTTATGTCAGTGCCCCAGTGCCGTCTCTTCCCCAGAATTCCAGTAAATTATTGTGGAGCCATGACAATACTAACGAGTGATAGCCGTAGTTTGTATGAGTGCCGGTATATAACAATGGCGCCACAGGTCAAGGAAGGTGCAGTCGTGCATATGTATACTTGTAGACAATGGATGACAATACAAGCCAACGTGAGACACTCCGCAGATTTCTTTCAAGTAGAACATCGTCTCTCTTCTCCATCTATGCCTTATTAATCTTATGCTTGTGGGGTGCATGGGTCCCTCGCCCCGTCTACACAGTTATCACTCTTGTTCCTCTACTTCTCTTGTTACTCCCAGTTTCCTCATGTCCTTCTCACCCACAACGTTTGGCTCACCAACAGTACAGTGTTAACACGAGCTCACCCATCACAAAAAATGGCGTCAGACAGTAAGAAGACTTAAAAAAAAAAGGCTGGCAGACAACGGAGAGACTTTAAAGAAAAGACTTCATAAAAAAAAAGATGTCGGGCGTAGGGAAGAGTTAAAGAAAACACCAGCAAAGAACCACGAGTCCAGACGAGGAGTAGACTTGACAGAAAACGATGGCGGACGAGGGGGGAGACTTATATATATACCCATGGAAACACAGTCCTTTAGAGAGGTTCATATATATCAACCTAATAGTGTATTATGTACCCGGAAGTAATATATTTCTCACTGGAACTAACGAGAATACTTCAACTATTATGGTTATAGAGGAAAGAAATTGTTTTCTAATCGTGTTGTTCAATAATTTAATTTGCTTTTGACTTGAGGGATACAAGAACCTATTATCTAATGTAAGCTTCCGGTAGGCCTCTCCTCCTCCCTCCGTCTCTATCGTCTCCCTCCCTTCTTCGCTCCCTTTCTTTCTCTCTTCCACCCCACTTCCTAATCTCATGGTTCCCTTCCTTCTTCTCACCCTCTCTTTCTCTTTTCCTTTCTTCCTCCCTCCCTCACACCTCCATCTCCTCTCCAGCTACCCTCCCTCCTTCTTGCCATCCTTCCTCGCTCCTTCCCTCCCTCCGCCCCTTGTCCCACCCAACCACCCAGCCTCTAGTTTCCCTCCCTCCCGCCAGAGCGCAAGAACAGGTGACCATCTTGGAGGGAGTTTGGCGGACATTGTCGTGGACAGGTCATTAGTGTTTTGTCGCCGCCGCTGAGAGAACTTGTTGTGGCCCGCGCCTCACTTTCACACATGTTTTGATTTTTATTATTTCGTCATTTTCGTTGTTTTTATGTGTTTTCTCTCTATCTCTCTCTCTCCTGGTTCTCACGGGATAGGTTATCTTTTTTGTTAACTTTTGTGTTTGTCTTTCTCAGTATTTGTGTCTTGATGTCGTTCTTTTTATCTGTATACGATATTGTTATCCCTGTGTATGTACTGTAAACCAGGGGCCGTCAGCTCGCCACACATCACACAAGCCTCAGTCATTCTAGACCCACGTGTGAAAAGATTCCCTTACGTCATAATTATTATCTCTCCATCTTCTTTAATAATTATATTATACATATTTCTGAAAAATCTGATCATTCTGTGTTCCATCTTATTCCAGGATCCGACACGCGTCACGAATCCTGTAATTTGTGAATTAGAGAACCTCTTTACCCCCAGCATTACCTCGCCCAGATTTTGATCAAGATAATGCCATCCATCTCGAGGCGATACGAGAGGATCTCTCACTGTTAACCACTGAAAACACGGCTCAGTGGTGGTGGAACACGTCCCGGTGTGCCAGGATCCCTCAGATGACTAGGGGTGTATCCAATCGGCCTGTAAACTAACAGTACTTTATATGCAAATCTAACGACACGATTGGGATGCTGGCATGTCCCAGAGTGGCGGCGGGGAGGAGGGTGAGTCACTGACGCAGCCGAGGGAGGACCGGGTTATATGTCAATCCCGTTGTTTAGGACGTCACTCCCATAGACGTGAAGATAATTAATAAACAATACACCAACTCAAGGAGGGAGGTTGCTAGTTGGTGACATACGTGTTTATTTTTCTGTACAATGTGAAATTAGGGTTTGTAAAATAGACTGAGGTTATTGTTTGTCAATAAGGATTATATTTTTCTTGAATAGTTTAATGAATCGAATACATAAACAAACACTGGTTATATTTCAACAAGTGTGGGAAGCTTTAGCCTTTAATTTTGAACCGTGACCATGACGTGTGACCTTGACGTGTGACCTTTGACCATTGACCTTCACGTGTGACCTTTGACCATTGACCTTGACGTGTGACCTTAACCTTAGCCAATCTCTCTAAATTCCATCTCGGCCGCCAGCCAAGTTTCAACACAGCTGGTGAACTCTTCATTAACCCATTGAGTCATAGGATATAGAGCTATAAAACCAATCCATTAGTTTGCCTGAGGCTCCTCCTTAAATAACCCAGAATGCTCCTGGCTGATAAAATATGTATTGGTTTAAGAAAATGCATTTGTTCGTGTAACCGAGAACTGCATATACTGGCATGTTGTTTTGAGCTGTGATGAACCGACAAAATAATATGCATTTCAAACGACCCCCCTCCCACCCACCCATCCCATCACCCCCACCCCAAAAAAGAGAGTATTTTGCATTTGTGATGAGCTGACAAAAAATAACATTTGCATTTGAGTTGAACTAAAAAAAAAAAGAATTTACGATAAAAACAGAGAGGCGATTTAGGCCTGATAAATAGACCATCGATTTGGTTTGTATAAAAAAATAATATACATTTTGAATGACGACAAAAGATACATTTAGGTCGAGAGAACAAATACACTAACATTCAATTCAGCACCAAAAATGTATATATACATTCGAGATGAGATAAAATACATTGGGATTAAACCGATGAAAAAATACATAAATTTTACACTCGGATAAAACAAAAATTACGATAGTCACGTTGGCTTAAAAAAAAGAACAAACTTTAATCTTGAGCTGAAATAAAAGCCAATACAGTACTTACAAAACCCACACAATATACACCAAAAAAATCTGATTCCATACCGATTTCTTTTTTACAACCGATCAAAACATTTTTCTAGTACATAAATAAACAATTAAATTAGAGCATCATATTTATAACACATATATTAACCAACATCTACACTACAGCAATTACTGTCTTAGGTCAGATTAGGTTCACATGTGATCACTTACCTCCCTTCTTCATCTCTCAAGCTGCTGGAGGAAATACATACTATACTGTTAATACATACATACATACATACACCATGCCTTATTTTGTCTCCGTACCTGTCGTCTTACGTCACAAAAACTGACAGAAACCGTAGACAGAAACAAACTCATGTACGTACCTTACCTTCCTCAGTGTGATGGACGGAGGAAAGTGTCTCTTTATGTTTTGGTCCTGACTTCATGTTGTCCTGTCCACCATTTTACTTTCCCTGACGTCATCACCGTGTCATCCTTTCGGCACTGTATTAATCGCGTCAACACTGTCACTCTTTGGCACTTAGGTCTTATTATCTGGCCCCGGCACTGAAGTCTTGTCCCTGTAAAAGCATGCATCAATATTTAATGGACCTTATAGCAAGCAACAGCAGCCTATCATGTATATTTCTCTGTCAGTAAGTATATTTGACATTATTTTTTTCTTCGTGAGTGATTGATTGAGTGAGTGAGTGAGTGAGTGAGTGAGTGAGTGAGTGAGTGAGGCATGTAAGGACAACTTAATTTATACTGTATTGAGAATATTTGATCTCCGTCAGTGAATAATAAACTCACTGAAGAGGATAGAATAATGAGGGAAATGAAAGAAGGGAAGAGGAAGAAAGAGGATATGAAAGGAGAGAGGACGAAAAGGAATAGTTAAAAGAACGAGAGGAGGAAGGTGGAGAGAAAGAGACACGAGAGGAGAGGATAGAGAAACAAGATGAGATAGAGAGAGCAGAAATCTCTCCCCTATCTCCCCCCTCTTCCTCTTCATCCACTTCTCCCCTCCACCTCCCCCCTCCACTTCTCTTGACTCTGGGCTCAGCTAAATGTCAAGGAGGATCAGTGGTCCCTCCTCTTCCTCTTCCCTTCCTCCGCCTCCTCTCCTCCCCTTCCTCCGTTTCCTTCCCTCCCCTTTCTCTGTCTCTTCCCTTCTTCCTCCTTCATCTCTTTCCTTTTTCCTTTCCACCTCTTCCCTTCTACCTCTCCTTCTCCTCCCCTTACTACCTCTCCGTCTCCTCACCCTTCTCTTCAACCTACACCCTAACGCTAGAGATGAGAGAACGCGCTGACAAACTCACTTCAAACTACAAAAGGAAAAAATATCATAATTAGAGTGCGTCCTGTCGATCGCTTTGACAATTTATCTTTTCAAACTTGGCGAGAAAATAGTGTTTGGCGATTTTTTTGGGGGGGCGTATTTTTTTCTGAAACGAACCATTTAATTCCGTCATTCAATACGATGTTGAATTAACGAATGAAATGTTTAATTTTACTGAGTGAATAAATTGTTAAGGTTGGAGATTTTTTATAAATTTTTACGACAGTATTAAAATCTCTTTCATTTTACTTCTGTCATACAAGGCAAAATTAATTAACAAAATGGGACTATATTGGCGAATAAAACTAAAGAGACGATTTTCTGAAAATTTTGGGCGACTTATCTTATCTATATAAATTCCCGACCTCGAGTGTGAGACGTGATGAGAGAGAGAGAGAGAGAGAGAGAGAGAGAGAGAGAGAGAGAGAGAGAGAGAGACTTCCACCATCTCACGTATTTCTCGGTAATGATGGGAGAGATCACGGGGATACGAGGCGCCGGTTGTTTTCATGAGCGTTAGTTGAGTGAGAGATATGAGTGAGAAAGAGACAGAGAAACGAGGGAGAGTGAGAATGAGACAAGGGAGGGAGGGAGGAACAAAATAGAGACAGTGAGATATATATGAGTGAGATAGACAGAGAGAAAGAGGAGAAATGAGTGACAAAAGAGAGAGAGTGACACAAAAGAAAGAGAGAGAGAGAGAGAAAGAGAGAGAGAAGAAAAATAAAGGAGAGAAAGTAAAAAAATATCGTTCTCTCACTTTCTCTATCTTACATTCTAATTAGTTTTGATCTCTCTCTCTCACTGCCAGGCCTCCTAGCACATATTCCACAAGGTTGTATATGCCTCACTCTCATATGCAAATAGAGAAACAGCTGATATTAAATGCAGTCTTATGGTAATGAGATTATATATGTGTTGTGATGTAGGTCAGTGGGTGATCCAGGGTGCAGTGTTTGTTCTTGTCTTAACCTCCTCTTGTTGGTCAGTGTATAGTCTTCTTCTTCTATCTTCTATCGTCTTCTTCTTCTGTTTCTTCTTCTTCTTCTTCTTCTTCTTCTTTCTTCTAACGTCATTATCTTCTTGTTTCTTCTCTGCTGTTTCTTCTCTTCTTCTTCTATCTTCTCCTTTACCGCCGCCATTTCCTTCTTCTCCTGGTGGTGGTCGTGTTGTTAGTAGTAGTGGTGGTAGTGGCATTAATAGCTCGGGGTGGTAGTGATGGCAGTAGGTGGTGGTGATGGTAGTAGGTGGTGGTGGTGGTGGTGGCGGTAGTGATAGTGTTAATAATAACTCTAGTGGTGATGATGGTGGTAGTAGTAGTGGTGTTAATAGCTCGGGTATATATACTGTATATATATATGTTAATTCAGTGGTGTTAGACGACCCAATAAACCCGACAGACACAACACATAAACCAACACAACTGATTAAACCCCCCACACTCATAAACCATCTCTGGGATTCTCAAAGGTTCGTAAAATTATCACATTTCCCCATAATTGGTGATGTAAGAACGATTTTAACTGACTAGCGTAAGCCCCGATACAAAGATGGATTCTCATATGAACGAAAGTTAATATTTCCACTTAAGTATTAAAATGAGACTGTATGATACTGACTCATTTAAACTACAAAGTTAAGATGGCGGTGAAATTGCAGTGAGACTCTAGGTATAATTTTAATTCTTCACTCATTTTCTACTTAATTGGAGATGATAGGAAGTTTCTGACTGACTACAACACAAAATTGGTTCTTTAAGTAGCATCAAAATTACACTCAAACTCTACCGTAATTAAATATAGCCAGCAGGACCTGGAGTCTCAGAGAATCATGGGGTAAATTCTCCCTCAGCTGAAGATGTGAGGCTGTGTCTGACTATCTCACTTACGCTACAAAATAAGAGTTAAAATGGCGCTGAAATTACACCAAGACTCTGCTGTAATTAATTGTTGTATTATATTCTACTCATTGGCAAATAAAATGGCCTCTTTATTTCACTTAGACTTTACTGTTATTAGATGTTATATTTTCCCCAAACTAAGTCAAAATGTTAACACGTGAGTCTAACCTAACCTAACCTAACGTAGGATAAGTTAGGTAAGGGTTAGATTAGGTTGGGTTAAATTAGGTTAATGATAGATTAGGTTGGGTTAAATTAGGTTAATGATAGATTAGGTTGCGTTATGTTAGATAGGGTTAGGTTAGGTTAGGTTACTGTATAGATCCAGAAGTTTGGTCCAGAATTTTAGAATCCTGGAATAGAATACTTGAACGCGACCTCCAGGGACACACACACACACACACACACACACACACACACACACACACACACACACACACACACACACAATAAAGATAAATCAAAGTAAAAAAAAAATGAAGAGGAAAATACGAAAGAAAACTGGGGGAAAAATGTAAGAGGAAAAAAAGGAAGAAAGGAAGAATAGAAGCCACTCTAAGTTTGGAAAGATATATTGAACACGACCTTCACTGAGGAAATAAAGTTTGTGTGGGACGTCTGGTAAAAGAGTGTGTGTGTGTGTGTGTGTGAGAGAGAGAGAGAGAGAGAGAGAGAGAGAGAGAGAGAGAGAGAGAGAGAGAGAGAGAGAGAGAGAGACATAATTTGCCTCACTACTTACGGGAATGGTGTCGGCATCTCCACGTTTAGAAATTCAAGCAGACAAATTTGCCTCTTCGTGTTGTAGAGAAAATGTAAACAGAGGACGATGGGTGTGTGTGTGTGTGTGTGTGTGTGTGTGTGTGTGTGTGTGTGTGTGTGTGTGTGTGTGTGGATGGTGGGAGAGATAGAAGGATGTTGTGAGTGGGTAGTAGGAAGGATGGAAAGGAACAATTGTGGGAAGGGGTCTTGTGGAACGGTAATAAGACAACGACCACTAGTAAACGTTTCAAGAGAAGAGAAAGAAGAGAGACTTAAGAGAAAACATGAGAGAAGATGAAAACAAAGAAACTGGGAGCTGAGAAAATGAGATAAGAGAGGGAGAGAAAAAATTAATTGGGTGATTAGAAGGACAAGAGAAGACAAAGATAGAATAAAGTGGGTGTTGAGGAAGAGAAGAAAATACAAGAGAAAGAAGAAACTACGTACAAAGGTGAACAAGAAGAACAAGAACAAAAAATAACAAGAACATAAGGAACGTGAACAAGAAACTAAGAACTACGAAAGAGAATAGAAGAGAGGAAATACAACTAACCCAAAGAATAAAAGAATAACAAAGTAGAAACAGAAGGAGAGGAAGGAACAGCAAGAAGATTAGAGAAATAAAAGGAATGTGAACACGTACATAAAATACCAATAAGAAGGAGAAAGAGGCTGAACCGACACACACACACACACACACACATCGTAAGACTTGTCCAGACCTACCGACATGTTATCGACCACAAGGGAGGTTTAATATCAAGAAGGAATTCGGGCTATTTTCTGGGGGGCAAGGAAAGGATTCTGAACCTTTTGGGGGTTAAGAAAAGGAATCTTAAACTATATGGATAGAGTTTTGAACCTTTATGGTAAATAAGGAAAGGGGTTCTGGACTCATTTTGTTGGTAAGGACTAAAGAAGGAATTTTCAAACCGTGATGAAAAACGTTCTTAGACGTTTATAGAAGAGAGATAAGAGTAGCTTTTAGATGTGTTTACCCGGGTGAATGTTTTGGTCTGGGTGAATGAGGAAATGTTGAGCAACGAGAGGAACCACAAGGAAGCGGCAGCAACAGGGACAAGAAGATCCGACGCCGCACCAAACTCCCAGGGACCAGAGTTTGGGCAATTACCGGTCATTTGTCTGCCTTCCCTGACTCGGCGGAACTACTGCAGGAAAGAACGACATGAGGGATGGTTGAGTGAAGAGCCGAGCGATGGTTGAGGAAAGAGCCGTGTTGGTCAGTCACTCGTGTTAACATAGTCAATAGGGCACTCGGGGCCTGGCCAATAAAACATCGCTGCCAGACATGTGACGCTGACGTTGTGGGAACACTCCATGGTCGGATTCTCAAAAGTTCGAAAGTTTTTTGCGCCATGACTGGAGTTGAAATGAGTCATCCAGTCGCTGTAGACGACTCTTAACTCTCTACAATTTCAACGTCATATACAATTACATACTGCATTTACATCTTCCTCTGCTAGGGGGAGTTGTACCACACGTATCTTAGAGTATTTTAGATTATTTCTACTATGTTCATACGTTATTTTCCCCCCCGAGCTAGAGGTGGAAGGCATCTGGTCTACTTACTGAAGATATGACACAGAAACAGCAGCCAAAATACCTCTGAAATGACCCCGACACTGAGCAGTAACTACACCTCTCCCACGTGAGGACACTCTTAGCGGGCTTACTGGAGATACTTCACAGAGACGCGGCCTGAGTGTTGCCCACATTGCTCTAAGACACTATCATATCTCGATGCAGGAAATCTGTCGTGTAGAGATGTAAGTGAATACTGGGGTGCTGGCCAAGGGACGCACGACTGCCGGGAATGATATTAATTAGATTATATTGCGTCATTCTGGAGCCACGTCTTGGGAGCCACGCGCCTTAATGCTGCCTGGAACCTGTTCTCCAAGGTGCTGTGTCTGTTGACTCGCAGCACTATGGCACTGTTTAGGCACTGTCCAGGTGCCTACATTCTCTATCCAGGTGTTATATAAGCACTCTCAAGGTATTGTCTAAGCATTATCTAGTCACTGTTGAGGCACTAGCTAGGCACTCTTCAGGAACTATCTAGGGAATGTTGTATCATCAAAAGGTGATATTTACGTTGAGTGTGTGTGTGTGTGTGTGTAGTACTCAGTTAATTTTAAGGTAGCTGGTAGAAATTCCAAATAGCCGGGAAAGTAATCCTGAATATCGTCATCAAGCTTCCATATATATCGTCATCAATGTGTGGCTCAGACGTGAGACTTCAATATCGGTGTGAACTTGAACACAATTGTTAAAACAGTTGGTTTGTAATTATAAATGCTAATACTGTTTTAATAAGGAACTAAATTCATTAAAATCATTCATCTAAACATTATCACCAAAGAGTATAAGAGGATTAAGGTGGCAGGAACAGTCGTAGTTTCCCTTCACAAGAAACAAATGAAATATGTCCTTTAGCCATACACAAACACGGTGGATGAGAAAGGGTCGTGTATTAATGTATTATTTAACTAAAGTGTACTGTACAAACACTACAGCACTCCCCACAACTCTGCCCCACACATGTTGGCCTCACTGGTTACCGGCCTCTACTCCACTGTCAATATTTGGACCCGGGACCACTATTTGAACTGTAATTTCCCTTGACAATCAGCCAATTACGTATGCAAATGAAAATAATCAAACTGGCCATCATTACGCCAAATATAGCGACGCCATTTCACCATTAATGATAAAAAATAAACGTCATTCCATCATCAAGATAAACAAAAAAATCCTCAACCACAAATTCGAGAGAAGCACAACCCAAGCACAGTGGTAAGGTTCCGGACGAGTAATCGATATTAAGTGGGTGGAAGCCGAAGTCAGGGGCTGGTACAGGGGTGCGGACGAGGTCGTAGGGTCTGCGTTATTGCCAACATGTCAGCATAAGTTGGAATGGGAGGGAATGGGCGGCGGCAGTGGGTGGGGAGACCAGACTGATTTTATTTTTTATCTGGTCATCTTGTGGGTTATATATAGGTCCTCCCGTAGTGGTATTTAGCCTATGAAGAAAGGCTGACAACTGTTATTGATTCTGACAGTTTTCATATCGCTTGTAAATAACTAAAGGCGGATAACTCAGGGTCAAACAGAGACTAGGAATGAGGTGGTAATGCTGGTTTATGTATTACTTCGTAGCGGTGTTTCCTGAGGTAGTTAGTTGCGCTGTACGTCTTGTGGTGGTGGAGGGCGGCGGCGGATGACTCGGGCCCCTCCACATTACCTCACGTTGTTAGCTTAGGCCGGGTTGGGTTTTTATAGGTTAGGTTAGGTGATGGAATTTTCTGCGGTAGATTTTTTTTCCTCTGGGATCTTGTTCTTGGGCCCACTCTAAACAAGTGTGAGTCCCTTGAGCTGGGACTTAGCATATATTTACATTATCTCACTCAGATGCCGTGGTGCAGAGCTAGTCAGATCAACCTTACCTGGGTTTAAACCCAGACAGTGACTGGCCCTCGGCAGGCCATAGAGAAAAGCCTCTTGTCTGCCCGCCCTCAACCCTGAAGTTAGAACCTTTATTCCTGTGTCTCTCACTACTTGTAAAGGGGGAAAACTTTGGCTCCACAAAGGTCAGAGCGAAAAGCCTCTACTCCATCCCCAAATCCCAAGGTCGAATCTTTCTCTGTGACCGTATGTAAAGAAGAGAAACTTCAGAAAAAAAAAACACCCTCACCCATCCTTCGACCCACAGCACTAAACCTCAGAAGTTCGTACGCTAAAGTTTCCCAGTACAGTAACTAGTGGTGTGAGGATGCACATAACTGGCTCGCTTAAACTACGACATGAATATTGTAAATACAGTACAATAGTATAATACCGATAACACACGTGAGACATTACTGTAACTCGGTGCATTATCTTAGCACGTCGGGAAAGGCTGTCTCCCGAACCCTCTGAAAGTACCTGACACTTCCCTTCCCTCACCAGCCCATCACCGCCTCATTAATGTTAATATATAAACAGCCTTGACCACATACTGTAGTTCATCTTCCACAACACAGCAACACACACAAGCTGATGATAAGACTGTTTTCTTGTTCCGACAGACGAAAATATTAAGTGTCTGGTCAAAGCTCTAGTCTTAATGCCCTCAAGTTAAGCATTAATACATGAGCCCGGTCATAGTGAGCACCAATCCTACCGAATCAAAGTTCTAGTGAAGCCCAGTCCTAAGTCCCAGTCCCAATGGTTAGGTTAGGAAGGTGCGTGAATGAAATGTAACCATAGAAAGCCGTGTCCACCATACAGTGAGGGTACACACACACACACACAAACACACTCATACCTTCATCTCTTTTACGTGGAATTTTCCGATAACACATTTATATGTGATAGGTTGTGTCCTGCCGCTGTATCGACAGCTGATGAAACGCGCCATCGAAATATTTTTATACGGAGTGACAAGGTACACAAAATTCAGACAGTGAAATATGTTTTTGATTCGTCACGTTCATTTGGGGAAAAATTTTTGAATGCGTAAAAGATAATATGAAATACAATTGAATTTTTTTTTTTATTATTAGTCAGATCAGTATTTCACTAAACCTATACCGGTATATATATAAAAGTGATACAATTAACTCTCCTCGGGGGAAGCGTATGATGACTAACAATACTAACGTATGTATAACCAGCGATAGTTTTATTTGGTTACGTTCCAACAATACATCATCATCCTCAGACCTCTAAAACATAAAGTAAACTACAATAGCATCAATATCAAAAACTCCTTTTGACATATATTGGTAACACTGACCACCAAAACACTGAGTTATCAACAACTAAAACTTCTACAATTATAAAGAAGAAAACTGGAAAACCCAATCATGATAATGAACCTATCTGAATATGCTATTAAATCAATGTTTAGCTGAAGTAATGTTATAATGTTTCCTGACTCTTGGTTCACCCTGTATAATATTCACCCCTTTATTACCCTCCTCTTGGTAAACAAAGTATGTGAGATCATTACTCGACCATCCGTTTGTGTAAAATATAACTAGCAAATGATTACCCTTTGACCTGTCTACCGGAACTGCCAAAACTCAAGAGACCCATTGATCATTTTTTTCTGAGTTGGGGGCTCAAAATTGATTCATTCAGCTTCGTATAATTCTACTGACTCCGCTGTTTTGTTTCATCCATCTCTTGAAAGTTCTATTTTTCTTGGGTAACAAAGTCCTTCACAACCTCGTTTCATCATTGTGTGTGTTGCCTTGTGGTATATGACTTCCACATGTTGGGCTTCATCTTGTATTGATTCTCGGAGTTGTTACCACATCTCTTTACCATCACCCAACCTGCTGGCTCGTCTCTTGTAAGTTTTCCTTTACCTTTTGTTCCCTAACCTCGCTGTCTTTGTGTATGTCTAGAGTTAAACACATCTTCTTTACCACACATTAAGGGTCAGTTTTCAATTCAATGACTCTCTTGCCGCCAGCAGACTGAGGTCGACAGCCAGGTGAAACAGATGGGATATAGTTCTTTACGATGTCCATAATTCTCTTGCCCTTTGTCTCATGAATTTGTCCATATATGAGTCATTGTGTTGATTCTCTCTCTCTCTCTCTCTACTAAGTTCATTTATCATGGCTTGTCTAAAAAAGGTATTCGTCACCGCTAGTCCATCTCTCATGCTAAAATTTACTATACGGTCTCTCTCTCTCTCTCTCATATTACCAATACCAAAACTGCCACATACATTTTCGCATCATTCTTTCATTTACGACATAACTATTTAAATCACTTATTACTGCCACGATGGTATTTACATTATTTACTGAATTAAAATAGAAGTTGTATGTTGTGAAAAAATTCTCCCATATCTTGATTATATCTTTCCTGTTGCCTCTCCTCCTGAACCACGAATCCTGAGATTAAAATTCGTGAATCTGAAGCATTTATGGACAGAATAATGCATCACACATACACACACACACACAACTGCACTAATAATAATAAATTATCTAATAAACAGTGTTGACATGATGTACTTTACCTCACGCACCTGTTTCAGCTGCACGACTCGTTACCATTTAAACCGAAATTAACATGACCTCTGTATTCTTTTATTACTGTCTCGCCTCTAATTATTTATTAATTAGGGGGAATCAATAAAGTGAGGCCCGAGAAGTGTTTTGTGCCTTAAATACTCTCTCTCACTCTCTCTCTTTCTCTAAATCTCTCTCTCTAACACATTACAGTCAAACCATCTCTCAGCCTTTATCATTTATACATCTAACAGTGAAGAGGTGACACGCTATACCTGCATATATCTGACGGTGGTGTAGAGAGGGAGGAGGAAGTGAAGAACTAGCAATTAAAGTTACAGCGCCGTTTTCAATTTCACGCCGACAACACCAAGCGTAGGAGAATTTTAACCCAACTTTCGAGGGGAGGGAGAAGGAGGGAGGGGAGAAGGGTGATGGTGCTGTTGCCAAGCCCTGGTGTGATGAAGAATAGAGAGGGAGAGACGAGGTGATGGGGAAAGGATGGAGAAACGAGGAATGATGAGATGGGATGGGTAATAAAAAGGAGAAAGAAGGGGAAGGGGTGTAACGAGTGAGGGAGAGAGGGGAAGATGGGATAGGTGAGGGAAGATATGGAGGTTGGGATGGGAGAGGGAAGATGGGGGGGTGACGAGTGTGAGTGATGGGAAAGGATGGGGTGACAGGCTGTGGGTGAGGGGTGAAGGAGGAGGTATGACTGATGTCGGTGGAATGATGAGTAAGGTCTTGGGGACGGGAGAGCGGAAAGGAGGAAGGAAGGAGGGGAGGGGATGAATGAGGAATGTGTGAGGGGAAGGGAGACGGGTATGGGTGATGAGTGGAGGAAGGAGAGAGTATGGGGAGGAGTCAGAGAATGGGGAGAGGAAGATAAGACGTGGGGGGTGACTAGGGGAGGAAACATGACATAGTACCCAATTATATGTCGAGGAAAATTACTTATGGAAGAAAAGAAACAAGTCATAAAAGGAAGATAATGACTCGGAAGGGCTGGAGAAACTACTTGGGGGACTATGATGTTAATGTAACAGGGTTCATAAACGTTCATCAATGTGTGTGTGTGTGTGTGTGTGTGTGTGTGTGTGTGTGTGTGTGATCGGTCTTCGTATTAATGGCGAGAAACACCTAAAAAGTGTAGCTTCCTTAACAGCCGACGTGAAAGACAGCCAAGTAAACAGAAGGGCTATCAATGGGGTCATAAAGAGACAGGGCGGCAGACACAGAGATGCTGGGTCAACAGACTCGCTACAGAGCTCAACTATAGGTGGCGGAAGACATGACACTTATATATCAGAGAGAAATCTATGTCACCAAACGACAGTAAATTTCACCTTAGAATGACAACAGAAATGGCCAAACTGTCGACAGGAGCTCTTGAGTCAGCAGTCAGTAGCAAATTCCTGAATAAGATGACAACAAAGTTAGATGGAGTGCGCCAGCAGACAATAACAAAGTAGGCAGCAGGTTGACGGCAGACGAGACGACAGCAACCACAAGAATACAACAGATGACGTGACCGTAATAAATCAGGGAATGCTACTGAGTAATCACTAGTTAACTCTAACCACCTATCGGGTCTTAACAATATAAATTTCATTATCTTTTCTTGTATAATCTTATCATTTTCTTGCGTATCCTTAAATGTTCAGCTTACTGCAAAGTCCTCGACAGATAAATGACCGACGACCAGACTGGCTAGTGATATGACAAGGCAGTAACGAAGACGATAAACGTAATGCGAAATATCACGACAAAGAGATTTGATTTTCTTTACTTTAAAAGCAGTTAGCCATAGATCAACGACTTTAGTGTGGTCCTTCAGGCATCCTAATTCCCGTAAAAAAAATAAAATAAATATAAAAAAAAATCCTGTGGTATGGTGTTCACATACTTACCCCCGAGAAGGGGAAAACTGTGGACAAGTTTCTCGACATCATTTACCTCTTATCTACCCCGGTGCTGTACATGACCAAAATGGAGAACAACCAACTGATCACATGGATAAAGTAACTCTGGCAAGCAAAACTTGCCCAAGAGAACAATGGTAAATGTTCAATTAACACTTATTTCCGATTTTTTTTTTTGCAGACAAATTTCATTAATGTTCAAATTATTCACTGGACGTCACGTTATCAACCAAGTGTAGCAGGCGAAAACAGAAGCGCAGTGCATCAACATGGAATTGTGGAAAAAAAACTATAAATAGAAGCGCGAACCGTTCATATGTATTGTACCACCAAGAATGTAGGGGTCATTCATTTTATATTTATACGTTTCACACTTCACTGATAAATGTAATCTAAACTTCGGACGAGGAATAAATGCTGTCGACACTACCGGGGAAGGCATGCACTGTACCCAGTAATAACTTGGAGCCTTAATGTCCAAGGTGCAATTGATCCTATTCTGCAGTAGTATCCCCTATTATGTTGTTTTCTATTATATATAATTTTATAGAAATAGAGAATGTACCTGATATTACTAGGGCAACTACTTCAAATATTCAACCTTTGAATGATATAGAAGACACCTCACACTCTCCTTTTTTATGTCAATTACTCCCGGAAAAGTCTTATTTCGAGGTAGTAACACGACATACCCGAATAGCAACCAAAGCCCGACACATCACCTCCCCTACTAGTTAACATAGTAAAAGTACACCACAAACAGGGCAGTATACTCATTGTTTCAAGCGAACTGAACCAATTACAGTATCTCTTCTCTTAATCAAATCAAAATTATTTTATAATCGTTATGGTGCCTCATGTTTAGGTCCGGGTTGTTACGTAACAAGACATTGCTAACATCGTGGGCTGACGCAACACGTCAGTGTTACCAGATCTCACCAATTTAAAGATAATATGAATATCAGAAAATGGTTGTATAATTGTGAAAATCCAGCTGAATGCTTACAAGTAAGGAAAGGATACACTAAAATTTTATTAAAAAAGATACGTCTGGAAAATTGCAATGGTACATCCAATTCAATAGAGTTTTCAGTGTTACAGGCACAGACAGGTCTTTTCTATTACTGTATTAGTTTTTACGCCCGAGGTAAACAATACTCTTAAGGAAGTTAACAATGAAAGGACGAGAAGTTATTTCCTCAATTTCAATCATTTGGCTCACTAAAGTTTTCAGCAGGGGTCAATAGGACACGTTCCCCCAAAACGAAAATGTGCCGGTCTTAAGATTAGATAATTGTGTAAACACTAAACAATTATGTACTCTTAGTTCACAATACTGTCCTCAACCCATACATGGCGGGGCAGGGGAGGTGTAGGTAATGAAACTATATAGCAACAGGTGGGGTGAGTGAGGCCAGGACAAAATGGCCCATCCGCCAACTTGAGGCACTCAATACGGGAGGCACTAATGACCAAATTGTACCCCTCCCCCGGTCTGAGTCCGGTTTTAATACATAGTTACAGGAAAATACAGGTTTGGCAGTATGAAAACATAATAAATATTATATATGTATCTCGACAACCAGGATTACTAAAATATGAACAAGAAAAATGTTTGATTTGTACTACAGACAACATTAATTTTGAAGAAAAAAAAATATGGAGCTTGTGTGGGCATTATCAAGGTAAAGTCGGTTCAAAAATAATCAATGATACGTGTTTAAAATAATATCCGTATCTACAAACGTACTCACCTCACTCCTCACCCCAATAACTTTCTTAAAAAATATCATGATGTTAATTACCTTCGCTAGTGTATTCCACGTTTTCAATGCACGATGGCCAGGCAATTCCACGCCACTTGCACGAAGAGTTCATAAGCCATCAACTCAAAAAACGAGAAACATCCCTACACAACCTGCAGTCAGTGAGCTCCATTTTCCCGCCAGGCGCCAACAGGTCAGCGGCTCCCTCACATGAGATCCAAAAGTTCCCTAACTAACAATTTCCTTACGTTACAGAAACCAATATTAAATTTTGTTTGTATATTAATATACTTAATTATAAGCATGTGCATAAGTTTAAAAAGTTCCAGGTGGCTTAAATTAACCTCAGAATATAACAACACTTTTCCTCCAAAATCAAGCTAGCATCTTACTTTATCCTCTTCATTTTTTTTACCTTTTCATATAATCGGATAAAGTTATTATTATTATTATTATTATTATTATAATTAATTATTATATCCGAACAATTCGAATTTATACGTAATTTCTACTACTACTTATTCCTAAACATAAGGCGACAGTCGACAGTTTGCTGTCACTTTATGGTGTAAATGTGGCATCATGCCTCAGTAATAAGGGTAATTATTCCTCAGAGTAAAAAGGGAATCATACTTCAGAATGAAAGGGATATTATAGCCCAATGAATGGGTTATACCTCAGAATAAATGGGATCCCATGAAGTCCAAGCGTTCCACTCTGGGTATAAGGCCTCGGCGCAAAGACCGGCACAGATGTTATCGTGAAGGACGTAAATTGATAAAAAAAAATAATATATTTTTAGTGTTTGAGTAAGACTGTTTTCTCCAGGTATTTCTGTCTCGTTTCCTACTGTACTAATACTACACAATGGATCTCCTAACAAAGCCCAGACCAACTGCCCGAATGGCTAGTAAACTAATGAGGTGAAAATCTCATCCCAAAGGCAGTTTGGAATTTGGTTCTGGCAACACTGAATCTCAAAGTCCATGACGTAATGACCGATGTTGAGCTACCACAATGGATATGACTGCCTAACTATTTATTCCTTTACATTACTTATTATTTGTTTATGAGATATATGACGCCAAAAAAACCAGATTCATGATTTTATGGATAAGTGTTTTAATCGTGGTTAGATTTGGTCAGTTTGTACAGTCAGAAAATAAAATGTTTGTTGTGTTTATTGTGTGGTCTTGATACATTTTTAACATTAGGGAACTTACCTGCACCATATACTTAGGTAAATATAAGCAGTAAGTTTAGTCTGGAGATGTTGTACGCGTTATAAGGTGGAGCACAGATTCTTTTTTATTGTATTACTAGTTTTGTTGAATTTCTACTTGTACTAGAGCACGTAACTTGAGGTAAGAGCTTATTGTTGAATATGCCGTTGAAAAATAGAAGACCAGGCGACACAAAATCGTCATATTAAGGTGGTTCATAGACACTTATACAGCATTATGAAGTAAAAGTTTGTTTGAGGATTACATCTTCTAGTGAGTGCTAATAACCCTGATGACTGCCCTGCCTGAGACAATAGGAGTTGCTGGAAATAAATCTTTTGAGTTTTTGTGTTGTCTTCGGATTTTTCTATAAGAATTTTAATTGCAGTTCTTAACCATATTGTATATAGGTAAATCCTCGTATTTCTTGTTTTCCTCAGTCAGCAAGTTGAGGACATTTCACTCCAGAAAATAAATGATTCCTTACATCATGAAAAAGCCAAAGAGTGAACAAGGAAAACTATTTCATACCGGGTAATATCGGTTTTATAATTTTTTTCTACCCTGAACACTAATCCATGGCCGGGACTTACAAGCTCTGATACCAAAGCTCCTATGTTTACATCTAGGAGGTCTTACTGGTTTCTTTCAAAGGCATTTCTTTTTTATGGATAATACATGATAACTCTAATATTTTGGTATAGGAGACAGGCATAACAGCCGTGTACGAAACACTGATGTCGATTGCATGGCAGTGTAATGTGCATGCATGGCGGGCAGACTATATAATGATAGTTACCAAGGTGGCTTTCTTTCTGATTCACCTAACCTAAGGTTACTATTAACACACTCCATCAATACGGCTGCCGCACTTATATCCAGTGTGATTTTTGGCATACGACTGCCGTACCAGTATCCATTACATAATATTTTAGTTTAGGTTAGATTGGGAAGGTTAGGTTGGTTTATTTTGTGAACGAATATTCCTGGCCTTTGGGAAACAATTCCATTAGTTACTTCTGGCCATTGTTGGTCTTTATCATCCAGCCCAATAATGTAAGAAAAAAAACATTGACACCATAACCTACCTAACCTAAACTGAAATAAGTTATCCTCTATAAAAGAACCCCATCGATGAAAGGTACAAACAACACATCCCAGAAGTGTCAGCTGTAAACAGGAGTGATGGCACTGAAGCTCAGACCCCTACCATAGCTTAGTGTTCAGGACTCAGAGTCATAAAAATACAATACAAAAAAATATATATCCTCATCCACTTTTCAGCCTTCCCATGAGGTAAAAAGCATTCAACATCAACGGAGAAATGTCCTCAAGTTGCTGGTTGAGACATGCCGGACTCCCGTGTCTGGTGAAACACTGTTTTACCAAGACAGGTGTAGTTACTGTGATCATTGCTCCATTGCACAGCATGGTTATGATGGGCCAACAAAACTGTCTCGGTAGTTCAACCTAAATTGGGTCATTACCAAAAGGTAAACAATGCTTGGAATACAACATTGACAAAATTTGACTTACTATGGTGATAACTCAG
Source organism: Homarus gammarus (assembly GCA_958450375.1). Taxonomy (NCBI): domain Eukaryota; kingdom Metazoa; phylum Arthropoda; class Malacostraca; order Decapoda; family Nephropidae; genus Homarus; species Homarus gammarus. The sequence goes on along the minus strand of CAUDMG010002269.1, from coordinate 1,682,331 downwards.
CTTTGAATAAATTTTCCAAGTACCTGTACTGTACTGTACTGTACTAAAAACAAATACTATACTATACTAAATTAAAATTGTAGACAGGACCACAGCTATGCTGATGCAGGAAGTACCAAAGCTAGAACAGGAGTATGATCAAGAAGTTACACCTCATGGTTAACATCAGGTGACAACCTAATTCTACAACACAAACGTGAAAGAGTAGTAAAGATAATGCTGTAAATAGACAGGTAGTATTACTGTTGTTATGGATGCCATGCCAATATTTCTTTATTTTCAGGTCATCAAGATGGGTGGGTGGATGTTGGAAGTGGGCAAGATGGCCATGTACATGTCCTTCCCAGTTACTCTCTTCTATTTATTCAATCAACCCAAATATTTTGAAGACTGGACTGTCAGAATGCGTCGAGAGTTGTACCCACCTCTAGATAAGATGCACAATGAGGTACGGTATTTGTTTAGATTTTATAATTAATATTGCCGAATGTTGATATTTCTTCAGAAATAATTCTTGTATTTAATTTCTTATGTGTAGTTATTAATTTTTCTTTGCCTTACTGTAGTTCTATATTAAAGAACTGAAAAACTGGTTCACCTGCAGAATCTCCACTCTAGCTTATTTCCCTCATAGGGTAATGTACCGTTAAATTATTGTAATCTTTGGATGTTATCATGTTTCAAGAGGTTTGATTAATTTTTGCACTAATACTGGGACATGTCTATGAACACAACCCCATTTTATTATATAATTAGTAATATACAGTAATGACATCTTCATGTAACAAAATTTGTCATGGTTACTGTAACAAAGTGTGAATACTGTACAGTAGTAGGCAGCTATCAAACAGGGAGGTACTACTGCCAGGGAAGACATTGGAAGCATAATGTGTTGTCTAATGGTAGACCCTGCTGCCATATGACATCACGAAAATTGTGACCAAGTCCCAGGTTGCTTATCTGACTTTGTGCCCCATTTACACACAATTGCAGGGTCTCAATTGTTTCTCTTACTTTGACAACTCGACATGCATACAGTACAGTATTTCGTTTCACTCTTGATTTTTTTTTATTTATGGCTTTTTATTATTATACTATTATTATTATTATTATTATTTATATTTTGTATAACTTTTATTACTATCATTATTTTCTTTTATTATTATTATTATTATTTTATTATTATATTTTCGCCCCCCAGGCCTTGATGTGGGTTATTAAAAATGGCCTGTGCCCGTGTGGGCTAATGCCCGTAAAAAAAAAATGCAATGTAGTACTGTCCTGTATACTGTACTGTACTGTTCTGTAAATGGTAAAGCATCGACTTATAATCTGTTTGTTTTTGTTGAACAGTTTACTTTGAAAATTAGAAGTATCGGTCCAAATAGTTGACCATCACTATACAGTAAATAAATAGCTGGACAATATTTGATAATTTTTCTTTACTCTTCCAGGAGATTGAATCATGCATAAAGAAAATGCATGAGCGAAAAGAGAGAGAGCTCTTACAAGCTTTAGAAGAAGAAGAAACTAAGAATTAACAGCATTAATGATTGTGTGCAAAACATTATTTTGTAGAAGTGGTAGTTGTAAATGTGTGCTAGATGAGTGTACATAAAACTAACTACAGTAGCAATGAATCCTTTAGACATATCAGTGTTTTATGATTGAACAAAGTTTTACTGTAGAACTTGTGAAAAAAATGAACAAAATGGAGGGATTTGGTGTCATAGTGGAATACTCCCGCTCGGAAAAAAATTCTTCAGAAAATATCAGCTGCTCTGGAATTTATATGGGAAAGGGAATAATTCTTACTCATGGAACAATTGTAACTGATATCTTGAAAGATAAAAGAGCAGAGTTACTTCTCCAAGAACTTTCATCAAAAGGTCATGTATGCACTGAAGATGGAAAGAATCTGTTAAGGACAGTTCTTGAAGTTACTCACTCTCACTTTCGAGTTATCTTACCTGCTGAAGAACTTGGTAATGAGCTTACCCATACAAAACATGTATCTGCTGCATCATCAAGTTCTGTCCAAGAAAAAAAAGGGTCTCATAAATTACTGATTACTGAATGCCCCGAAAATAAATTACAAATAGAAAATCCAAGTTCCTTGTTGCCCACTGAAGAAATCCAGAATATTATTGCTAACAGTGCTCATGTCTCACAACCATCCACTTCACTCAAAATGGCAACACCCAACTCCTCTTCTCTCCCAGCTCGTGTTGAAATGATGTTTGTTCAGCCGGGGATCAGCGAAAGTGTTACAAGGATCATGCCCGCTTCTCAGGGGTGGAAATTAAAGGAGGATGAAGAGAAAGACCGTGATGTCGCTCTTGAAATTCTTATCTTGTCCACCTTTGTGCTTATCAAGATTTTGCCTGATTTTCCCAGAATTATTAGTGATGATACAGTCATGGAAGCTACCAATAAAAATGTTATAAATCTTACTGAACAAATACTGTCTCTCACAAGCATCACTGATAAAGGTATGTTTATGTTAGGTCACCTGAGTATTTTAAAATACTGTATGAAGTTTTCTAATGGTTAGGTTTAAATCTTATTAATTCTAAAAATATTTTAAATGATAGTATTTTACATATTGTATTTTATAAGTCATGTATTTTATAGTATTTTATAAGTCATGTATTTTATAAGTTGTTGTTACGTTGTGAATTCTGACTAAAGTGATATTACATTACCAGGTGTGACTGTGTATGTGGAGAGTTCCCCCTTTGGCACTCTGTCACCCAGCGTGTTCCTCAACTCCCTCAGTTGTGGGATCATCAGTAATGTTGATAACACTGCCAGTGATATCATGTTAACTGATGCTAGGTGTATCATGGGTTCAGAGGGAGCTCCAGTGTTTGAAGTAATGGGAGGAAGGTGAGTGTGGGTACTGTATCTATTGTACAGGCTTGACCATTATATAATGTTGTCTGGGAATTATTGTAACACTTAAAGACATAGATTATACAGTAACTGTTGATATATTTTGACATTAATATTTGAAGGTATTGTAATTACTCAAACAGTTATCATCAACTACTTTTTGTTAAATTTTTCTGGTTTTTGTTTTTCATTCCACCAATCAGTTCATCCTTATGATTGATTAACATGTAGCTTAATGTATATATTTAGTATTCACTTAAAACCTCAAAATAAAAAAGAATGTGTTACCTGAAGTGTAATATGATTTTATGAGTATGATGTTATTTTGTCATAATATAGGAGACATCTGTGTGGAATGGTCATCTCACCCTTTTGCTGGCGGGGCGGGGAGTGGCTTGGACTAACTCTCCTGGCATCAATGAAACGTGTCCTGCAAGCTTTACTCCACTTCCTAAACTCTAGTATTAACTGTGAAAATGGAGAGACCAAACTTTCCCACAATCAAGATTACTCACCAAATGATAAGAACTTAAGGAACCAAGTTGAAGAGACGTTACAAAGAGATGAGAGACTGCAAGAGAATATTGCATACAATCAAGAAAGGAAGTGGACATATGATGATTTTTTGTCAAAGAAAGGAAATCCAAAAGCTGGTTAGAGTTCTATTGATTATTCTTAAAACAGTTTAGTGTCTTTTTGAATTATTATTTGTAATTTATGGCTAACTAACTCTTGTGTAAAGTTTCATCCTTATCATCAGGAGTGGGACACACTTTATTGTACAGAATGGATGAATAACAGTTTGTTTACCAGTAGTAGTTTAAATTGCTGAAATTGGCTTTCAAGAGCAGGAGGCAACAATAAGATTATAAGTACAGGTATGTATTCCAAGATTATTCCTGCTGTAATGTAAGATGGTCAAAATCAAGAAAATATGCAGTCTTTCCCTTCATTTACTGTCATTCATTCTTTATTGTTGCTGCAGTAATTGTGTTCTGCTATGGCATTAACCTTCCATGATAAGACCTCAAATATTTACCTGGTGTATTCCTGCTGTAACCGTTAACACAGCATCACCTAATACCAACAGGTATATCCCAAAGTAGTCACACCCTTCCAAATTCATTCACTCATGTACACCCATTCCAAAAAGGATCTTAACAATTTTGTATGAAACAAAGGATGAAGGATTTTGACAACCCTGCCGAGACAACAGAAGTCCATTATGAAATTGATTGGATCCCTCCATAAAGATACCTTTTGGAGCGAGTGTACACACATGCATAAATTGATGTGTGTATTTATGCCTGTGAACACACTAATTTCCTTTTTCATGTTTTAATCATACACATACAGTACACAGTTCACATTAGAGGCTCATAATAATTAGTTTTGTTTGTTTTACTTTTACAGATTTAGTTAATTATCTGAATGGCAGTGTTGTAGCTGTGTGTTGTGGAGGAGGATGGGGCACTGGCTTTGTTATTAGCGCCTCACCAGGAATCATACTAACATGTGCTCATGTTACTGATCCAACTACTAGTGGTGTAAGTTTTGTGATACTGTGTTTCTGTTGTAAGGAGTTTGGATAACTGGACCAAATCCCTCTGTCATTTCTTCCCTTGCAAGTTCAGTCTCTTCATAGCTCATCTTGTACATTATCAGCCTCATCAGTACATATATTGTCTGTGTTTATGGTTGGGAGAAAATATCTACCGGGTATTATTACGGTTAATAGATTAGTACATACATTATTGGAAATGTACAGTATTTACATATTTTTAATAAATCCTAGTAATTTACTTCTTTTTTATTTTATAAGATATAAATTTTGCAAAATTTGGCCTCAAGTAATCTGCACGGGAGTGTAGAAAAGCATGTACAGGTATAACCAGTGAGCGTGAGTGATGTGGGCTGGTGTTCTCTCAGCTGTCAGGGTGTATAATTCATTATAGCTTTTATTATTAAATTCTTTAGTAAATTTACCTCATAAATTTGTTAAACCTTTTTATTTTTATTTTTTATTTTTTTACTGATCTGTAACATTAATGAAGCAGCCTGACGTTCATTATTGTGGGCCTTCATAAAAAGTGTGGATGCTGGTCCTCTGATGATGACATACAGAACCTGAGAGGCAGTCTGGGATTTTATTTTTTTTTTTATGCTTTTTTTTTGTGTGTGTGTGGGTGGGTGTTTCAGGCTAAAACTAACGTTTAAAAACATAAATTTCTTATCTATTTTACAGACATTATACAGTATACCAAATAGCTTGGGAAACCTTTTAAATGTTTGTATTACTGTACCGGATTGTACTTACGTACATGTTTTTAAGATAAGTTATTAACTGGATATTCTGGCTTATTTGAAAAAAGTATTAATCATTACAGTTTGATCTTCAGAATGTGAGGATAATGTTATCAGATGGAAGAAAATTACCAGGACGAGTAATTCATCAAACTCGGCCATATATGTTGAACCACCAAAGTAAGAGTAGCACCCAAGGGTCAAGTGTGTGGGATCTGGCTGTTGTTATCACTGACAGTTCTCTTCCAATGCGCCTCCCTTTGGCTTCCACACTACCACCAAAAGGTTAAGGAATTTCTATTTAATCTTTTGATATATTGTTATTGTGTTGGTCAGTATAAAAGGGTTGAACCAGTACTCCCCTCTTTTAACAGTCCTTTGATGAAAGCAGATAAGTCGTGTCCTTTCTTTTGTGAGTTTAATTGTTAAAGGAATTTGTGCTATAATACTGTATTTGTACATTTATTGTTAGTTAATTTTTCCCTCATGAAAATCATTCATTTCAATTCTTTTGCAGGTTCACCAGTTGTATTAGCTGGTTATGGGATGTTCTCTCCCAATCGTTTGCCCACTCCAACATTGTCTCAAGGCATTGTATCAAAGGTGGTTAACTTCCCAATTCACTCACTTCACTGGCCCACACACCCAAGCAGTGAAAAAGATGATCAAATGCCTGTAAAGAATATGGATGACTATAATACTGGCATGGTGGTTAATAGAATCTGTGATGATATAGTAAAGCAAGGTAGCAAAGATGGTTTGACAGGTTTTGAAGATTTTAAAAAGGATTCTCAAGATGTAATCAAGAGTGATGCTCTTGAAAGTTGTGATAATGAACATCCTGACGTGGAAAGGATTATGGATGGCCACGTGTTGGTGAGCAGTGACAACAATGGCATGATACCGATGATAATGCAGACAACATGTGCAGTCTACGCTGGTACCAGTGGTGGACCCATTGTGTCAATTCATCCTCAGCGTGGTGAGCTCATCTATAAACTACTGTACAGTTGTTGTTTTCCTGTGCACAAGTTTTCAATACACTCACTGATTGAATATGTTTGGAAGTATCTAATTGATAATGCATATCTTGTACTGTTATTCAATATGCACAGTAAAACAGATAGCTTATTTTAGTTCTTACAAGGCCTGTACCATTTTATTACTGAGTAGCTGGAATCATAATGTCTGTTGTCATTCATTCATTGTACATTAGCTGCAGCAACAGGGTGGTTAATGTTTTCGTATAATGCAAATACAGTATGTTGCAAGGAAATGGACAACTGGTGCACTAAATTTGACTTCATTGATTTTAAAATGTTGACACTTATCATCTGAAAAGAAACATCATATCAGTGTTGTAATGTCTTGTGTATCTGTTGTCCCTGTGTGATCTTTCTCTAATTTCTTGTTAGTATGCATTCTTAGTTATATCTTATCAGCCTTCTTCCTATATCTGTTCCTATCCATTATAATGGAAAGAATATGTTTCCTTTTCCTTATTTATTAAGGTAAAAAAAATCTCTCGTCACATTCCAACTATTTGATGTCCCTAGAATAACACCACAAACTATACAGACATTATTACAATTATTTCTGCCAGGAAGGTAATAACTAATACTGTACAGTTCAGTATTGCAATTTTTGGTAGATGACTCCCTCAGTGTGAAGGTTATAAAATCTAGATAGCACTGTTTACAATTACTTCTGATCAGTAAAATACTGTAGTAAGCTTTTAGAAATACTAAGTAAATAAAGAAATATTTGAATATAACACTATCTGACTTAGTGAAGCAACCTTTCAGTGGATTAGCGTCCTGTCAAGGGAGTGGAGTAGCTCGGTAATCCCTGAGTTTTAAAAAGCAGGATCAACATTTGTTTTGAACAACTTACAGCAAAGTGGAAAAATGCTTGCAAGAATCAACAAAAAGATGTTTAAAATTACAGCTTACAGGTACAGTATATACAGTACAGTAACATACATTATATTAAATTTCTCACATTCACAGTTATAAGTCAGAATTAGCTGGTTAGTGGACCAAATACCCATATAGCCATGGTGAAATATTATTTAGTTGTCTTATTCCATTTTCAGGGTTGCAGGTAGTTGGTGTTGTGGTGTGCAATACATGTGATTTAGGTAACAAAGCCACTTTTCCACACATTAACCTGGCAATTCCTGCAGCAGCAATATTTAAGATTTTCGAGGCTTTCCTGCAATCTGGAGGTAAGCATAATATTGTATTAATTATACAAAGGAACTGTGGTAGCATAGTATTAATTACTGTATTTTTCACATAATTGTGTGTTCTTACATAAACAGTATACTATACCTGTACAGTGGTCCCTTGGTCAACGAGCACAATCCGTTCTAGAAGGTTGCTCGTTAACCGAAAAACTTGTTAACCGAAACCATTGTTTCAATGGGTTTTGGGGTAATTGGTTCCAGCTCACCGAAAATTGCCGAAATTCAACAAAAAAGGTAGAAAAGTACACTTACTTTGAGGTGTGTATGTAGAAGGCTCCTGGATGATGATGATGATGATGGGAATTAGAAAGGGGGTGGAGGAGAAGAGAAGTCACCCCATGGCGCCATTTCACCCATAAAATTTTAGTTCTCTTGGTGTAATTCAAGATTATGTTCTTTAAATCAACACTACACTGCATTATATATTGTCAATATGTAAAAAAAATTTCAAAATGACCAATAATTTGCTTGCAAACACAGAAAAAAAAGCATTTAGTTGAAGAGAGCCTCAAGCAAGATGTTACCTCCACTGAAAAGACACAAAGACTGACGCCTGTATGGTGTGTTGGCAGGCTGGATGGCATGTTCAATAATTGTTAAAATTACTAAAAAATTTAATATTAAACTTGTAAAATAATTGAATAATATAAACTTCTTGATATTTACTAAAATGGTAAGGAATTTAAGCCCTAGAACTGATTACTGTACTGGCGGACTAATACTACAGCTGGTGGACCGCCAAATGCAAGCGAAAACTTGTTCAGGTCGGCTCGTAAGAAACTCATTAATCGAGGGATTGCTCGTTAACCGAAGTTAAGAATCTTATGGAAGGTAACTCGTTAACCGAGGCACTCGTTAACCGAGGGACCACTGTACTGTATTGTATATTGGTACTGTACAGGTATTTAATGATTGTACAATACAGTATTTAAAGGTGAAGAAAATACTTAAGTTGAAAGGGGATGCTCATCCAGGAAGCAGCTGAGTTCATAAATGATTGGAGAGGATGACTTCATGTGGTTATTGGAATGTGAGAGCAGTGAATGGGTGGAGGAAGGCAGGTGAAATTAGATGTTTTTGGTATCGACTCCAGCCACCCAACAGTACAGTCGGAAATGACTGACAACAATATGAAAAAAAATACAAATTTGTTTCCTCTTTTTTCCAACAGATAAAACAGTTTTGAGATACTTGGATGCTGAATGTTCAACTGCCACTCAACTTTGGTCACTGGGGCTCCTGCCTGAGTCTCGCCTCTAAGCCACAGAATGTTTTAGTTACAATCATCCACTAAATTTATATAGAATACACTAAAAGTCATAATTTTCATATTTCTAAAGTCAAATTTTATTTTATATTGCTGAACATTGTAATATTAAGGAAAAGTAACACATTCATACCACACAGAATAATATAACTAATAAGTAAATTCTTCTAGGTATTTGCATCCTTCTGTCTAATTGCAATTTGATTGTCAAATTACTTCAAATTATCAAATTACATCAACTATATAAACCCTCTCGATAACCGACACCACTGGTCACTTCACCAAAATCCTGACAGTTGCCAGACTTCCTCATGCTCATCCGTCTTAGGCACAGCTACAGGTTTATAAATAACTGATTGTGTTGATCCTGCAGTATTTTTATAATACAGTACTGTAATTGTGTGTACAGATACCGTACTACGTATATCTTTTATAAGAGTTTATGTATTTCCATGAGTGAAAATTTTTTATTGTTATTTATTTTTATTAATAATGGGTAATTATAAAAAATTATATTGTTCCTGTTATTTCCCTACATCAGATTAAGAGCACCATAATTTAAGTCTAAAGCATATGCATTACTACCATGCCTGTAAGTTGCCAGATATCCAACCCAGCCACAAATATTTATAACTCATTGTTATGTTGAACCTATAACATTTGGTGTGTATACAATATACAATATGTACAGGAATATAGCTAGTGTTTGTATAACTACTAAAATTATGAATTTTAATAATTGTACAGGTAAAAAAGTAATGAATCTGAGATGCTCACTATCAGACACTACCCATCTGTGACCTCATTTCATACACTAAAGATAAAAGACATACCATAAAGCACTGATGAACACTTCACAGCAGAATAAGTACTGAGTACTGTACAGTATTCATATGTTTACTACATAATAACGCACATGCAAAAAATATAAATCTGTTAAGGATGGAGAGGTACAAGATTACTCCATGACTTGCCTAACAGACCAGAGAAGACATCCACAGCAGTCTTAGGAATGCTGCAGCTTTATTAAACCAAAGAGAAGAGACCAAACCCAATTTTAATCAGCATCATCAGCCAGCAAGTGGGTGAGATTTGTCCAGCTGACCATGAGCTTAATGGGCTAATGAAACTTACCAGTTGTCTCTTAGCACTACAAATCTCATGGACATTAGAACAAAGGTCTCCAGCACCAGTGTACTCTTCAAGCATACATTCCACAGAACAGCATAATGTAGTATGTGACTATCAACAATGATTATTCTCTTTTGCATATAGTATACTGTGCAGTACAGTACGTATATGGATAACAAAACAAATCCTCAAATATAGAAGATCTGTGTATAAACTTGTGAAATTCATTTGAACTCGAGTTGAACAAGCAATATGAATCGGTTCTTATCGCCTGTATGTCTTGTATTGAGTACACCATCTCTCAGGTTGTCATAGATTTACTAACATACGTACAGTATTATCTTGACCCATTTATTCATGCAACTTTTTGACAACTTCATCCCATCATTCTGACACCTCTATTTTATGGTAAACCTTGCAATGAAATTCACTCATAAATATATTTTATAGAATTATGATTTTATGTACTTAGTGAGCCAATGGCTAGTTAATTTAGTTTCTCTCATGGTGATTGAAGTCCAGTTCTCTCCATGTTGGGTTTAGTGCTACAGGTTGTACTTTATTTAATGATATGTTTGTGTAGTTAAGGGGATAGATACTGTATATTCTTTTGGTTACTTTCAATAAAAGGTTTTCCTTAATTTTTTTTTTACAACTAAATAATTAATTGTTATATCTTGGTCATTCTGAGGGGAAATCACGAGACTTGAGTAACATGATGCTTTCAATATACTTTGTTATCCCAATAAAAAATATAACTATGTGACCTACATGCAAAAGTACAAGTAATTTACTGAGCAGTGCAGTACAATACAACAGCCAGCTGATAAAATAATACTGTACACAGTACAGTACATAGACTTGTCAGATCACTCTAATCATGCAGTATGAGCATTTCATGTTTACCATCAATTGATTGAAAGTTTTCAAACTAAATGCATACCAGGGTATATATATATATACTATCACAATCTATAAAGAACGTTCCACAGTATGTATACAGAAGTACAGTATACTATACCAGTTAATGTACAATAAGTTATTCTAAAAATAATAAGAGAATGAATGTACTGTATCATGCACCTGTACTGTATGTAAAATAGTATTGGTAAATCATATTGATATTGAAACTGATCAAGAACTCTTTTGTGTCTGATTATATCAGTTTACTAATAGTATGTGAAATTAATTTAAAAATCAGTAAATAAGTGACAATGAAAAACTTATATAAAAAGCCCATTAAAAACACGCGTTAAATACCAATTCATGTTAATCATAATGACTTGAGGATCCTGATGCTACTTGGGGTGTCCAATCTTCACGTGATCCCAGAGACCCATTTTAGATTTTTATTTTTTTCTATTATCATCTAGCTAGGTGTTTGTGCTCCCTTTGGAAGCTGTTTTAAGCATTTAGTCCAGTTCATCTGACTATACAGTACCAACTTTGACAATTCATATTACATAAAATTAGCTGAGGGATAGTTTTTGCATATTTAAAAGAATGAAGACAGTTTGAATGTAAATCATCATTGACTAAAATTATCATTGGTATCATAAATAATCCAGCAAATACATCCATTAAAAGAAGTACTGTACACATAGTCTATTTTAAACTAATGCATTACCTCTACTTAAGTGATCCTATATTTTCCCAAACTTTACTTGAAGGATTATGTCAAAATATTTTTATGTTATTGGACCAGTGTAATTATTAACCTTATTATGGGCTTCAAGACCTTTGTTGTTCAAGGACAATAATAACATTATAGCAACAACATAATTTTATTTTTTTCCAACATATCTAAAATACTCCTTTGAGTTTGCTTTTGATTTTATGGCTGTAAGCTATTCATAATCCTCCTGTTTCTTCTTTGTGGTCTTTTCGTCCTGTGGTTCCTTTTCTTGTGCTATAATATTATTTAATTCTCTATCCCACTACAGTACTGCATTTAAGTTACCCAGTTGTGGAGCTGCATTTGCCTGACTACATTAGTGTTTTCCATTTTAATAAATTTTGGTAATAAAATTTACTTGAGAAACCTGTATTAATAAATATATGATTAACTGAAATCTAGTGTATATTGTTCAGTTCCCTACAGTGTTCTTAGAAATTTGCTCATCTTTTGCTTGGTCATAATGCATTGTTAGTTGTTGTTTTGAACTGTGTCAAACCTGCACCACTAGTGCAGGTACAGTATACAGTAATATTGTACCACACTTACCTAAACTTCAGGCGGGTTAAGCTGAGATGTCAAATCTCCAATATTTTTCTTTGTGAGTAAGAAAAGATGGACAATAAAGTTCATAACATAGTAACAAGTAACTGATCGACCAACTGCCCGAACATCTACTAGTGAGCTGAAATGGTGAAATGATAAATCAATTAAAATAAAAAAACTGATGTTTGTAGTATAGTACACAGCAAGGAATATATATATATATATATATATATATATATATATATATATATATATATATATATATATATATATATATATAACGGCAAACACCTGTCTAATGGTGCGTCAGTCTCGGATCATAACAATAACAACAACAGTTGCCAGTTTGTTGTTAAGCCGCCGCTGAGGGCCGGTGTGCGGGTAGTAGCCTGAGGAAGTCTTCTAATAAATTGCTTTATAGAAATATACAAGAATTGTCTGACGGCGTTATATGTTTAAAGATGTCAAGTAAAATTCTACAGATGACTATAAGTGCTCAATCAACACCTGTACCCACAGCATCTATTATATTTATGCATGGATCAGGTAAGAAATTAGTAAGTGGTGGCGAGTCTTGGTGCTTTGGTTCAGTTGTGTAATACATTAACTCCACCTAGGTTGGGGGCGGCTGTAACGAGAGAAGAAGGCAATATTGCAATAAACAGCAACCACAGAAATCCGGAAATTCACTACACTCAATCGATAATAATATTGTTTCTATGATCATTTTCTTGAATTACATTAGGTTAGGTTAGGAAACACATTTTTTATCAGATTCTTTGGTTGCTGTAATCTGCAATTTTATCGAGAAGAAAGCCAGTGGCCTATGTATAATTCCTCCATTTTTCTTGATAGTCTTGACTAGGGGTCCGACTAATTACCCAAATGTACCCAAATATAGCCGGAATGAAGTCAAATAATGGTTCTAGATGAATAAATCGGACTGCCAATCACTTCTCGACTAGTATTTGGTGTCAGAAAGTCACAAAAAATTGGGGGGGTTGTCATGGAACTGAAATCTGAAAATAATGTCTTGCTTTTTTTTTTTTTAAAGTGGCAAAAGTATATGTTTAGTCAGTGCAGTAACTGCAACTCTCCTGCCACTGCATGTGATCTCTGTGATGCCAAAATACTCATGTCATCCTGAACTGGAAAGCCTTTCATCGCCTACCAAGCACCTCTAACATGAAACTTAATACCTTACATGTAACTTAATATCTAATTTTACTAAGCCCAGCCTAATGTAGTTCATGTAATTATTGCAATCATGATTGAATATTGAACATCTGATCAGTGCACACGACCAAAAAAGTCATGAAATGAATCTCTATTTGAAATAGCTACAGAACATTGTTTCAAAATTTTACCTCAAGGTTAATTTTAGTGAGTTGTCTTGTTTCAACTTGAGTTCCTCTTTGGCAGGTGGCACAGGTCCTATGTCAAAGGAAGGTATCAAGATAACTTTAGGTAAACGCTTGACGTTCCCACATATTCGCATCTTGTATCCGACTTCACCACTGAGACCATACACCCCATCAAATGGTTACCTACGACACGTCTGGTTTAATAGGTACAGTATGTACAGTAATTACAGTTACAAGATACAGTATAACAGAGTTGTCTTAAAGCAGTTATGAATGAGCATAGAAAGAGTTACTGTACTTCTTTATTGTCACAATGGTAATTTGTATATCAAATTTTATGATTACTGTTTGAAGCTTTTTCTTGTAATGAATATAGTGACTCGTGAAGGAGTCTGCAGAACAGAGTGGTCAGTTGAGAATGTACAAAATCATTTCCCTTACAATAGTATTCTGGTATTAGCTATGTCATTCAGAAGGAATTACAGAAAACACACATTTGATTTATGTCTAACCATGAACTGTACAGTAGTAGTGTTATACGATGATGAGCTGTAGTAAAAGCTGTAGTAAATAAGAGACAAAGGATTACTGTAGTTTAAACAACTTATTGATATACAAGCATCCCTTGATATATGATCTCTTAGCTTACAAATCTTCACATTAATGATGTCAATTTTTAACACCATATTTTCACTACTGTATACGATTGAACTTCCTCGGTTTAATGACTGTTGTATCAGGAAATTGAATGAAAATTACTCCCTAGCAGCTCTGTGTGTATCTTCCTCTTCATTTGTCATCCCATAATGACTGCAATGCACAAACACATTCACTGTCATCCATGCAGGGAAGGACTACCTCTGCACTGCTGCCTGAATCTTTCTTCATGAGCCAATACCCACATGCATCAGAGGTGTTTCTGTTCACTTGCCAATCTTATGCTATGTGACCACTTGTTGTTTTTTTATTCATTTTATCACATGTAAGCATTGTTTATACACATGAATAGCATCTGTTTTGTGCTCATTCAAACACTCAATGAATGAGACTACAGGATTAAAGTGTAGAATACGGTTTATTAGCTACTTATCACATTTTTCCAAATATAAATACAGTACAGGTATCTATTTTACTAAAAATATAACAGTCTATATTACCAGTAAATATTCACAATTACTAATACAGTAGTACAGTATTGTACTGTATTAGACTGTCAGTTGGTTGAAAATGTTCAAAGGAGGGCCACCAAACTGGTGCCTGCACTTCGGCATCTCAGCTACCCTGAGAGATTGGAGCACCTGAACTTGCCTAGCTTATACTACAGACGGGCAAGGGGGGACCTAGTTGAGGTTTATAAGCATCTCAGGGGGCACTACTCAGTTGAGTGTCCTTACTTGGAGCTGGCGGACGCTCGCCCCACAAGGGGTCACAGCTCAAGATTGAAGAAGCCGCAAGTCCAGAAAACCGTGAGGGCAAACTTTTTCGGAGTGAGGGTTGTAAACTCTTGGAACAATCTACCAGAGAGTGTTGTGACGGCACCGAGTGTGAGCTCTTTCAAGAGAAGACTTGACCAACACTGGAGCGGGTTCAGGTACATTCAGGAGCCGGTGCATGCCCAGTATTTGCCAACAGTGCGTGACAGAGACGTGACCGATCGCCCGGGCGGCTAGCGAGCCGACCTTTTGGTGAAGAATATAAAGGAAAAGAGACGTGACCGATCGCCCAAGCGGCTAACAAGCCGATCAGTGGCGAAGAGGATAAAAGTAAAAAGTAAAAAGTAATGTTTCATAATCAGTGTGTTTAACCGAGACAGTTTAAATATCTTATTCCTTATTAAATAACAAAATAGGTTTAGTAAAGTCTTATTATACAGCCCAGCTGTAATATGTATTGTCCTGTATAATGGGTATTTTCCAAATCACTTTATTTCAATTCACAGACACAGTATCTCACTGGAAGCGCCAGAAGACTTAACAACTATTGAGCCCATGGCTGAGGAAATTAACAACCTTATAGACCAAGAAATTCAACAAGGAATTGATGTTAAGAGAATTATCTTAGGTGAGTACAGTCAGGGCTCATGCATGGGGGAGGGGAGTCAAAGGTACTGGATAGTTGAATGGCCTGAGACAAAGTCCCCAGTATTATACAGGTAATGGACTTATTGTCTATGAAGTTGGTAAAGAGTAGAGCAGTTGTATGACGAGTGTTGTAGCCCCAAGTAGATGTGCTTCATCTCTGAGTGCAGTACAGAAGAGGTAATTTTATTTTATTGTAGATAAAAATTGCAATCCATTGACTAAAGATACAATCAAAATATTGTTATTGCCATATTCATTAATGACCATTCTGATTAGTTGCAAGTTTGAGAGGTTAAGGCCTGAGACACAAGCAGGATTAATATATTCTTTGATAATGTTTATAAGAATGAGAATACAGTATGTATATTACTCAAAGATGTTTCTGTTACAAGTACAGTATTGCATATTTCAATCCCTGACCTGAAGCCTTCCTGGACCATGAGTCAGCCACTGGATCAAGTGGGATTGAATCTTCAACTATGATGTAACTGGGTGAGAAATGATGCTGGCAGCAAAAGAAATTATCTGACCTTGTATTCCTGGTTGATGTGTCTTGCCACCAGACATATTAGACTCTCTTCCAAAAGGAGCTTTCACAGTTTAGATCTTTTAGGTCATAATTTTTTTAAATTGCATACTTAATGTCTTCTTTTCAATTAATAATTATTATTTTTTGTTTTACCTGAAAATTTTCATTTAATTAATTTTCTCTTTGGATAGGAGGATTTTCCATGGGGTCAAGCTTGGCAATGCAGATGGGATATCGCTTCCGTAAAGATATTGGAGGAGTGTTTGTGTTGTCATCCTTCCTGAACCAGCACTCTAAGGTGTATGAGGTGGGTAATTCTGTATCAGTTAGAAGTTTGTGTTATATTTATGCCTCTACCTGCCTGCCTGGAATGTATAATGTTTGGCATGTGCTAAAGACAATGTGTGTGTTCATATTATTATGTTATTTTAGATTGTGGTTGTGGCAATAAATTAAGTTTCTGCTTTGAATGCCAATGTGTGTATATCTAAGAATCCATTTTCAAATATTGTATGTAGCTATGGCAAAAAGACATAGTTTATCTTTAAATTATAGTCCATTAAATTATAGTGATTAATCTGGGTTCTAACCCTGTGGTCTCAGCTGGCTGAACGACATGGGCACCCCAGTCTGGTCTCAGGTATAAAACAAGATAGAGTATTGGAATTACTCCTTCATTTCTGATGAATACCATCTCTGCTAATTCAGATAAACTAATCCTAGATATGAAATAATGTACTGTTAGAATTTATAATCTTGATTGTTGTTAATTTTCTGTTCATTTAAATACTAATCAGGAAAATATCTAAAGGACTGAGTAAATCTTCAGGTTTTGGTAAATATGTTCAGCTTGCCTTATTATTGGTTTCTAGCTGGGTTCAATGTTAAAAGAAAGACTAATAAAATCTTCTTAGTCATTTTTCTTCTTCAGATATTAGGAGGTCTACTTACATTCAGTGTATTATTTGATGGGTAAACTTTAAGAATTCATAAATTTTTTTATCTTTTATAAAGGCCCTGGAATCTTCACCAGATGATAGTCGCCCTCCATTGTTTATGTGTCATGGAGAGAAGGATGATGTAGTCCCTTATGTTTGGGGTGAACACACCTTCAAGGAGCTACAAAGGCGTGGGGTGCCGGGGGAGTTTAAATCCTTCCTTAACTTGTACCATGCAGTAAATAAAGAGGAATTGATTATGTTACAAGAGTGGATTTTGCAACAACTTCCACCTCTTCAAAATTAGAGTTAATTGAATGAAATGCAAAACAAGTTACTAGCCGTATGTATTGTATTATTTGAATTCACTTCAGTACATCACCATACTATTACAAATTATGCTGTTGACTGCATCCTGAAACACTTTTAATTGTCATGAAAATTTCCTATCTTCAAGATTTTTTTCCCTCGTTATTTAGTAAAGCGCGTGATAACAACTATTATAATACATTGCTGTACTTGTATATTGTGAAATGTATCACCAGATAATAATTTATGTACAAGTTTGTTAGTAATTATAGCTGATGTATTGTTAAGAGGATTCATCTGTTTCATTTAGTAATAATGATGGGAGAGGCTGCAAGAGACTGTGCAACTGATAGAAGTACTACAGGTGATCATGGCCAACCTACGTAAGTGTGGTAAATGGTTGTAAAATGATGGTGGTGATTTTAAATGTTGAAGGGAATAATGTAATTTTCTAATTTATTATTTTTATTTTTGAAAGAGTAAAAGTTAAATACTTAGTACAGTACTTGTGATATCCTTATCAAAAACTCGTGTACAATTTAATCATCTCATTAATTCTGTATATAATGAGTACAGTACAACACACTTACACAGTTCTAATGTCTACTCTACTTGTACAGAATATGGTGTAAGAGGTTACTATTGTAAGATGAAAGGTAGTAAAAGATATTATCCTGTCACATAATTTATTTTTTAAACAGTAAAGGTGTTATACAGGTACAGTATAGATGTTTTTTATTTCATGTGTTATCCTGCTATGTTGGTGGGGTAAAAATATCTAGAGAATTTGTAGACAGTGATGGCTTGCAGGAGAATAAACAGAGTGGATTGTCTCTCAACAGAGCAAAATTCCAAGGAAAGAATCATAAAAGCTTTTCAGAACATTTCTGAGTCCAGATCACATGATAATGCAGAGGGAGTTGTACAAGAAAATCCTGTTGATCTTGAAGCAAAAGATGAAAAAACCTGCATATGAGGAAAGACAGTTTGACACAGCGCTGATGCACATTGTGTTCTGAGAAGAATGTACAGTATAAGAAACATTGTCAAAGCTAAAGGTTCATAAGAGCCTTGGCCCTGACATGATGCATCCTAGATTGCTAAGAGGGTTGTGCAATGAGATAATTCAAGACCAGACTTGACCAACACTGGCACAGGTACAGATTCATTCTGGAGCCAGTAGTTGCTAACATTGTGGAATGACTGACTGCCCAAGTGGCTAATGAGCTGATCAGTGGCAAAGAGGATTAAATTTATCACAGATAATGATGAGGCGTTACAAAAAGTAGTTTACAGATTAGTGAAAAAAGGCAAAGAATATGGGGTAAATGCTTTCAAGACGAAAGTAATGGTTGTTTCCAAATTAGAAATAAATCCTTAAGTAAAAATTATGGTAGGCAACAGGAAACTTAAACAAGTGGAAAATGTTGTGTTGTAGTGTACTGTACTCCGGGGATCACCAATTGTAGCGCACTGTACTCCTGGGGTCACCAATTGTAGCGTACTGTACTCCTGGGGTCACCAATTGTAGTATACTGTACTCCGGGGGTCACCAATTGTAGCGCACTGTACTCCAGGGGTCACCAATTGTAGCATACTGTACTCCTGGGGTCACCAATTGTAGTGTACTGTACTCCTGGGGTCACCAATTGTTGTTTACTGTACTCCGGGGGTCACCAATTGTAGCGCACTGTACTCCGGGGGTCACCAATTGTTGTGTACTGTACTCCTGGGGTCACCAATTGTAGCGTACTGTACTCCGGGGTCACCAATTGCAGCGTACTGTACTCCGGGAGTCACCAATTGTAGTGTACTGTATGTGGCCAGTTGTCAAATTTCTCTATGTTGTCTATTTTCTCTTTGATAGGTTCACATACATACGTACATGTAAGAGATCTCACACTCAGGATGGAGGTAAGAAGTGAAACTCACAATGCATTTTCTGTATGTATATATTGTATGTACAGTGCAGTGCTCGGGAGTTGCTGTGTGGTGAGGAGCTTGCTGAGAGGTCCAATTGGGTGAGGAGCTTGGTGAGAGGTCTTGTTGGTTGAGGAGCTTGTTGAAAGGTCTTGTTGGTTTGAGAGCGTTGGGTAGAGTGATGTCCACGGCCAGGCTGAGGTGTATTTATATGATTCTCCAGGATCAGAGAGACGAGGTGCAAAATGAGCGGCGCCAATCACCGCGCAGTCCGTAAATGAGGCCTGGTCTGTGGAACTCACTGCTGATTGGCTGATATCGGACGGCAAGTGATCGGTCAGCAGTTGTACAAGTCCGTCCGCGAGTGATGCCTGGTCTGTGGAACTCGCTGCTGATTGGCTGGTAAGCGAACAGCAAGTGATCAGTCAGTAGTTGTAGGGGAGAGTATCCACTACAGTGTACAGTATAGTCTGGATTTACGCGGTCAATTGAACCCGTGGAGGTCCGCGTAAAACGAGAAACGCGTAAACGAAATAACAGAACATATGGGATTAATTGAAATAGAGACTGGGCCGACTCCCAAACTCCACTTTTTCCGACACAATATGTACCTTGTAGTAAAAATAACATCATAATTTATGATGGTATTGATGCACACATAATATCTAAATAAAAAACTACAAATCTAAAGGTGTTTAACACTTACGTAAGTAGAAGGGATGGGTCGGCACACATGGATGGCGGCTGGTTCCGAGGCAGAGGGCAGATTAGTGGCCCTCCGGTGAATCACTTTCACTACTCGCAGAGGTTTGCAGGGCCTCCCTGACAAATCCCTCAAATTCCATATCCTCACTGTCACTATCACTGACTTGGGCTGGCTGTGGTTGTGGTGGGTTGCAGGCGAAGAAGTCCGTAATACTACGTTGACGAGTAGCATTGATGTTGTCGTGATAGATCTGGACATACAGCTTCATAATTTTCGACAGAAGGTTATTAGACACTTCATACCGATGATTGACTGGGTCTTTGTCAAGGATGAGCTTGATTTTCTCCCCCAACTCAATGATTTCCTTCACATAACCATGGCTTGGTCCAGGTAATTCAAGGTTTTTCTCGGGTGGTGGGGGTCCAGCGGAAGCCATTGTGAGGGGAATAGCGGGCACAAGAGAGAACTGTATATGCGGACTGAGAACAATGAGACTGGCCCGGCTAGGTCAGTAACTTCTGGTGGCAGGGCACGTTATGTTACATTAGACCAATCACAGCTAGCGGCGGAGGGAATGAGTGGGTGGTAAGGATGCGTGGCCCAATCGCAGTCCGATACGTCATATAACGTCAGCGATAATGTAAGAGCGACCTAATGCGCACAATGGCCGCACCGCTTCCCGCGTAATTCAAAATTTTCATTCTGGCAAGGTCCCGCGTAAATGACCAAACGCGTCAACAAAATCCGCGTAAATGCAGACTATACTGTATTTGGGAAGTAACATTAGCTGAGATGGTAGATATATGGAAGAAATCAGAACGAGAATAGGGCAAGTAAAAACAGCATTTAATAATCTAAACGACATAATGAAGAGGGCCATTAACTTTAATTTTAGGAAAAGGCTATTGAAAGACTTTATGTGGCAAGGATTGATGTATGGGTCAGAAACGTAGGCACTTTCAGCAGACACCAGAAGGAGCAACGGGCTTTAAAATGTGGTGTTATAGGCGAATGCTAAGAATGAGTGACAGGAAAATGAATGAAGAAGTACTGTACCAAGATTACCAAAAACTTGAGAAAAATACTTGAAATGTATAGAAAATGAAAAATACGATACTTTGGTCATATAAGTAGGAGTGAGGGGGTAATAACAAGAATACAAATGGGCAAAGTTGAGGGTAGGAGGGCCAGGAGAAGGCAGAGACTGGGAGGAATGAAAGAAATAAAAAAAAAAAAAAACGCACGATCTTAAGAGGATTGGTAAAAACCCGATAACGTTTTTAGTGGAGGACTGTGGTCGCCAACCCTCAGATATAGGTACGGTACTTTTACTGATTGACTGTTATTAAGCTCTGAGAGATTAACTTTTAAATAACCCGCCACTGCTACTCCTCGGCTGGTTGGTGGCGCGCAACTGGAAAAGTTGTCATTTAGTGTGCATAAAACGCCACTTGCCATCTGAACATTTAACGCTTGCTTGGAGAACGAGGGGATTTATTAATACTTTATTTGTGTCTTGTCTTTTCAATGTATACGCCTGTTTGTGGCGAGATACAGCATATAAAAACAGACGTGGCCTTTTTTTTGTGAAATTTGGAAGGTGAAGGTTAAGCCGTTGTCCATTTATCTGACGTAATTTAATTGGTATAAGATGTGCGCAATACTTCATATACTTGATGGGAAAGTAAGTTATTCAGGGCCAAAATTTGGCGGACTGCGCCTGAAAATTTCAAGGTTTTCTCAAAATGGCTTTAATGGTGGACACGACGTAGTGCGGCTTAAATACTGTTAAGAGTTAAAATCTGTCTGATGAACAATTCAATAATTATGTTTCACCATGACGTTCGTTTTCGTGTTTTGTAACATGTAGTCACCAGAAGGGATTTTATTTACATTTTACTCCAACACTTAACTAAATGTTAAACTTATCATTACGGCGCATTATTGGAAAAGGTAACAAAATACTTATATACGCATTGTGCGATATTCTCAAGAGATCTTAGCAACTTTTGTTTACTATTAATATTAAAGTTATGTTAATTAAGAGCAGTGTATAATGTGGCTGCAAAACAAACACTTTTCTGGTTTACTTATTTGTCGTGGTACTTTGTTGCAACTCGTGTTCCTATTGCAGCTCTAATAGACTGCATACTTTTAGTCCGCGAACCACGCAAGCAATAAACACAAAGAACTTAGTTTTGCTTGTGTGATTGTGGCAGCTTAAAGCACGAGATGGAAGTAATGTCATTCATGAACATGTTAAGTGGGTAATTATAATAATATGAACTTAGCGAAATGCGTAAGTAGAGATAGTATTGATGTTCCGTTTAACCCTTGAAAGATTTGTGGTGGAAAACAAATAGACGCCGATGAAGCCTTATAAGTAAAAGGCTAAAACATTATCTAAAGGTTCTAATTCTCTTGTTAGAAACATTGAAGTATTCCTAAGAGGATCTAGGTAGAGGTGAGTGCCGTGATGCTCACTTGTTCAACTGGAGACGCTAACATCACCGATTTGTTTTTGTGGCGTTTATTGACGTCAATGTGAAAATGGCGTCCAATGATGAGGACTTGTGTACAAGTCACGCAGATTTTGCTGTAATATGTTCCTTTATCGACAAATTTGGAGAGAAGCTAGGGTTAACTCTTCCCAACATAGGCGAGCTTCAAAGTTCATTAGAAGACACAGATAACGGTAAGCCGATAAGCTACAGAGGATTGTATTGTTTGACAACCTCTCTGCGCCTCAACTTTGTAGCCCCAGCAAAGGCCTCCAGAAACATTATTTTCAATCTATCGGGAGGGAGAGGTCATGGCGTGTCAGATAGTAGCCAGATAAGTGTAGCCACATGTGAAATAAGTATGCTGAAGTAAGAATTTTTAACATGTGTCATTGCACAATAGTTGTCATGAATTTAATAACATCACAAATTTACTTTACGAAGGTTTTTATTTAATTGACGGGACAATTGATATATTAACCAAGCTCATCCATTGTTTATATAATCATTTGGGGTTTTAATTTTCATATGTCTACATTGTTGATGAAATGTCATTGGTGAAGGGGGTGGGTCCAGAGTGTGACAGCTGAGGGACAAGTGTGACATGGAATAACACAAATCATTCTTGTTATTGTTTATGAATTTCAAGTTGACTGTCAGTAAAATAAAGAGAATTAGTGTGCAGAAATATTGTGTATATTTTCCAAAAAAAAATAAAAAATTCTTGACAGCTGAAGCAAACAGTCATAGCTTGTTCCCAATCTCACTCACATTGTAAAAGAATAAATTTACCATTATTTCACTTGCAACAAAAATTAACATCTGTTTATGAAGGCAGGAATTACTCTGTGTGGTAGCTGAGGTCAACTTTTGTATCAGACACAAACATCTGTTTGTTACCATTGTACCCTGAAGCTGAAATGATGAAAACAATAACTAGGAAAGTGTTATTGCGACAAATTATAAGAAAATTGGTTGATGGATAAGAGAACCGTGACACACATTTTAGTGAAGGGTAAAAAGTTTGTTTCATGCTTAGTCTGGCTCACAAGACTATCATCATCTCATACAATATGTTTTAAAGGTTCTTGGTGCAACAAATTTTTGATGTGTTGGTTCACAATAAAACTGTATATAAAAGAAAAATGTAAACCTATGCTGGTGCTATAATACAAACAGTCCTGTACATGAAAAATACTGACATTTGCCTCCTGAAAATTAAAAAAAAATCACCATGTAAATTTATCTAAATATCAAAAGATTTGGTAAATAGAATTAAAACACTCCACAAAAGATGTCCTTTAGGCTCATGTCCTTATATGGAATTAACCATAATTTTGTGTACATGATTATGAGACTCCATTTAGAATCAGGTGGGGTACAGAGAAGAACACCTTTCACTAACAGAATCATGTGAAACCTACATCATTTAATCTCTTTTGACAGATGATATGAACAAAGCTAACTAACTAGACATTGCAGTTTGTTTTAAGTATTGCTTGTTTGGTATGTGTCATCTTTCTAATATCCTTTTGTTTTTTTGTTGGATTGGCATGTACAGTAGTTGTGTATCTAAATATGTGTGTCATATTTCATGACTGCTTTCACTTACATCTATAGATTTATATACAGGTTCACCCCCTCTAATCTGACACCCTGTGGTTCAGCATGATTTGTGTTTGGCTGTATTTTACTGTACTGCACTGTACTGGATTGGACTGTACTTTGTGAAACTGCGTGTTGAGGACGGTGCCAGTTTCCTGCACTTCTACAAATTTGGTTGACGTCTGCCAGTCTGGTCTCACTGTTGTTCTGTGCTTTGGGCTTACATTAAGTTATACTTTACTTTTTAATACGGCTTCTGAGACCAGCAAATGGTGGAAGTGATGGTAATGTTATGTAAGCCGCACTGGGCTTACACAAGATTTGTACACACCAATAATTCCACAAATTACATGTCATGAATAAAGATATACATTACATTGCAATATATAAATTTCATAAATTATTATTTACAAAACAAACCCTCCAAATATAAACATGTTTAGGTTAAGAGTCTCACTTGTAGGAGTTTGTCTCCATGATAGGCAGATAATTTTGGTCCTGTATTATTTATTTTATATTTAATACATTGATGTTTCTATTTTGGGGGAAATTATAATAATTTTTGTCACTAGGTACAGTATGTATCTTCAGTTGACCTTTACTGTACCTGGTTAACTTTTTATTAATGGTAACCTGTTCTGTATTTGAATCTCATGTACAGGTACAGTATCAGTAGAGTAGAGGAATTTGTTCACCAGACTATACTAGATCTTAAGAGGTTTGTAAATTTCTGTGGTCTGGCACTGGTCAGATCCAGAGAGTATTGGTAAGGTTTGACCTGTACTTGCCCCATTTTATACTTTACAAGCTGAAACTGTTCTTTGTGTAATAATGCATTGTCTACTATGTACAATACTATACTCTGTATGGATTGACATAATAAAATAAAGATTTGTTGTGGCCAGTTTCATGATGTGTACAGTTGCAGAAATGTGTTCCTACACCCCCTGTGGTAATCCATGTCTCCAAATGGCAATTTTGCAGTAATAGTATCACTATTTATGAATGAATGGGTATTGGTCATGTAACGGTGGAAGTGATAAGTGGATAGGTTTCCTATAGGCTGGCTGTTTGGAGACATTAGTTACCACATGGAGAGCAGGAACACATTTCCGCAACTGTACAATCTGCCGAAGAAATGGTGTCACGGCTTTCAGTATGATTCATTCAAACACCGGTATCTGGCAACTTAGTGGGAACCGTGCGAGTGACTGACCACTCAACAATGGGCTGGATGCCAAATTTTTCATTACCTAGCCTTTTTTCTGGCATTCCCTCATAAATTTACACGTTAAATGCTTCAAGGCAAATAATAACTGTGAAAGAGCTACAGTATTATCTTAATCCCATGGTTAAAAGACGAAGGAGCTGAATGCAGAAGAGAATAAAGGGCAGCCAGTCCGGGATGATACAGCAACACATACCAATAACATTTCTAAGTGTAGCTTATTTCCTTGTTTAGAAGTTGTTTTATTTTAGAATAATATGAAAGGCTTTTGTTACTCTAAAATAATTCTTAGTTGAATAAAGTTTCATGGAAGTTAACAATTTTACAAAATGTACTTTTTTCATCCAAAACAAATGACCGTTGAATGAGAATTTTAAATGTTTATATATGTACAGTACAGTATTTTATTATTGGCTGCTAAGTAATACATTACCTTGAGAGTATAAATTATAATTAATTTTCGAATAATTACGAGGGGAAACAGTATAAACAAAAATTATTTTAGCATACCTATACTGTACTATAGGTTATCTAAAACTCAAAAATTTGTTTTGTGATATTCCAGGGCCTAGTTTTTAGGCTGGAACGTTTATACTTTATTGGGTTTTAGTTGCAAAACCCAAGTTGTCTGTTATCCATTTATTCAGGAACTACTAAGACAATTCCAAAGTGTAAATCAACCGTAACTTATCACTGTAACTATGAGTGTTAAGAGAAGGATGGAGGCTATGTAAATAGACCTGCTTAAGGACGTCCTTCCTATGTGAGGTGTGGAGTGAGAATGAGGCCCCAGGGCGTCAGTGCTCCGAACGCCTGGCCCCTTCAACGCTGACCTAAGCTGTCTCTGGCCACACCTTATAAGGAAGGGTGCCGACCAGATGCCATCAAGATGGCCAGTGGAAAGTTACAGGGGATGATTATGTATATAAATCAATTTGTGATTACCAATTTATGTAATCATTCTGTTTATGAAACGGGGGCCATTACAGTGAATGTTTCCCATTTTATGTCATTGTCCATCGAGGTGGTGAATATGGAATGTTGTTTTTACATTTTCATTAAAGACATGGGTAACCCTAGTGAGTATGAATATTATTTCAATTCATATCTTTTTATTCGATTTTCATTTCAGCTTAAAAACAATTAATGCACAGTTCAGTACTGTACTGGTACAATATACCTTTTCGTTTTGACGTCCAATTCTAATTCCTCAAATAATTCATTATTGTTCCTGAGCGATAATCTTGTATGTCATATTTTATATCAAAATACAGATATACTCCAAAAAAACAACATCCCATTAACCGCCGCTTCGCTTAACCGATGATTACGTATTAGAGAAATACCCTGCAAATTTTGTTGATACTCGTTGATCCGACGATTGAGAGAAGAGCAGCAGAGTTATTTTGAATTTGGAGGGTGGTGGTGTGGTGCAAACTTTTGCCACGGGAGTGCTCTGCGCGCTGCCTCTGACTCATTCCCGCCTCTACACTTTTTTTACACTTACCACGTGTCTCCAACTTTGTGTTGTGTCGTTATTTCCTACTTTGTGTGTTATACAACCATGGTTAAACACCCCAGTGATAGTTTCTCTTGTGCTGCCCAGGGCAGCTTGATGTGATATGGCATAATAAGAGTGGTGATGGACCAGCAAAGATTGGAAGAGACTTTAACTTGCCACACTAAACACAAGTAAATATCAGTCTTAATGTATGCTTCACATTCCTTATTTAATGCTCATTATGCTTGATTTATATGTCTGCTTTATTTTCTTTCTTGAAAGTGTGCACAACAGAGATATATCAAGGGTAGATGGGAGTTTTGGTGGGGTGGCTGGTCCCTAACCTCCCCGATTTGTTATATTCTTAAGGGATTAATTGCTTCGATAACTTGATTTACTAACCAATGACTTTTCACGGTCCCTATATGTGTCATTTATTCGGGTATGTGAAAGATATTATATACGACCATGGCCGTCTTATGTCCAGGTTGTTGTAAGTGCAGGAGAGACTATATATATATATATATATATATATATATATATTAAATAAACATAATATAAACAGCAATAATAAAACAATGCAGTTGCTGGCCTCCACCTTCCTCACAGGAGGGTGACCAGAGCAATTATCTAAAACAAGGAAAATTTTGGAGGCCTCAGGCAGCCTCACCTTACAACAGCAAGCATGAGCTTCAGGTAAAAAATAATGGGTAACCTATTCACTGGTTATTTCCTGGATGATCCATGCCTGCTGAATTTGCTCTATAAAAGATTTTTTTTCCTCCAGGGCACATGGTTTAGAAATTTGCCATCACATCTGTGTGTTCCAGCTGCATTTGCTCACTTTAGAACAGTAAGCTGCTTACATTTTTATACCAGACACCATCTTGTCCTCTGTGCCAGCAAACCTGTTATGAGTCAAACAGCAAAACATCAGATGATGATGAGGTGCTGACACAGGTCTGTCAGGGCTTCCCATACTGGTCCTGGTCAGTTTATCAGACAAACTGAAGGCAACATGCAGTACTGTACTTTACTAAGAAAGCTTAAGTAAGCTAAAAATAATGCTCTACTTTGTACATGTAGAGTTTTACTTATCATGACTCATAGAATTGCAACTTGAAGCAGTAGCAAGACAACTGACTCAGGATGTTTTGACTGGGAATGGTAAGGGTATTTTGGTATCCCAGATTTTGATCTAACATCAGTGGAAAGAATACAGTGATAAATGGATAAGTTCAGTATTTCTTCTTTGGATAAAACTTCATCAAAAATCAAACCCAGCCAAAAAAATTATACAGTGCAGTAGACTTACTGTTGATGCATCACTAGGAAATAACCATATGTCTTGGCTGGGCATCACAGTTCATCACAACCAGTAGTGTATTTGCTCAGTAACTTTCATGTCCTCCACTGCATGAATTTCACTTCCTGCTATTATATTTATAATTGGTTTATTATTATTGTGTACATAAAAAAAAGATTAAAACTTGTTTTGTAGCATTTTAATGCATTTTGGGGATTTTTTCTTAAGCGTGTATCTCGGCTTTAAGAATGGGATTTTATGGGAAAATGTTTGTAAATATGAGATCATGCACATAAGAACAGAGAATATACACGTACTGTAATAGCTTCATGGGTGCTTCATACAGTACATCTGCCAGCCACCCTCACTTCTTAGTTAACCTAAAGCACATTCATTTGTGGATGTAGCTCATGTCAATGTGTTTATTTTTCCCATATTTATGGACAGTACAGCACTTGAAACCTTAGCTCTGTGTTAACAAAATATGGGTGGTAAATGTGAATGTGTTGATCCATTTCATGTGAAGTGGTATAAATGTGGGTAAACATTAAGTGGGTGTTCCTAATTTAAGTGACTGTATTATGACTGTCTTTAATGAACAGAGTTTGTAATTATGAAATATGATTCCTTTGTATTGTGTTGTAAGGATGGCATATGTCTTTTCCTTTATGTAATACAGTATGTCTCATCTGGTAGACTAGATGGTTGATAATATTACATCAGTTTTATTTTATCCATTAAATTTTGAAAAACTGGTTTTGTGTGTGTAGTTTTTTTTTTTTGGTGTGAAACGTATGGATTTAACTTTGACAAAAAATATCAGTTCTTCAGATATTTGTTCTTTGGCTTCATTTGGTTTATTGTCTTGTTTTAGGTTGATGTGTGCTCTTGGTGGCTGTTATGTGACCATTTCTAATTGATGACTTAAGACTTGTATAGTCTCCAACAGTTAGAGTTTTTCAAATAACAGGACTGCAAACAGAGTACAGTACTGTTTCTTTGAATCAAATACTGTACTGTATAATTTTAGACATTGTATTTGTACTGAAGATTTATTGTGGCTTCCACTTTTTAGTTAATTTGTGAGTAATCTTTATGCTTTTTAGTCAGAATTGTAAGTTCATAAAAGCAATATCCCTGAACTAAATAGCAATGGCCACCATTTTGTATCCAGAATAAAGTACTGAACTGTTGTGTGTCAGCATATTTAGGTAACTTTTAGGTGAACTTGACTGAGTGTTATGAAGAATTAGTAGAATCAACGCAGGTATGGAGCAGCACCTGTTTATATATTTATGCGAATCTCCTTTAACTCAGGAGGTAAACATTAACAGTTAAGTTATACCGGTATGCAATAATTATTTTGTAGGATTTTAAGGAATCTACTTTAAAATAGTTTGTATTTGTAACATAAATGTTCATTATAACATTTTTCCATTTTTGTCCACAGTCAGCCCTCTCGTATCACAGTCCGTAAGTCAGTTATTGAGACGTATTAACAAATCAGTGAAGTTGGACAGATGGGAGAGAGGGCTTCAACGTTTTGCACATAGTTATTCTCACCAAGATGGCTGGGAACTTGAACGTTTTGGCTTCAAGAAGGCCAAACTGGAAGTTAAGATACGTGTTTTTAAGGTGAGCATTGCTCTACACCACAGTACTTGAGCTAATGTTGGTGGTGCAGATTTTTTCTTATGCACAAGTTTTGGAATCTTTATTTTAGTAATTAGAATACTGTACTTTATATTATGTGGGCTAAAATATTATTTTAAATGTAGTGTATCCCATGATTGTTTAATATACAGTACTGTATTGTTTTGACTGGATAAACTTTTTTTTATCTCTATTTTGAGCTCCTAAGTTACATTAATTAGAGATAATGGAAAAGAGAAATGAAGGAAGAGTGTGTGTTGGATTTGATTGGACTTTTTATCTGGAGAAGGCTTGTAAAGGTGAAAGAAATTTGTTATCTCCAGTACAGTATAACACAGATTGCTGTAATAAGACTGTTTTTTTATTGATTTCAGAACTTACTTGAAGCACAGTTTGATATGTATAAGAGTTTCAAAGACAAAGTGAACCTGTTGGGTGCAAATGAGCTGCGTCTACAGCCATGTGGACGTGACAAAAAGGGTGTGTCATACTGGTTTCAGTTGGACGAGTGTGCTAATCTACGTGTGTACTGTGATGACCAGGATGAGGAAACCTGGACACTTGTTGCTAGGTGGGTAGTTCACCTCACACATTGTTTATAACTTCATTTGCTCATACTCAGCTTGAGTGTCTCATAACTGAAGACCTCAATCTTTGTAGGTGTTGGTGCTAGAGAAATTCTGTATTTTTTGTATTAATTTTATTTTTTCTTTCACATGTTTAACCTATCCTGTCAATATCATCTGGTATAATCAGATACTTTAATTGTTTTGCTTTAAAAGGATTACTTTTCAAGATTGAAACAGGAAACTAATTTTAGTATAATTTTACTTAACTGTGAATTTTATTTTACATATTCACATAAGTTTGGTGTTGTTTTTTTTTTTTATTCATAATCCAGCTCGGGAGTTGATGTGAAGTGAAAGTTTGGCCTAATTTCAACCCAACTTTATCTGTTCCTAACTTCCTCGATCCTTTAGTACATTTTCATTTCCTGCTTGACCTCATATTATCTAACTGTAATTACTTCATCTATTGTCAACAAATTGGGACTTATAAGAAAGGGGAATGGGGAAAATATGATATATTTAGCAACAGCCCTGGGTTAGTCACTAATTCAGTGTTTGTCTTTCATTCAGTACTTTTTTGCATGTTCATGAAGTCCACTTTGTCCTCGGAAACTTCGTTTTCTGAGTTAATTTTAAATGGAAATAGGCTCCAGTCATTTGTTATTCTGTGTTGTGCATTAGCCAAAAATGAACACAAACTGCTATAATAAACAAAAAAAATTATACAGGGCAGATCATAAAATAAAATAATACATTTTATGTACAAAAATGTCTAAGCAATGCCAAAAGTGAACCACACAGCTCAGCCAGCCAGCTGACTCAAATGTGTGTGGCTGCCGCACTGCGCTATGTGTATGCCGTGATGTCGCATCAGGCCATGGGAGAGGGAGTGCGGTGTTTGCTGGCTGAGATGTGGCAACATAGTTACAGTAACCCACTGCCTCCACACCATACACACCCATGCTCTTCAATACTGTATTTTTATTATTTCTAAATCACATTAGGGTACAGTAGTGAAATGATTTTTCCATAACTTTTATAGTTATATTACATGTAACAATGGCAATGTGCATAGCCATCTCACAGCTGACTGGCAATGTGTTAGGGGGGTTCTATTATTACGTATAATGGTTTATTTACTTGATAACCACACTGACCCCAGGGTTAATGATACTTTTCGGGGGACTGTAAATTCGGGGTCAAAGTTTGCTCCCTCCCAAAATGAAGCAGCATTGGCCCCATACAAGATACAACAGTCATGGTAAGTCAATTCGGAGACTCATTCCCATTACTCAGTTACACAGTGGGGAGCGAACTTTTGTCTGTGACTGTACATACAGTATAGTACAGTATAGGCATACAATATTGTTTTCAGACATTTAAACTTTAAATTTATGTATGCAAAGTATATTTATATACAAGTATATGTCCACAAATGATGAATTTTATAAAAATTTAATTGTAACTTCCTAGCACAAGAGAAGAACTGGTGGCCCTGATAGCCGAACTTGATTCTGAGTCACCACCTGGGGCCAGCCGAGAAATGTCAGTAGATGGGAGCCACAGTGGCACTGCTACACCCATGGGGCTGAGTGAAGCTCCAACACCAGTGGACAGTAAAGCACCAACGCCGATTGCCAGTGGGCGAACTTCCCCTGTTTTAGACACTGGCCAAGACAATGAGAGAAAAGATAAACCAGAAGAAAGTAAAGAAGTTGCAACTAAGGTGGAGGTAAATAAGATTAAAGAAAAGTTAGAAGGGAGGAGTGATGTACAAAAGGTGAAGGAAGAGGATAATGAAAGGTTGGATGTTGGTGAAGAGGTTAAAGAAAAGCTGGAAAGAGAAGATGGCAAAGGAAAGGATGGCAACTTAGAGAAACAGAAGTCTGGAGTTTGTGAACCAACAAAGGAAACTGTGAAAGAAGAAAGAATAGAAAATGTAAATGTAGAAACAAAGGCACTGGAAAAGGTAGAGAAGTGTGTACCGAAATCTGACAGTACACAGGACAAATTAGACACCAAAACTAAAACAGACAAAAACACGGAAAAACAGGAAGGTACCGAAGAAAAAATGGAAAAAATGAGTGGAAAGGGAGGAGGGAATGAAATGGTAAAGGGAAGGATAGATGAAAAGGAAAAGACTAGTGTAAAGATAGAGGAGAAGGAGAAAGTCTGTGACAAGGTCAAAGAAAAAACAAAGCTATCTGGAGTATACGAAGGAAAAGATATTGCCAAGAGAAAGATTGAAGAAAAAGAAAGCAGCGAAAAAGTGGAAGAAAATCAACAAACCAGTAGAAATGTTGAAGAAAAGGAAAAGGCCTCAGCAAAGGTTGATGTCAAGCATGAGGTTGCTGGAAAGTCAGATGGAAAGAGTGGTAATGAGAAGACTTTACTTCAAGTTAAGGAAAAGGAAAGTACACCAGGGAAAACAAAGGAAAGGGAAAAGGCTCCAATTAAAGTGGAGGAAAAGGAAAAAGCTTCAGTTAAAGTGGAGGAAAAAGAAAAGACTTCAGTAAGAGCAGATGACAAACAAAAGACCCCAGCTAAATTGGAGGACAAAGAAAAGACTTCAGTAAGAGCGGAGGACAAAGAAAAGACCGCTGTAAAAGTGGAAGACAAAGAAAAGACTGCAGTAAAAGTGGAGGACAAACAAAAGACTCCTGCAAAAGTTGAGGACAAAGAAAAAACCCCTGTTAAATTGGAAGACAAAGAAAAGACCTCTGTAAAAGTGGAGGACAAAGAAAGGACTGCAGTAAAAGTGGAGGACAAACAAAAGACTCCTGCAACAGTTGAGGACAAAGAAAAAACCCCTGTTAAATTGGAGGACAAACAAAAGACTCCTGCAAAAGTGGAGGACAAACAAAAGACTCCTGTAAAAGTGGAAGGAGGAGATACACCCTCTGATAAAGTGGAGGACAGAGGGAAGACTTTAGCATCGACTGAGGAGAAACAGAAGACTTTCACTAAGGTGGAGGAAAAGGTTAAAAGTGAAGTTAAACTGGAAGAAAGTCAGAAAAATGAACCCAAACATGATGAAAAAGATACAGCTAAAACTAAAGTCGAGGGTAGAGACAAAGGTAGTGGCAGTGTGGAGGAAAGGAAAAAAATTGATGTGAAAGTGGATGGAAAAGAAAAGGCTGGGAAAATGGAAGAAAAAGACAAGGCATCTAGCTTACTGCAAGGAAAGGAAAGGACATTGGATAAAGTGGGTGGTAGTGGAAGTGCAAAGGAAACGGGAAATGAGAAAGATAAGCGTCCAGGGTTTGAGGCACAAAGGCTGCCCAGAAAGATTCTATGGGAATTTTCTAAAGAACCTGTAAGTAATGTCGAGAAAACAGAAGCTACAAGAAAAATTTCAGAATCTGGAAGGTCTGATCAGAGCAGCGAAAGAAAGCGAGAATTGTTGGCAATGGATGTTCAGCCAGATGACACCACCAAAGCAATCTGTGAAGACATTGCTGCAAAGAGAGAGAGAGTAGCGAAGGAGAGAATGAGTATACAAGAAGGACAGGATGTTAAAGATAGGCTAAAGTTGGGTAGTTTTGAGAAAGTAGAAGTAAAAAAGAGAGAGAGTGTTTGGGATAAGCTAAACAAGTTGAAGGAGAAAGGAGAAGCCAATGCCCTTGAAAGAGAATCCTCCAGCAAGGATAAAGAAAAAAGAATTGGTGAAACAGAGAAGAAAGATTCTGAAATGTATAAAAAAGAAAGTAACAGCAAACAAAGCTCTAATGATCCTCATCAGATTACCTGCACAAAGTCAGGACATGAAGTAGCAAAGTTAGGAATAGAACAAGGTAAAGCAGTGAGTACAGAAGATAAAGAAAAAAAGACACAGAAAGATCCACTTGATAAAAAACCTTTTAAACAAGATGAAAAGGTACTGGTAGTACAGGCTGCTGCAACAACCCAGCCAAATGTAGAGCCAGAAAGACCAGCATTTAAGGTTAGTGATTCTACACATAGAGGACAGGAAGAGAAAATAAAGGAAAAGTCAGAATTATCAAAACCTGTTGTCTTGCCCACAGGTGCAGAAAGGGATTCATCAGGAGATGGATCTAAGACACAAAGAGTTAGTTCACCAAGTTCTTCTGTTTCTGACAAGTCAGCAGCTGGTCCTGTTACAAAATCTCTATCAACTCCTTATAGCAAACTACCCCTCAGTAGTCCAGTGCCATCCATAAAAGATAGTGATACTTCAGAGCCTCCTCAAAAGAAATTAAAAGTTACAGATATTAAATCACCTGAATCTCACAAAGAATCCCTGAAAGTGGAACATAAATTTTCATCAGATGTGCGGCATCCACAGCAGGAACTTACGGGAATTAAAAAAGATGCTGAAACAAGTTCTACTGCCCAGGTGAAAGTAGGAAAGGAAACTGGTGGATATATGAAAAAAGATGATAATCTCAAAATCACAGACTCTTCAAAAACTGACCAGAGTTCTTCAGGCACTGGTAAGGAGAAAATGAAAATAGAAACCATTGCACAGGTGGGAGTCAAAGAAGAGAAAATGCCCAGTACTGGAACTACATCTGGCAAGAAGGAAGAAGATAAAAATCAGACTTTGCCAGTGAGCGACCCCCAAAAATTGAATGAGAAACCGGGTGATAAGAGTGGGGAATCTACAGGTTTGGTGAAGATTACCACTGTTAAGGATACCAGTGCTAAAGGAGCTGCTTCTGTAGAGACAAAAATGGAAGTACAACATGGTGCTATGGATGTGAGCAAGCAAACAAAACCTGCAGATAAACCACCTGTTAGGGAAAAGATGGTGTTAGCAGAAGGTGAAAAAATGGACATTGGATTGAATACACGTAAAGATCTTGGTCCTTCAAAGACATCCACGAAAGAGGAAGTAAAGGAACCATCAACAGACACGTCAAAAAGGAAACTTGAGATGGGTAACTTACCAGAGAGCAAGGTACCACGAATTTCTGAGCCAGCATCACAAACTTCAGTGAAAAGCTCTGTTACTCAAGACAGGGAAATGAAACATCCTCTAAGCCAAGCAACAAAAGACTCGCAAATGAAGAATGTGTCAAAAGTACCAGAAGATAAAATGGAAATTGACAAGGTATCTGACAGAGAGAGCCCCAAATCAATTAGATTAAGACAAGAGGAAGGGGAAGTTAGTTCAAAACCAACCAAGATAACACAGGAAGTAGGGGGAGATAGTTCAAAATTAGCCAAGTCAAAACCGGAAATTGGGGGAGATGGCTCAAAATCTGTCAATGTGACAAAGGAATTAGAAGGAAATAAGTTGCCCTCAACCAAGACTGGACAGGAAGTAGAAGGAAATAAGTCACAATCAACCAAGACTGGACAGGAAGTAGAAGGAAATAAGTCACAATCAACCAAGACTGGACAGGAAGTAGAGGGAGATAAGTCACAATCAACCAAGACTGGACAGGAAGTAGAGGGAAATAAGCCACAATCAACCAAGACTGGACAGGAAGTAGAGGGAAGTACGTCACAATCAACCAAGACTGGACAGGAAGTAGAGGGAAAGAAGTCACAATCAATTAAGACTGGACAGGAAGTGGGGGAGGCCATTGAAGAACCATTGATGTTGATAAAGGGTGATGGTGAGGGTGCATCCTGTCAGGCAGGAAATCCCCTGTATGATAGAGACAACAATGAATCCATATTTGACACTCGAAAACCTTGGTGGGAATGTTTTCATGAAAGTGACAATACAAGAAAACATCAAGTCGAGGAGGCTGTGGAGGAAGATGTGATGTACTTCTGGGGGGAGGGTAATGGTGTTGACTGTGACGCTGGTAATAACGGTGATGAAACGGAAAAAAGTGCCGAAACTAAACAGGCAGAAGGTGGTGGAAGTGGTACTGACAAACAAGGAAATGCGGCGCCAAGTGATCGTAAGCCACAAAAAGAAGTGGAGGGTTTAAGAACTGAGGGTGATTTCAAAGAGGTTGATGGGGTTTCAGAGAGTGATGAAGCTAAAGTGAATGGTTTAAGAACTATAGAATCTGTTGAAAAGACAGATAAATCGTTATCGCGGCAAAAGCCGGAAAGTCTATCAGATAATAAGCACTCGAGTGTTAATGGAAAGAAGGTTAACGAGGAGAACAATGTTTGCAATGACAAGGATGATAGCAAATCACCTCAAGGCAATGAAAAAGATGGTAAAATTGAGGATAAAAATAATAAACAGAGTGAGACTCATGAGAAAGGAAATGAGGAACAGTCAATTAATAACACTGAATTTAAAGAAAGGGAGGAAAATGTTGATGTTGCCAGTGGTGATAAACCATCACCTGATAAAGGAAAAGTAAAAGAACTCAGAAAAGAAAAAGATAATTCTAGTAAAGTGAATACTAAAAGCAGAACTGGGAGGCATAGAAAGGGACAAGAAAATGATGGAAGTGATGATGATAAAGAGGAAAGGCATGAGGAAAGTAGTAAAGAGGAGGAAGAAGAAGATGATGAAGAAGATGATGAAGAAGAAGATGATGAAGAATCTGCATCAACAAGAAGAGGGCGAAGACGATCTTTGGGTCAGGAGAGGGGTAGTGGCAGGGGAAGAGGCCGACCACATAAGAGGCAGCAGCCTCAAGGCAGTGATGGAGAGGATGAGAATGAAGTAGAACATGATGAAGATATTGAAGAAGAAGAGGAAGAAGAAGAAGAGGAGGAGGAGGATGGATTGGATGGTGATGAAGATAAAAATAAAACCCCCGTTCCTGGAAAGAAGCGAAGGCAGCGTGGCAAAGGGAGCACTGCAAGACCTCTACCAGATGGTAAGGCTTTGTTCAATTTTTTTTGTTTTGTTAAAGTTCTCATTATTTTGTAAAACGATCATCATCTACGCAAGTGAAGATCTTGGTAGTGATGTAAAGGATATTTTTTTCTGTAGGTAAGATCATATGTTAAACATGAGACAACATTGTCACTACCATGATTGTTAAGGAAAGGTCAAAGAACTTCCAAAGGAAAGGAGAGAGGGAAGATAGAGGTAGGCCTGATTACAGTTAAATAATTTACCTGAATCTTTGCAAATTAAAATTGTGTACGGACTTTTCAGCTATGAGTTTCAATTCAGTAAATTACTAAAGACAAATACTGTGCTGTACAGTAATTTGTGTCATGGTAAATACAATTCTGTATTAAGAAATTGAACTGCTCTACAGAAATAACTTCAGGGTTTCATATTATTTAGTTGTTTGTGTCTGTGAAGTACATACAAATGTTGTCATTTTGGAGTTGTTACCTAAACTGTGTTTGTGGTGCCTTTTGTTGGTATTTATGATTTGTTAGGCTAACCTAGTGCAGGGCTTCATCGGGTGATGGACTGGCCTACTTGCTTACAGGCAACGTACCTATTTGAATGTGACTTGACCCATGACAGTATGTTATAATATCAGCGTCAGTGATGTCGACATAACTCACTTTCAGTGGCTGTAAGCCCCCAACATCCAGGCTGCATTATGAATATGAGTAACTTGAGTGAAATTTTGCAGACCTAACAGATTTTCCTGTCAGTATACTACCTATAAGAACTGGAAGACACATTCCTATGGAAAAATTCCTCTGGCTTATACAGTACAGTATTAGAATGACACTAAACATGGTTTTAAGCAATTTTTAAAGAGACTCGATGATTTGATTAAGAATAATAATCATAGTTGTGCGGTTCATGCAATATATACTAATGACATTAATCCAAGTAGACTGTATTCTACTTATGAAAAACTGTAGTAATCAGTACTGAGGGTGACGGTGATGGATGTGAGGTTGCTCTTCTTGTGTTAGGTTGATCAAGCAGTTGGCAATTACTGATTTAGTCTTCTTGCAAATTTGCTAGAAGCTTATTTGCCGTGTACTGTACTGTGTTAGAAGTGAAATAGAATCAGAAGAATTGGGGTCAGAATTTTTATCAGTTTCTGATTCCCTTTTACTGTAACAGAAGTACACTGTACTCTAGTGTACAGTACTCAGTCATCAACTGCAGTCTCTTACATGTACTGTAAGGTGTAAAACTTTTTTATTTCTTAATTAATGTCCTTTTATTTACTGTATGTAGTTTTTCCTGACTGCACCATAAGCTCTTCGGAAATAAAGTGATACAGTATACACTACATCAGGGGTTTAGAGAACGCTATACACTGTCCTTGTTCAGTAAAGGAGGCTTCCACATGCCTGTGTCAATACCTTAGCATCTAACAATGTTATGAAGAAAATAAATTTTTTTCGTAACTGGGTTTCGTGTGTAAATTGATGCAGCAGATAATTTTAAAATCCTTAAATTGGGTTCTACCTGTAGTAAAATGTGTCTTAAATTTGACGGAAAAAATATAATTGAATAGTACTGTATTAAATTACACTGTAACAATATTTACTGAAAACTGTATCATCGAGAGTACAGTATGTATAGTACTTCTTACAACTATATACTATACATTGCTGTTTCTTTGATTATATAGTGATCATTTTACAATGGCTTTTGTATCTTAATCATACCTATAATACAAGTTACTACCATTTTTATTTGAAGTTTAAGCTATATTATGTGGCATGTGTAATTGTGTATTGTTCAGACTCATCTTACTTTTGCAGAATTTATCAGTTTATTTTCCTTGGAGTCTCAAGAGTGCTGCAAAATATTTGATGTTAATTGTATTTTATCACCTATGGTATTGTCTTTCCTTTGGCAACTCATCTATTATGTCCAGTAAGTCTACATATTGTAAACTAAGGAAGCCCTCAGATAGCAGTCCCTGGGTTTAATCAATTACACCTTATTATAACCAGGTCAGTGTAAAGGGAAGTTTAGAAATGGCAGTCACCATGTAAGGTTGAAGGTAATTAGTCAGGACTTTATGTCAAGCAATGTGTAATGTGCATTTTGCTTGGCTTATTCATAAACTGTCATTCCAGGGTTCAAAATTTAGTTTGTGACACTATTGTCATTTGAGGAAACATCTTTCGAGTCATAAATTTTTCTGTACTTGGAGCCAAGTGCCATTTGCCCTATTTTCTTAGCACTTGGACAGAATTTAGCTGGTCCACATAGTCCAAAGTGCGTGTATTCAGTAAGGCATTAAGTGCCCAAGTTATTGTCAAGTTGTAAGAATTTTTATGTTCGTTAATGATCTAGTTTGAGTTTATAAGCCAGTGTGCATTGGTTCATGGAGCCACTCCCTCCCTAACAGTGTCAAGGGTGGATTTCAATTTCAGGCTCTAGGCTCTGATGTGAGGTTTTTTAAAATAATTCACTGGTACTATAAAAAAATGGACTAAAAAAAGTTCACATTTTTATATTGGTTATATTGTATACACTGGGTTCATTGCCTCAGGAAAAAATGGACCTGCATATAATATTTCCAGTTGAGATATAATTGTGTGCCCTTCTGTGTTCTGCCATAGAACATTGGGGAACCCTTTAGAGGGTCTATGAGTTGGTTTGAACTGAGTTACGACCCTCCATCAGTGTTATCACCCACAGGCGGGACCTATCGCTAAGGGCAGCTCCAGGGTCCTTTAACCCAGGTAAAGTACCCCAGGAGAGAACGACTTTTGTAATCCCTAAATCCCGGTGTACCTGTACTTTAAATTACTTCCATTGAATCAACTAGTTTTTTGTTTGTTTCTCGTGCATCTTATCTGTGATACCAAGCTTCTACAGGAATCTCTCCTCTGAGAGGGTGGCCACAACAGAAGAGCCTTCAGGTCACCCTGTATCTCTCCTTCCCATGTCACTTCCCCTTGATCTTTCCCAATTGTATAGTTCCAACTACACATATTGTAGGCAGTCTCCTTCAACACAACACACTGATAAATCATCTTGTACATCCTCTTTACTCTTCACTCCCTATTGCATCCTACTCACATGTTCATCTCCAGAGGTCCATGGGTGACCATCTCCAACTTTTATAAAATTTCACTCCTGTGCACATAATGTAGAATTGAATGCTGTGTGCTTAATTTTAATGTCAAATTTCAGTTACTGTAGTTTTGATTTTGCTCATAGAAATCAGGAAGATTTCTGGGTGATTTGGCACCTGTCAAGATTATCCACAACCTTTTGCAGTTCTACTAGAAAATGAGAGTTCAGGATTAATTCTCCATTTATGACCAAGCCTAGACCAGGCTATGTGACTACCCTTCCCCCCTCCCAGTGGGTAGTGACAAAGCGAGTTGGAGCTGAGGTTTGTGACCTGGAATTTTGTTTATTTTGGAGCTAAGCCAAGTGATCGTCTTGGTGAACACAGA
Source organism: Homarus gammarus (assembly GCA_958450375.1). NCBI lineage: Eukaryota > Metazoa > Arthropoda > Malacostraca > Decapoda > Nephropidae > Homarus > Homarus gammarus. The sequence continues at coordinate 1,641,822 of CAUDMG010002269.1, read as the reverse complement.
TTGATGTGATGCCACAGTTTGTTTCTGAAGCTCCCTTATCAGGTACTTGGTTGTGATAGGAAGGTGTGAATAATCACTAGATTAGTCCTACTCATTATTGTTTAAGGGTTTCTTGGGTTTTGAACCCAAAAGCTTGGTGGACATAATATGTGAGTTGCCAGGTTTATTTAGATCTAAGACTTCACTTTTTCAAAGGATGTACAGTACCCACAGCCATTCGTTAGAGATTGAAAGTGTTCTCACGATTTATGATATCACAGTTTTGGTAAGAAAGTCTTATGCTTTGAATCACCTTTTTAAATATAGTATATTTAAATTAATTTTTATACATTCAGTCCCTAGACAGAGGTCTGTCCGCATTGCAAAAATCCGGGAGAAGGAGGAACAAGAGCGGAGGCACCTTGAAGCAATGAGATTAAAACAACTTGCTGAAGAGAATCGTCTTCGAGAGCTCAAGAAGAAAGCCAGAGAGGAAAGAAGGGTGAGAGACCTTTGGTTGTTTAACACTATCAAGTAATGTAGGTGTATAAACCTATCTTAAAGTTTTTTAGAATGATGACTCTGATTCATGGAAGTAGAGTTGGAGCTAATCAGGTTGTTCACAGATACTTGTTTGCAAAAAGACAGGTCAGACATGTATCATTCATAACTGAACATTCTGCAACAGATAAAGATGGATGAATTTCAGCTTCCAGGCTCCGGTTCACTGCCCAGAATATGACAACCTTGGGACCAAGATCAAATCAAATACTGTATTGGGACCTTCAAATCTGTTGCCCACTACTAGATCTATTTCAACTAATACTGTACTTGATGACCCCTGAGGGACTTTCCTGAAGTTCTATAATGTACAGCTTAAAGTTTAGAATAGGTAATGGGTGTGTACTATACTTTTAAAATGTTTATATAGTACAGTAAACTGTAAAGGTATTAAAAGAATTATATAGGACATTATAATGAATCAGTCCCCCAACCGCCTCAGCGCTCCTTAGCAAAGCAGTTATTCCTGTGAAGTTTTTATACCCTACAAAGTTCTCATCTTCTCTTACTGTTGTTGTTTTTTAACTGTTTCTTCACCATTCTTTCATATTATTATTATTATTATTATTATTATTATTATTATTATTATTATTATTCTGTATCCTCAGATACTCTAGATTTTATTCTTTCATAATTATGTCTTACAGAATTTTGAGAGAAAAATACACTACCTGTAGTTATAATTTTTTCAAGGATGTAAATGTTTTAGATATGGCTTGAAAACTGTCATCAGAATGAAGAACAAGTCCCAAGGTTGTGTCTGGTAGCTGGTTTTTAGGTATTTCCAGATTCTGGTTACCTGGGCTAAAGGCACTCTACCTGTACTTTACTACCAGAAATATTGTTTTTAATTTTATTCTTATGAGGTTTACTGAAATATTCATGTGTATCAGATAGGAAATATATATATGCATGTATATATATAAATATTTTCCTATTTTAAATTTATCATCTGTTTTTGCAGTCACAAAGAGAAATGAAGAAAGGAAGAAGAGAAAAGAAAGAAAAGAAGGTAAGCTTGGTCATTGATAAAAGCTTTCTCCTTGAATGTGTGTCATTTCCTCTAACCACTGTTGTCAGTAATTACCAAATACTAACCACCTCTTGCCTCACTCTGTGAACTTTTGGCACATTTTCTCCAAATACAGCACAGTACTTGATGCTCTACTTCATTTTTATGCCAATCCTGACTAAGGTGCTGCACCTAAGGAAATGTTCGTCTTCTCTCTTGTTCCATCTTTTCAAAGAACACTGCAATATGTTGTTGGCAATTGAGTATGTTAATTTTTTAATAGGCCGAGGCAAGTTTGTGTCATATCCCTTTGTTTGTTAATATTAGATGTCTTCTACCTAATAGCTTTTGGTATTATAGATAATTTTTTGACAGATTTATCTTGTTAATTCTGAGTAGTTTATTCATTCATCCAAGATTAGAATTGGAGTTCAATTCAGTAATCTAAGAATAGAAACTAAAGGTTTGTATGTTTTGTATTCCTCAAACTATATAATTTTTGTTTCATTATAAACCAGTGATATTATATTATCAAAAAGCATCAGGTGAAGTCTGTACCGTAATTCTTAGAAAAAGTCTGTAATCATTAATCTTGAAAACACAAAAATATTTCCATTTTGGTGAAACATGGAATAAGCTTTCCGTTGAATAAATTCTCGAGAATTACACAGGATCGTAAGTAACCTTGTATAATGTTTGTTAAGTGACCAGAGAAAGGAAAGTGTCTTCTTTATATATACAGTATATGGCTTCATGATCATATTAAGACATAAATCAAAATCTTTTAAGTTCTTGTTCATGTATAGTGTTTTATTTTTCAGGAGAGGGAGAGAAGAAAGAGGAAAAAGAAGAAGCGTGGGAAGAGAAGGAAAACAAATCCCAGTGATCCATGGGCTCATTCATCTACATCATCCAGGTAACTTTTGTGAATGGTAGAGTTACCTACTGTATATCAAATGGTGATAAAAGGTTTGCATGAGTGTGCACAGTCCAAGCACAGTATTCAGCATTGTGCACTATTTTTCAGGTGGCTTGAGAGAACTGCAGCTCTCAAAAAGGCTCAGTGGTGCCAGTTTATCCTTTTCCTGTTAGTTTAGTGAAATTCTGGCCAAATAAAGTGCTGCTTCAGTTTCACTCAATGTTATGTTATGTATGGTTTTAATTCTTTGCAGTAGTCTTTAGAGAACTATTGGGCCCACTTAATAATAGTATTTGGGCACAGGTCAAGAAGTAAGGGTGAAGAGCCGTGTCTAAACAATTATAATACAGTACAGTGCTCCCTCGGTTAACGAATGGTTCGATTAACGAAATTTGGTTAACGAATTAGCTCTCATAAGGATTTTCAGTTTGATTAACGAACAAAACTTCGATTAACGAAATCCTTACGACAAACGTTTTGTTGTGTGCATCAGCTGATCGGCTAGTCCGCCAATAAAGTAATTGGTTCTATGTTTACATTCGTTTCCAGTGGAGTAAATATCAAGAAAGTTGGTCTCTTGAATATTTCTGAAATTTAGTTAACATATTGATAATATCGACAATACTGGGAACAGTTTTTGTGCGTCCATCAGCTGATTGAATCACCCACCAACACTTCTCAGTTTAACTTTGTTTACAGTGGAGTGAACATCGATTTTGTTGGTCTCTTGAATATTTTTTGCATTTTTACATTAAAATTTTTGGTCATTCTGTAATTATTGATAATATACAGTGCAGAAATTATTATTGAACATGAAGAAGGCATTAGAACCAATGCACTCTGTAAAGAATATGGCATGTCATCATCGACTGCCTCTACAATCGGCTGTTTGATATGTAAACAAAGCTTCCGGTAATACGACATACACACCTCAAAGTAAATTATAATACAGTATTCTATTGTTTTTTATTTATTATTGTACAGTATACTGTATGGTACAGTACTGTATTTAGTTTATATTTAATGTTTTGTTAATTTTAATTCTATTACTGGTATACAGTACTTTGTATGTACTTTTTCTGTGAGTTGGAACCAACCAATATTCCATTGAAATAATAGATTCGGTTAACGAACGACTCTGGAACGAATTGTCTTCATTAACCGAGGGACCACTGTACAGTATCTTTAATTTTTTGAGATGAAGTGCCATTGGTGTTCAAAAATATGCATGCTTCGGGATTTAAGGTTTAAATTAATTTAGAAATCCTTTTTTTTTTCACTAGTTTTCAATGTTGTGGGTGGTGGTGATAGGAGAGTGTCTTCTTTAAATTGGTATATATGTATGGCATATTACATATTCTAATATACTGTAGACAGTATAGCATAAGATAAGAAAATATGTTTATCTCTTGGCATGTCTTTTAATTTGGAAATGACTGTAATTTAGAATTGTATCTCCCAACTCTTCGATTGATCCTGATTATCAGTTCCAGTTCTGAGGAGGAGGAGGAAGAGGATATGGATGATGAAGAGGAAGAAAATTTGATTTTTAAGAGTGATCATGAATTTTCTCCTGAGTCCGACATAGAGGAAGCTGATGCTCAGCCAATAAAGAGAGCACGAACAGCTAAGAAAGGTAAGCTGGCAAGGATAACAAGGATACTGTAGTGTATAAAGATGCATCAGTGATACACCTTGTAACCTATGACAAGTTTTTTTTTTATTTACAGTGCTGTAATTGTCTCGGATATGATAAGAATTGACGGAAACATGAACCTTATTCAGAGGTTTAAGGAAATGTTGCTTAGTAGCAAATTTTTTTAAATCTGAGCACTTGTTAAAGTTACTACATAAAAAGAAGTGTAACAGTTGGATAAACAAATAATATAGATGGGCAAAGCCTTCTGCTTTTCCCTTCCCCCTTGCTGGTGATGCAGATATTATAACCTATGATATCTCTTGCATGCTGCCTCGCAATTATGGCTGAGTATTATGGTACAGTATTTTGTTGGTCATAACTGTGCATCCACTCCTCCTCCTTTTTGTAATTTGGAGAGCAGGAATGAATTTGTCTCATTTTTAAATGGCTTGCTTTTTTGGGGTCTCTATGTTTGGGTGTTCATTTTGATACCGAAAGGCAACACAAGAATTCTGCATTGGGAAAAAGGGAGTTAGTAAGTTTGGTGCAGTTTTGCTTTTTTGAGAAGAGTAAACTTCCCATTAGGGTGTGAGTGCTGCATAACAGTAAGCTTCTTTCCACTTCCTCCCATTTTGATTGTTGGCAGTGATTTGCTGGTAGTGCCAGACTGGCACCATGTTGTAAGTGCCTTTGGATGACCACCAGATGCAAAAGTTTAGGGGCTCACTGGGGAAACCCCAGAAGCTTGAATGTAAATGTCAATGAGTCACTCCTCACTGGCTGTAGTATAAAGTGGGTTTTCAGGATCTATCCCTCAATTTTGACTGTATTTTGGCTTGCTCAAGATGAGGCGAGATTTTTAAGGTTAATATGGGTGTCTTGTACTGGTAAGTATTGTGCCATTCTCAGCCATACTCTTATTAGTTGTGATAATAATTTATGGCCATTAATGATAAGTATATGCTGTAACATTTATGAAGTAACTTGTGCTTTTGTGGCCTTGGAATTGGGATAAGGTCCTGAAGACCCTTGGCATTTGTGGCCAAATTGAGGTGGATAAGGAATCCTTCTCTTGGTTTTTGTTTATGGGTTTTAACCTTTGAAGGATGTATGTTCAGTGCTAGCTTATTGCTAACTTTTATTGTCTTTTCCTGTGTCTCAGGAGGGCTCTGGAGGGATTGATAAAATCTCTTTGGATTGGATCTCATGGGAGCTGGTTGTTTGTGCCCTCCCCTCACTTGAAGAATGAAAGAGGTTAGGAAGCTTAATACTGTAGTTGCAAGGGACAATTTCTTTGGTACCTCCCTTTGGCCTCTCTGATTTTAGTCTCCTCTTCTGCTCTTGCTGTCTGAAACTTATTGTAATTCACTTACTGGGGTTATTTGAACAGGTTGGAAAAAACTTGTTTCTGTCCTTTTCCTTGGTTGTTTTTCTAGGTATCCCTCAATTTACTTTGCTTGGGTTCTGGGCTTTTGGTTCAGAGTGTGGAGCTTCCTCAGTTTTCAGTAGTTAAGTTGATAATACCCTACTGTATGCTTCTGGTACAGCTGCATGAATTGTAACTCTGTGGTTCTTTGATATCATTGAAGGAATGACCTGATACCTATGTAAGGGTGGCTATAGATTTATGTGAGACAGTGATTACCCTGGTTTTAAGTGTAACATTTAAGAGCTGAGTGACAGCAAAGTTTATGAATCAATAGTCCTCAGGACCTGTCCTCCATATGAAATTAGTTTAACTTTCCTACATGGCTACATTGTCTCACTAACATTTGAATTGTTTCTATAGTACCTCTGCCTCCCTTTTCCAGCTGACATCAGTTTTGAGAGCTTCCCATGGTAGGACATCAGGTCATAAGTGGAGGCTTGGTCCTGTAAATCCATTTTATGATCAAGTCTGTAGCTGGGCAACTTTTAACACACTCTCTTCCCTTTGGGTTTTTGGTAGCCAGTTAGAAACTTAATGGTGGTGGTCATAGAGGGTTAGCTTGAAATAGCCCATCAGTTAAGAAGAAAGTTTCTTCTTGTTAACAAGGCATTGGCTCTTATTAGACCTCCTGACTCTCAAGGGCAAATTTCACTTCCAATCTTTTTAGGGCAATGGTTGTATCAAGGAGGGATGGAAGATTGATAAACCAATCTCCAGCCACTATAGCTGAGAGTGACTTGGGCAGTAACACCATGGCAAGGTGCACACAGTTAGCACTGCCCAGCTTCAGGTTTAGTCATGGAAAAGGATTTCAGGATCATTCCTCCATTTTTTCTTGTAACTGTTAAGTACATCTTTTTTTTTCATTGATTCTGCCATTATACTTTTTACCAATTTGATATGCATAGCTTTTATTAACTGCCCTAACTGTTAGTGGGGAGACTTAAAGTCTTACCCATTGTTGTTAGGAAGAGGAGGAGGAGGAGGAGGGGGAGTGGAAGAAGAAGGAAGAATGGGAGAAGGAAGAATGAAAGTGAAGGAATAGGAGGAGTAGGAAGAGGAATACATCTTAAACTAAAGGTGGGGACTTATTGTTTTACCTTTATTATTATTATTACCATTATTATTGTTGTTATTATTATTATTATTTTTATTATCATCATCATTATCATTATTATTATTATTATTGTTGTTATTATTATTATTATTATTATTATTATTGTTGTTATTATTATTATTATTATTATTATTATTATTATTATTATTGCAGAATAAATATTATTTCTGGAAAACTGTGTCAAGATTTTTAGTTAGCACTTTTTTTGTAGTAGTTGAAGTGAAGCTATAGATGAAAAAGGGGTCGAGGTATTTATTAGGGGATAAAGGTAAAGTATGACACCCATGTCGAGGGATAAGTGGTCAGATTTTTTATTTTATTTTTATTTTGTTTTATTTTTTTGCAATACCGTAGTGTATAATGTATGTGTGTGTATGTATGCATTTTTAAGATCTCTTGTTTGATGAATTGTTTTAGAATTTTTAGGGATGAAGGTCATTTGTACTCAACGGAAGATACAATGGTGATTACTGGAATGTGAGTTGAATACAGTAAGTCCTCTATTTATGTTATGGATGCAGTCCTCAAAAACAGGACATTAGGTGAAATGACAGAAATTGATTTATATTTTCCCATAGAAGTAACGTTATAAATAGAGGATGTGTTTCTTGTGTTATTTTTTGGTAATATTTTGTAAAAAAGTATAAAATAACTACCAGAAGGAATACTTTTTGTTATAAGTCTAAACAATCATAACTAATACCATATATTTGCACAGAGAAGGAACCCCCAGTAAGTATTGAAGAATTTATTTATTAAAGTCAGAGTTTATGTACTGTGTGATGCCCTCGCTGTAATGCTGTGTACAGGAGTAAGGGCATCCTTCCTAATTTAATTCTTTGGTGTTTTCTTGGCAATTTTCTTTCCTTAACTGTTAATTTGTTACACATTTGTAAAAGGAAACAAAGGTGAACAACAGTTTTTAAGAAACTACTAATTAATGTCACTGGACAGAAACAAAACATTTGATAACATCAGGCTGACAGAGATGCAGTTATGAGCAAATGTGTACAGGGTATATGATTTTTTGTTATCTCTTATTTTTATTATGGGAATATATAAATACCGTATCAAGTTTAACAAAGTCTTTTTATACATAGAAATATGATGTGTGCTAAATGAATGGATTTTCATACTAACCAGAGATGGCAGAAAAAGAATTGCTTGTAGAGGCTATTCAAAGTAGTGACGGCAGTGAGTTTGTAGAAAAGGCTTTACCTTTAAATGGCACATTTTGAATCTGAATTTGTTTTGTAATATGTTAGTGACAGTCAGGTGAAATGACATAATTAGGATTAAAGTTAATAGAGGATTTACTGTATGTAGTCCATCTTCAGAATTTCCTCTGGTGGTGAGTGTCCTGTACACATGGCAGCTGAGCACACCACACAACTTTGCATGAAAAAATGAGGTGCAGGAAGACTTGGAGGTGGGCAATATAGTGCATTTAGTTACATATATTACTTTCACCTATCTTGATATGCTTCCTGCTACAACACTAAAAGTGTCACAAGACCACAAATAGATATTGTATGGCACAAACTGTGGTTGAGCAGAGATGATATAAAGATATACTGAGAGAATAGTACATGAATGATTGGACACGTGGTGAATGTGAGGTTTCCGGCCACTGCTTGGGCCAGTTGGAGTCTGAACTGGGTAGTGATCTAAACAGTAACCCACATCATGCATTTCCCAATTAAAAATTCACCACAGTAGTTACAATATATTTACACTACAGTACACAACTGAAGTTTCTGGCTTTCTTCCAAAATTAATATTACTGGTATTTATCAGATAGCCCAGAGTGTTGTGAATAAAAGCATGTTTGCGTTGTATCATAAACAACAGTTATTTAAAGATATGAGGGGAGAGGTAGACAGTGTTTATCAAGATGGCACTCATTTAATCTGTCTTTCTCTCTTTACTATTTAGTGCTACTCTAAGAAACTACCCAACAGATGTAAATTAGTTTTGTTCGGTTTTTACTGCTATTTATATACTGTATTAATAACATGATCACCAGTCATTTGCTATCATTGTTAAAATCTCTTTCAGTTACTACAGAAAGTGAAGAAGAGGATGAAGATGATGAGGAAGAGGAGGAGGAAGAGGATCAAACACAGTGTACGAAGTGTGGCCATGATGATCACCCCGAAACTATTTTATTGTGTGATAATTGTGACGCTGGCTGGCATCTCTCCTGTCTGCGGCCGCCTCTTCTTAGTGTTCCTGAGGGAGACTGGGTGTGCCCAACCTGTGAACATGTAAATATGATTCCTCCTCATAGTCCATATATTATTATTGATATAACTTGGGTATAGGATTGAAGCCCTATAACATACACCAAACAATTTAGTTTAGACACCACTTTTTCTTCCTTAAATACACATCCCATCATATCAAAACATATTTTAATCACTTGTGTATGGGGTCCCCTCTCTACCAGACAAAATTAACTGGTATTAGCCAAGTACGATAATAAAAGTGGTGTCCATTAAATTCTATTATACTTTCACTTTGAGTATGAACAGTTACTTCTAGACTACACGTTCAAACTTAAAGTGATGGCATAATAGAATTTAGGGTGTCGCAAATCATACATAATTTGTCTAGATGCTTGCTTGTGACAGCCCATCCTGCCATCTATTGAGGGTGGGGGAAACTTGAAGTTATCATCAGTTAATTGATTGTCTTTGCCTCATATTAAACCTTAAGAAACACTAGAATATCCCTTTCAAACTGTGCCATCTGTAAGCAACATATAACTTACCTCTCATATACATCTTGTATTATTATTTAACAAATTTCTGCATCCCTCCATTATTTATACTCTCTCCTCATACTACACCACCCATGAAAATTTTGATCAGTAGTGACATTACACATTGTTGATGTGGTCCTGTTTTACTGGATACCCATTTTTTTCCTGACAAACTCTGACACCAGTTTTCACCAGTTACCCTTTACCCTAGTGAGTTGTTAAATGAGAGATTTAAGTCTTAGGATAGCATTGCCCAAATTAGTTTTAGTTAAGTAAAATGAGGACAAAGTGCTAATATATCTTTTTCTTTTCAGGTACAACTTGTAAATAAATTACAAGCTCTTTTACATGAGTTTGATGAGTGTCAGAAGAGAGCACATAATGAAGAACTAAGAAGGCAAAGAATTGCATATGTCAATGTGTCTCTCTCTAATGTTCTACCAGACGGGAAAAAGAAAAAGAAGAAGAAGCACAGAGGTGGTGAGGAAGATGAAGATGACGATGATGATGATGATGAGTCAGGGTCTGATTCTGATTCAGAAGTAAGTGCTTTCATGATTTAATGCATTATTGATATGTATGTCCTGCACTTGTGAATATTACACACACTAGAGAAAGAGAGAGGAGTTACTTCAACAAAACTCTAGTCTGCCACACTGGTCCCGTCCCAGAAACTGCCTGTACATGTTTTGTTACAATTAATTTTTCTCGAGTTTTGATGCTCGTGAATAGGCTTGGTCTATGGGTCACCTTATTCCCCAGGGACCCTTTCACTCTCCCCTGTATCCCCTCTCCCCATGCTATTGCAATCACACACTTACATGATGATGTGATATTTTACCCTCTTTTGTGTGTACTTTGTGAGATAACGAGCGACCCATGCCCATAAGGCCAGCCAAACATTCACAGAGTAAAGACAAAGAGAAAAAGTAGTTAACCATCAAATAAAAGTTTGTTTATGGAATAAGAATAAGGTCATAAAATTCACCCATAGTATTTTACTGAGAGGTTAAATTTTGTCCTCAAAACCTTTTTGTACTATAATGTTGGGTGGATATACAAACATGCCTTCAGCTCAGTGTCCTAGGCTAGATCAGTAGATAAGATTTGAAGGGAATTATGAATCTGAAAACATTTTGAAAAATTTGTTATTTCAGAAAATTTATTTTCTGATTCCTGATACTCAAGTGTAATTATATAGAATAAGTAGGTGAAAGTAAACTATTGTAATGGTCTATAATTTCAGGATTCTGACAGTGAGACTGATGACAGCAGTGGATCATCAAGTCAGTCCTCTTCAGACTCCACAGCACCACTATACACTTTAAGAGCGCGCAGTTCACGCACTCTCAAAGAACAAGTAGAAGACTTTGATGAGATGATCAATGAGGCCATACGAGTAAGTTTCCAAGAAGTTAACTTGATTCCTTAAATTGGTTCATTAGACTTTTAATATGAAAACTCTTTGCAAGAATACTTTAACCTTCCTGAAATGTTCACTTTACACAGTTATACCTTGGTTAGAACTTCCATAGACAATTGTTAATATTGTTGTGGTCATACATATTACTTTATCTCACACGCACACATTGCACGCACCCACCCATCCATCCATGCACGTGCGAACACACACACTACGTTTTAAAAATAACTTTACCACTTTATACATTATCATAATCATTAAAACATTATTCCTTCCGTGAATAGGATGAAATGGAAGCTGCTGCCGGCGCTGGAAATGCTGGAAGAGGGAAAGATATAGAAAATATTATTCAGGCAAATGATGAAGAAATGGAGGAAGAAAAAGAACCTAAATATGAAGCACAGGATGGAGGAGGAGTAGAGGAGCAGGAAGGGGAGAAAGATGAGAATGCATTGAATGAAAAAAAAATAGAAGATAACAAAAAGGAAGATGATGGAGAAGGAAAGAGAGAGAGAGAAGGCGATGATGACGATGATGAAGACGTTGCTCCTAAAAGAAAGAAACCAAAGCCGGCGGAGAAGGGATCAAAGGAAAGTGGTGACGATGATGACTACAAAGAAAGTGAAGGGGTGAGAGAGTACAAATATGGATGACATCATTTGGCTTAGAATTAAAAGATTCCGTAGCTTTAGGTTCACTTGTTGGTGATTTTAGAATGTTCATAGAAGTAGAATCATAATACAATTGGTGTTGAAGAAACTTAATACAAAAGCATCATGAATACTAACTCAGAACATTATTAATTTCTTTATTACAAAAAAAATGTATGTGAAAATGTTCATGTTTGTTCTTGCAGCAAAATGAAGACGAGTCCGAATCAGAAGATGACATTAAAAGCTCAAGGAAGCGGGAACGAAAGGTTGTGAATATTACTATTAAAAAGAGGAGACGACTCACAGACCTTGATGCTGAGGACGATGATGATGCCAGTGATGAGGACTTTATGAACACAAGGTACTTCTCTTTTTTTTTTTCTTTTTTTTTTCTTTTTTTTTTTCAAACCAAAATTTTTTTTAGTCCAAATAAACGTTATACTGAAGCCTCACTTGTTAAATCTCATTACTTTAATATCAAAAGTCACTTAACAGTTGGCAGTAGCATGTAAGTTGATAAAAGAAACAGTTTGGGCATTAATGTAGAGTGGAGGGGAATCAGAGCAAATACATGGACACATTTTGTTTCCTTCATTAAGTGTTATTCATTTGTTCATTCTTACTTCTTAAAAAATATCTTATTCTGCATTGGGACTCTACTTCCATGATAAGGTTCCAAACCTTGCTTCACACAAGCCAACATCACCAATCATGAGCATGTAATTCTCCAGAAATCACATGTTGTGGAGTCTGGTCATTTATATACTCACTTTTGAGTGTGATGGATCAAAGGTTATAACTGCCTTAAAGGGTAATGCAAAATAAAGTGTTCAAAGCTACCAAATAGTGCTAAGACAACAAGTACAAATATTACACACACACACACACTTCCTCATATCCAGAACATGATTTTACCATGTCTTAATTTATGAACAGTGAGGAGGAGGAAGAGGAATCTGAGGAGTCTGCAGAGTCTTCATCATCTATTGACACTGATATGGACAGTGATGACTCAGATGTTGTAGGAGGGAAACGACGCAGAGGCGGTAGATGGGATACCCTCCCACTCCGCCGGTCAGCTCGTAACAGAAGGGCTGATGACGAAGGTGAGTTTATTAGCATAACTAGCCTTGCAATTTATAACCTGATCCCTGCTTGGAGTGCTCTATGTTTAATTTCTTTCAAATCATATGAGTTTGAACCCAGGGAACCCATAAACTTATTGTCTGAGCCTTAATCTGAAGGTTAGCCATTACACCAGTAGCTACTCTTTCCCAAATATTCCTAAAAAGCAGATATGAGAGGCCACAGCTGCAACCTGTCCTGAAGGTCCTTTCTCTTGCAGGATACTCGATATAAGGGCATAACATGACTAGGATTGGTTTATCCTAGCCATGATAATACTGGATATATAGTCCTTCCCAAAGATTTTCCCAGGAAGTTTGTGCTTAAGTGCACTTGTTTGCATTGTTGGATAATGACAAATTAACTATTTTTGTGTAGGCAATACTTTTGGAAGGTGCCATTACAATTCCTAGTTTTTGTTATCTTTGATATTTAGAATTTCCTTGTTGTCAAAATGGTTTTGGGTTTCCACAGTTAATGGTATGTTTTTCAGTTATGTCCTTCACAATGTAAAGAGTACTGCTAAACACTCCTATAAGTTAATGCACTTATTTATCAAACTAACTGATATTAATAATTAGACAAAGTTTTAAAAGACTTCATGCTATGTGACTGCAATAAACATAAAACTAGATGGAAGTAATGTATCAAGTCATTGTAGAGCCTTCACATGATGCACATGAACCTTTTCAAATTGGCATATATCTTACAGACAGTGACATAGATGAGAGATATCTTAAAAAACAAATGAAAAAGAAGAAGAAGAGACGAAGACAAAGTTCAAGTGAAGAGGAAGAGGAAGAAATAAGTTCAGATAGTGAAAGGAGTTATAAGAGGAAGAAGAAAGTGTAAGTATGATTTATTTTGGTGTATTGTGTTATTTAAGGAAGGTTATGCCGAGGATGTTGTTAGGGCCCTACATCAAAGCTGCAGGAAGCCTGTAGTAATACCCTGTATGCTTGTTTGTCTGCAGTTCCATGTCTCCAATTTTTCTTTGCAACCTGTAAAGATGTAACTAATGTATTTAATGTGTATTTATGTCCTCTTATGGATGTGATCCATACAAAATTCTTGTGACTCACTTTCTTAAGCTGTGCATATCCTGGATCTTCATTTTTTTTTTTTTTTGCGGACATTCCAATACAGTACATGTACTCACTAATTTTATAGCAATGTTTAATGTAAGTACTTAATTTGCATGTTTTGGTACTTTGGGGTTATGTTGCAACACTATCTTCCAATATATTTCCGTAGTCAAGAATTCTCGGAGGTAGTGCAGGCACATCGTGCCATAGAAATAGCGTACTGATTTCATCATTTTCCTTTTGATGCTGCTCGCTCCACACAGCCACCTACTTTTATATAAAATTTTTCTAACAGGACCCGAAAAAAGAAACCACCAGCAAGATCCAAAGGAAAAAAGGGCAGCAAGGGTAAAGGTGGAAAGAAACAAGGAAAGTCAAAACCCAAACCCCAAAAAGAAACAGGAGAGGATGGAGAAGAGGAGAAGAAACCTTCAAAACCTAGAGTTAGTGTTACTGTAATATATTTTATCTTCTCCCAGTCTTTTAAGTCTTTCCCAATGATGGCAGGTGGTTGGCCAGGTGCTGATCTCCTGATTATTTGTATTCAACAGCTTGTGGTTTACCCCCATCCCCCTTAGCAGGATGCTAGTATACACCAAAGGGTTGTATCAGCCTCAGCAAATGCATGTAAGTAATTTCTACTTATGTAAAGGTACAAGGAAGGAGCCCAGTCTTTCAATCCAGCTGGAAAATGAATTGTGGACCATCCACTTGCAAGACATATATACCCACCACCATCATCTGATCTGTAGTTTAGTTTTCTAACTGCTTCAGGCTAGCATTCTTCTTTTCCATAGTGATAATCAACTAGACAACAAATGGAAAACATTTAATACCTTCAAAATCTGTGATTAATTTACTTTATTTGAATGTTTTATGCTGTGTACTTGGATTATGCTAAAGAGTGTGACAGGAGCAACCTTAAATCCATCCTAAAACAGTGGGGGGAAAAATATAGGAAAACTCAGTACATGACTGGCCCATCAGAGGCAGTCTTACTGGATGGCACAAAGTCAAACATTGTGAGGGTATCTCAAGGTTCAATCATTGGACCTATTCTCTTCCTCATTTGAATTGGGGATATTAGTGAATGAGTAAACATCATATTCTTTGCCCTATTATTTTTACTCTACTTGTGTGGTAAATATATTCGGCAGAGAATTTGGTGATCATTTTTGTGGACCAAGACACTTTCTACTCAAGTGACTTGGGGAGTATGTTCACTGCAACTAAGATAGAGATGCTGTGCTACAGACATCACAGCAGACAGACCTCCACCAATGTTCAGTAGAGTTCCCTCCGTGATTCAGGCATTGTGAGTTGGGCCAATAAAATGGTGGTGTTGGATCTTTCAAGTTTTCTCCAAAAAAGACTGCACATAATACTTACCCAGTGCAAACAGTTGATATACCCTCACCTTGAGTTTATCAGTCCTCTTGGGGTTTTTATCCACCATCTCTCTCCTAGACAATTTCCAAAGAGCATTCACTAGGTGCATCTGTGGCCTGTGGACTAAATCATCTAGATGACTGGTTAAATCTCCACGTTCTCAACCGAAGAAGGAGGTCAAGAGATAATGTGCTCCATTCTCTCTGTCTGGAAAGCCCTCAGTGCCTTTATCTGTAATCCCAAGTCTTTGATCGAGCACACTCCGATGACAGGATTACATGCCACTGTCAAGTCCGTAATACACACTGTACCCCAAATGGGCCAAGAGGCAC
This sequence comes from Homarus gammarus, assembly GCA_958450375.1. NCBI lineage: Eukaryota > Metazoa > Arthropoda > Malacostraca > Decapoda > Nephropidae > Homarus > Homarus gammarus. The sequence continues at coordinate 1,626,395 of CAUDMG010002269.1, read as the reverse complement.
CACCAGGACTGTCTAATGTACCATGGGTTGTGGTGGTTCAACCTTTTCCTGGTAGAGATAGAGCAGTTGTCTCCATTCATAGCAATATATAAACTAGAGACTTAACCCTTTCATTCCTTCCTACATACCTCACACATTTGGGACCCGAGTCCTATGCGTGTATGATATACGGACTGATGCTTCCCGCCGTTTCAAATATCCGGGAACAACCGTGAGCTAAATGATGATGCCATACATTATACCTCTAGCAGTAATAATTCACCCTCAGAAATTTCACAGCTTCTCAGTGACCTTACAAACACCTAGGTGAAAGTACTTTTATTTGAATGCACATATGGCAGCCTTGAGTGATACCTGTGTGTCTGATAGATGAAAATGTCCAGCGATATGGGAAGAAATAGATAATAATATTGATTGAATTTACTGATACAGGAATATGATGATGATTAAGTTTAATTTGAGTCTAAAAACAACTTGTAAACCCAGGAAGAGGCTGGAAAGACATAGTTCCCCAAAATGTTGTACCACTAAGGAAACGGCAGCTGATAACCAAGATTTACTTTTTTCTTTTTGATGATGATGATGGTGTTTTATGGCTTTGAACTTCTCTTTTTTATACACAAATAGACGAGGGTAAGACTGAAAAAGAGTTAAGACTCAACTTGACACCTTCCTGATGATCCCTCAGTCCTAGGGGAGCAATGTCTACCAAGGTTGAACTCCTTGGTAGACCAGACCCAATAGATAAGTAAGTTGAATAAAGACGAAAGCTAAGGTGCTCCGTTGTTTCCCTTTTCCCGTGTGATGTTATCAAGATTTATCTTATCCGCGTTTTCATTCTGGATTTACATGAAAAAAATAAAATATATATATATATATATATATATATATAGATAGATAGATAGATAGATAGATAGATAGATATTACCAACCATTGGTGTATGGCTGATAAAGTACATGAGTTTCAAGCGGTTTGTATTAGATTTATATTTACTAACACGACGCAGGTCAAAAGGACTCGGTCCTGTTAAGCGCCATCTGAACCTAATACATTGGTCCCTCGGTTAACGAGCACAATCCATTCTAGCAGGTTGCTCGTTAACCGAAACCATTGTTTCAATGGGTTTTGGGGTAATTGGTTCCAGCTCATGGAAAATTGCCTAAATTCAACAAAAAAGGTAGAAAAGAACACATACTTTGAAGTGTGTATGTATAAGGCTCCTGGATGATAATGATGATGATGATGGGAATTAGAATGGGGGTGGAGGAGAAGGGAGAAGAGAAGGCATTGGGGTGGAAGAGAAGTCACCCCATGGTGCCATTTCACCCATAAAATTTTAGTATTCTTGGTGTAATTCAAGATTATTTTCTTTAAATCAACACTGCACTGCATTATATATTGTCAATATGTAAAATAAATTTAAAAATGACCAATAATTTGCTTGCAAACACAGAAAAAAAGCGTTTAGTTGAAGAGAGTCTCAAGCAAGATGCTACCTCCACTGAAAAGACAGAGAGACTGGCGCCTGTTTGGTGTGTTGCCAGGCTGGATGGCACGCATGAAACTAGTTTCCTTACCTTCAATTATGTTCAATAATTGTTAAAATGACTAAAAAATTTAATATTAAACTTTTAAAATTATTGAATAGTATAAACATCTTGATATTTACTAAAATAGTAAGGAATTTAAGCCCTAAAACCAATTACTGTATTGGCGGACTAATACTACAGCTGGTGCACCGCCAAATGCAAGCGAAAACATGTTGAGGCGGCTCGTAAAAAAAATCGTTAATCGAGGGATTGCTCGTTAACCGAAGTTAAGAATCTTATGGAAGGTAAATCGTTAACCGAGGGATTACTGTATATAGAATTGGGGTTCCATTCTAGTGGGCCTTGGTCCATATGATCTACAATACACTGATAGACTACTGTATATAGGTTTCATTTCATGCTGAGGAAAGAAGGAAGGGAACGCACTTGAAAGAAAAGACTATGGCAGTTAAACTGCGCGTGCCATACATGCTGTGTTAGTATTTTACTGCTTACAATTTTCTCAACACTATTCCTGTTTAAACAAGTAAAGCAAGGATGTATGCCACAAATGTCCCAATTATATATAAAGTAATTTTGCTGTAAGGATTTCCTTATGTTATTTTGTACAGTCTCATTCAAGATTCTTCGAACACTGCTGGAGACAGCTGGCAACTCAAGGCCGTTTGTTTACTATATTACGTAGTAAAAATTATGAATGAATGTAAAAGGTTATCGGTTACTTAGTTCCCCCGTTGCTTAATTAATGGTTGGTCTTTGTTATTTGGTATTATATTATACTACATACTATAGTAAACAAATGGCCTTGAGTTGCCAGCTGTCTCCAGCAGTGTTCGAAGAATCGTGAACGAGACTGTACAAATGAATACAATACTTAGTAAGAAACAAATTAACGTTACTTTTTAAACACTTTCAGATCAAGTACTCAAAACCTCCAAAACCTAAAACAGAAGATCGCGATGAGGAGGAAGTCACTCAACGTAGAGTTACCAGGGGCAGACAAGTTAACTATTACGATGCTCTTCTTATGTCAGATGAAACAGAAGAAGAGGAGGTAAGAAAGATCCTTAGTTGGAATTATTTTGTTCAGTGTTTGCACTCTGCTGTGTAGTATAGCTACAAACAAGAACATCATCAAAATTGTATTGCTTCAAATTTGTGTTTTCCTGTTTCCACAAGTTACCATGTGTATATTTTGAAAATATTGGAGATAAAGTCCTAAGACTCTTCATACATCTGTCTTCCAATATATATATTCAGTCCTTTTAATACCTTCCGAAGGAATTGTACATTTTCATTTCAAAGGCTGTTGTTACTAAGTTTTGTGCTTAAGAACCATATAGTTTCACATCCATACAGAAGGCTTGGAACAAGCATTCCATTGTGGAGGTTGTGTGCGCATTAAATTTTTAAACTTAAGCTTTTTATTATTGATATTAGTTTTCTGGGCATCTTGAACTTTTATAGAATGTAAAACATTCTTCAGTCACCCCTTGTTTCATACGTTTTCAGCCTGCAAAGAAATGGAGAGGGAAGGTGATGAAGGGTGAGCGCGTCCCAACAGAAAGCAGCGAGTACGAAGCATCAGACGACGAGAGAATGAAGCGTCGAGGAGTCAGTGGTGGTCTTGGGAGAGGCAAGGTCATGAAAGGTGAAGAGGAAGGTTAGTATGATATAAAGTTTTATGAATTTAGTCATGTAAGACATTCCCTCCAAAAGTGGGTAGTTGTACAGACCTTGCTGTTTTACAGAAACATGGAAAAATATTAGAGCATTGTGTTCAAAGATTTTGTTCTGAGCATGCCTGTAAGTATATATTTACACACATGCATGGATGTTCTACATAGTTACCATTATTGATTTTCTTTTGTATATGATATAGTAGAACAATTGGTCATTGCAGTTGAGAGTACTGTACCACAGTCTTTGATTTATCTCGTTATACTTTCTTCTAACTTTTAACCCAATAAGACGAGGAGTGTCTGGGGTAAAAAATAATACAGTATACAGAAATAGATATCTGCCATTCTTCCTCCCAGCTGTATGTCGGAATAAATGTGATACACCTCTTAGAGTTTAAGGGTTATAATACACCCGGTTGCTGTACTAATTTTCAGGAAGGCATCATGTACATTAAGGGAACACTGACTGTAGTTAATGATGAAAATGAAAGGTTAATGTGTGGTGAGTTGAATGGTTGAAAGCACATTAAGATGGTATGGACATGCTGAGTACATGGCTGGTGAGAAGATTACTTGGGAAAATTTATGACTGCATGGCCGAAGGCTCGTGTAAGAGGAGCCCTGAGAGAGTAATGCACACTAAGTTCTGGAGATATCATGTTAGATAATACCCAAAGAATAATTGTGAACAGGAATGTCATTTTATATATGATGTCAGTGAATGAACATGATGATTCATTTAGTATTTAGAGCAAATTTAAATGAAATATAATGCATCAAAGTGCATGTTAAGATTAATTTTGTATTATGAACATGGAAGTTGAGGGTATGAGCAGGTATTTTTGGATACTCCCACTTGTTATCATATAGCTTTCCTGTTACTTTCAACACTTTTATTACACAACAGCACTTCCATTGATCCACTGCACACAAAAGTGAGAGCAGGAAAGGCAAAACACAAATATTATTATGCTTTTGCCATGAATTCATTAAGTTTTTTGTAATTATGTTCAGTAAGTTGTCAGTTTCAAACATATGACATCTGTGTTCTGTTCTTGCTCTTTACAGATGAGGAAAATAAATCTGCAAAGGCAAAGAAAAAACGGGGACGACCAAAGAAGGGTGATGAACTTATTGGCAAACCTTCTCCACCTATGTCTATCAAACTCACAGAGTCCACACCATTATCATCAGCACCATCTGTGCCATCTGAATCAGCTATACCTTTACCTGTTACAACAGCTGCTGTAGCTGCTTCTGTTACACCAGTTGTAACTGCTGTTCCTGTTACACCAGTTGTGACAGTTGCATCCATTGCACCTACAGTACCTATTGCACCTGCTGTTGTTTCACCTGTACATAAAACTCCAGAGCCTGCTGTTGGTACACCTCCTTCTACACCAGCACCTGTTACTACAAGCAAAGGGTTACCAGTTAATATTGGAGCCACAGCAAACATAGGAAGTAATAGCCCAGTACATCAGCCTTTGGGCAAATGGTCTCCACACTTATCAGGAGTGAGTGGAGCCCCAGGCACACCTCCAAGACCAGGTGTAGGTACTGGACCTACACCAGGTGCAGGCACACCACCACGCCCACCACTTTCTTGTCCACCTGTAACGCCATCACCACCACCACCTTATCGTTCCTCACCATTACCTATAACACCAGGTGGCCCACCATGTAGTACAGCACCTAGTAATATGCCACCTGTAGGACCCCCAACCACCTCTTCAACTCATTCACCTGGTTTTCCACCATATAGACCTGCACCAGAACTTTTTGCAGCTCATCCAGCTTTCCCTGGATATGGACCTACAGGTAGACATTCTCCCAGTCCTCATGGAGTTCCTCCTAGACACTCAGCCCACATGCCACCAGGACATTCGCTTCCTCGCATGCCAACCAACTATGGCCCACCACCACTGACTAGTGGACCTGGACCATATTCCTCAAGAGGAATTCCATCACATCCAGGAGTATTACGAGGTCCTCCACATGACTTATACAGGCCAACCCCTGGTGGTCTTACAGGTCATGGATCTCCCAGTCATCCTGGTCACCCCCATCTTGTTATGAAAGCTGGCTATCCTGGATTAGAACCTCTACCTTATGCCGGTTCACCTGGCCCAAGCCCTCTAGGTTTACATCAAGGATCCCAAGGATCACCAGCACACCAATCACCTAATGAAGACAGTAAAGAGGACACTCATCCTTCTGGTAAGGGCCCTGGAGAATTCAGTAGTGGCTTAATGTCCTACTTCTCTAGCCAACGTGATGATGATATTGAGTAATGGTGTCTAAATTATGGCTTGAAGCAGCAACTCTTTTTGTGGCAGTTTCATGAAGGACTTGTATTTACTCCCTAATATTTTTGTATTCTCATTTTATAAGGTCTCAAGCAATGGCGCATGTTACATGTTGACAATTCTCATACATAATGGGTGTAAACATCATTGAACAAATTTTCCTGGGAGGTCTCTTCCTAATCAGGATTAATGAATTTATTTTATGGGTTGAAGCACAAATTGGGTTTCTTGCTGTTAAGGTTTTGAGACCAGTCATTTTACCTGAGATAAATTATTAGAACTGCAGAGATATTTTAGATATGATTTTTTGTGTCTCGTATGTGTTGTAGTGCTGTATATAGAAGCTTTTTGTATTTCCTTAAAAGGATTCTGTAAAATAATGTGCAAAGTTACAAAGCTATAATAAAACTAGAAGAAATTGTGGTAATTATGTATCCTACTAATTCACTCCAAGAATACAAAACAAATAATGAACAGGTAAGATTTAAGGAAGGAGGAGACTGTGTAATTCAAATATTTTTTGTCAAATTGCATGTACTGTACAAAATTTCATAGTGAGAAGTAAGAATATGCAGCACTTGATGAGGTGGCCCCTGGGGAACCGTGGAAAGTGATGACATGAGGATTTGCAGAATGTGAGGAAAGCTAATTAGGTAATGAAGTTAAGTAAAGTACAGGATAGGGGGGACAAATGGGAGTAGGGCAAGAGGAGGTTCTGTTTTTGTCAGGTTGCTTTAGGAATATAGCAGTCTCCCCACAGGTTCATCACCAGCTGTGTAGGAAGGATGAGTGTTTGAGTTGAGCTGAATGGGTTGCGTCCCTCTTGTAAAATTTGTCCCCCATAAAAAGACCTTTAATCCTGTAAAATAAGTGCCCTCCCTCACTGTAAAATAAGCTGCATCCCACTGTGAAGTAAGTCGTGCCCCACATAGAGGAATTCAAGCTCCATAAAATAAGTTGCGACCCCTCGTAAAGTACATTGTTCCCCATAAAATTAGTCATGCCACACTTATAGTGACTCGCACCGCCTGGTAAAGAATGTTGCCCCCCATAAAGTATAACACACACCCTGTAAAGTGATCCCCCCCCCCCCTCACTTTATTCTCTTGCCACTAATTGGCTTGTTAGCTGCTTGGGCGATTGGACACTCTGTTACACACTGTTGACAAGTCCAGGAAACTGTGAAGGCAAACTTTTTCTGGATGATAATTGTAAATTCATGGAACAAACTGATAGAATGTGTTGTGACCAACACTGGCGCCAGTACATGCCCAAGTTAGTTGTGCATGTGTCGTTCTTGCCCATCCTTATAAATGAGACTAGTTGTTAACCATAGCCACATGAGCATATGCTGGCTGTGGTTCATAACCAGTATATACCCACAAGGCTGTAATGGTTAACAACCGGTGGAGAAAAATTAAGAAGCCTCTAGTTGCTGAACGCATCTATGGGGCGCTCTTTGCTAAGTTAGTGGTAAGACTAAAGTTTATAGTTCACCCAGATTAATTTTTAGGGTTGACTCGGTGGGATCTGACAAAGAGTATTCTATACTGATGGATCAACCAATATAACACCATGGTTAGTGACACCACAATAATAACAACATTGCTCTTAAGATTTCGGCCGAGGTTTAAAAAATCCCTAATAACTAGAGGATTAATCTAGATTCAGCGGTAACTTTGGAAAGGATTGAATAGAAGAAACCCTAAGAGTAATTACCAACTGGTGTCCACGTGCTGGTCCACCTGACAACAACAACTGTTCTGGGTCAAGGTTCAGAAACTTCAGTTGTCATATTGTTCGAATCCTTGCTGCTTGGCTACTCTTTTCGTTAATAAAAATAAATTTTAGTAAAAGCCACGTTTTAAATGAGATTCTACGTGAATAATAAATAAAGATAAATCCTTAAATCCGTAAGGATAGTTGTAGTCACAACAATATGAAAAGCAAAGTTTATATATTTGTTAAGACGCGATAGTGTTAGGACAAGTGACCAAGTGAAGTGGTGGATACCCTCCCTGAGTTCACCGCCACAGACGAGGATGGCGAGGTGGGCGACTGTCTCCAAGTTATTTCAGCACATTAATGGACAAACCCGAAGATGTCACTCTTCGGTACTGACAAGTGGAAGGAAGTATGATGCCATTATTGTAGGAGGAGGTGAGTTATCACTAATTGCTCAGTATTTAAGCTTTTAAGCCAATTATATATTTCCAAGTTCGTAGTCTAGACATTTTGAACTGATAAACGAGCTCTATAGATAACGAAGTAATAAAGGCTTAATGAGGGAATGTTCTAATGTAATGTATTTAAGGAACAAGAAAAATTATTCCTGCTAAAGGGAAGATAGGGTAGTTTGGGGTAAAATTTCAGTAGGGTACACCCAGAGAAATTTCTGACAAATATAGGTTTTCCCATGTTTTACACAATCGAGTCTGACCTTCATATCTGATGGAATGAGCAGTTTGGGGATATGCTCCCCCAGCTAATAACAATTTTGATCATACAAAAGTGGCCAGGGCTATGAAGTAGAGGCGAATTGAGGGGTGAAAACATGCCTAAAACAGGCTTACCAAAAAGACTAAACCTACTGTAACGTAAAACGAAATCTGACTTAACATGACCTAACCTAACCTATCCAAATCTGCCCTAACCTTACCTTTGTCTTGACGATTCTGTATCTTTTTGTGAAAACAAAACGTGTTTATCTTCACATTAATGGCAGTAAGTACCACCTTTGGACACTACTGAAGTATCTGGACCACAAAGGGCCATGAAAATCTCAATAGCAGCAGTGCTATTTACAAAAACACATTGAATGGTTTACCAATCTGACAGAGTTACCTAGTTAGGTTAGGACTTTGATTATATTATGTTATGTCTTATAATGATCATGACATTTATATTTTTATGTATTAGTAATTCTTGTGGTTCTGACTTAACCAAACTCGTCTCCAAAGGAGAACTAAAAATAATTGTAGAGTAAAGTAAAGGCCTTAAGCACCAGCCATATTAAGTTAGTGTACAATCATAAACCTCCCATGCAAAGGTTCTAGGCATGTTCCTGTATACAGTGGTGTAATACTGTAATAAATGAGTTGTAAGTAATACTTTAGACGTCAGACTCTTGGGAACGAGCTACTTTAGGGAAATGTTTTATAGAAGAAAACTTATTTCTTACTCTATGAATAGAAGGAACTGAGTAGATATTTTGTGACCTTTCTGGAGTGGGTAGACCATTAAAAGTTTCATGGTTAAATCGAGAAAAATTCAATGTTCTTAGTGTGTGTTCAAGAATATTTTGGTATCTTTGTACTGATTTATTTGTATTTATTACAGTACAATGCATTCGTATATCTATTTTTTTTATATAAGATTGAAGAAGATGCACAAATAAATATTTTATTATGATTAAGATAAACTTTTCTTGACAGGTCACAATGGACTTGTTGCAGCATTTTACTTGGCAAAGGCAGGGAAAAGTGTGTGTGTGCTGGAGCGACGGCACATACTAGGTGGAGCAGCTGTGACTGAAGAGATTATTCCTGGATTTAAATTTTCTAGAGCATCATATGTTCTAGGGTTACTGAGACCAAAAGTGTATGATGACTTGGAGCTCAAAGTAAGATGAAAGGAAGAAATAATAATAATAATAATAATAATAATAATAATAATAATAATAATAATATATATATATATATATATATATATATATATATGCAAGTAAATCACTGTAGGTGCGCGTGATCTAGGTATATGCTGATAACCACCAGGAAAGAAGAAAACACGAAGTTCCCAAGCGCTTTCGTGTAATTCACATCTTCAGGGGTGAGTACAGACTAGATAGAGTAATGCAGAACAAGATGAATATATACAGAGGAGGGTGAGACCAGGTCCACAATGGTCAGGTAATGACCCTACTAATCTTTAAATGGCACACAACGGTTGGTGGTTGGGTCAGATGGGACAGTGACCCACCCTCTCACCTGATCACAAATCTTCTTAATTACAAAGTTGTCCAGCTTGTACAAGCCGTTACTCAAATTCATGTTGAATGCTTCGGTATGTTTAATAAGACTAGATTCTATGATGTTCCTACTATCAATTGAATTACATGGTAATATTGAGGAGGCATTATCCCAGTCAATGCAATGCTTGTTATCCCTCAAATGAACAAACAGAGCATTGGATTCCTGGCCTGTCCTGACACTGTATTTGTGTTGTTTAATTCTAGTTACAAGATCTTTACCTGTCTGGCCTAAGTAAAACATATTACATTCCTTGCAAGGAACTTTATAAATGCAACCAATTGTGTTGTTGGGGGAGTTCTTGATTAACATTTGTTTAACAGTGCATGAGTTTTTAAATGCCACATTGACGTTCCAAGATTTTAGCTGTGCCGGAATGTGTGAGAAATTTTTGTGAAATGGTAATATTAAGATATTCTTATGGTCATGGGTGGGCTTGGGATCAGTTCTATAAAAAGTTTTCTTAGTAATGTTTAAGCATTTGTCTATGAAAGATCTAGGGTATTTAAGGTTTGAGCCAATATTATATATATATTTGTATTCCTCATCGATGAATTCCGGACTGCAAATTCTCAAGGCACGTAAAAACATTGTTGTAAATACTGACTGTTTGACTTTATTATGGTGGGCAGAATAATAATGAATGTATGAACACACATTGGTTGGTTTTCTATAAATACTGAACTTGAAAGTGTTACCCATTCTGTGTATCAGACAGTCTAGGAATGGCAATTTACAGTCTTGCTCTAATTCCACAGTGAATTTGATCGAGGGGGCTAAGTTGTTAAGTTGTGGTAGGAAAACTTTTAGGTCCTCATTACATGGCCAGAGACATAATACATCATCAACATATCTAAACCAGACTGCTGAGGGTGGTAAAATATTACTTAATAGTTTCTTTTCAAAGAATTCCATATATAGGTTGCTTAATACAGGTGAGAGTGGATTACCCATTGCCATACCAAATTTTTGAGCATAATATTCCCCATTGAATTCGAATTTGCAATCCTTAATACATAGTTTGATGAGTTCGATGAAGTCATCTTTCGAGACGGGCAGTGAAATGTTATCCAGGGAATCTATGAGGAACTCTAGTAAATCATCAACTGGGACCTTTGTAAAAAGTGACGTTACATCAAAGCTGACCAGTTTAAAATCATGATTAATGTGCAAGTTATTGAGTTTATCAACCAGATCCATATTATTCTTGATATTGGAGTTAGAAATGTTGCCAACTAGGGGGTTTAGTAAGGAAACTAACCATTTCGATAGTTTATAAGAGATTGACCCAACAGAGCTAATGATGGGTCTTGCTGGGTTATTGGGCTTGTGGGTCTTGATTAAACCGTACATGTAAGGCAGTGGAGGGGACGTTGAAGTAAGATGTTTAATGAGAGTAGCTTTGCCTCTCAATAGGGACTTAAGTTTTTTGTTGAACTGGGTGTTGACAGTGTTGAGAGGATTATTTATGAGTTTAGAATATGTTGTAGTGTCACATAAAAGGTCATTCATTTTTGAGATATAGTCATCTTTGTTTAAAATCACTACTGTGTTGGCTTTATCTGCTTTAGTGACATGTAGATCCTTATTTTTCTTAAGGGCTTGGAGTGCTTTGGTGAATCTTTCTGGACAGTTTGAAACACGGTTTGAGTAACGGCTTGTACAAGCTGGACAACTTTGTAATTAAGAAGATTTGTGATCAGGTGAGAGGGTGGGTCACTGTCCCATCTGACCCAACCACCAACCGTTGTGTGCCATTTAAAGATTAGTAGGGTCATTACCTGACCATTGTGGACCTGGTCTCACCCTCCTCTGTATATATTCATCTTGTTCTACATTACTCTATCTAGTCTGTACTCACCCTGAAGATGTGAATTACACGAAAGCGCTTGGGAACTTCGTGTTTTCTTCTTTCCTGGTGGTTATCAGCATATACCTAGATCACGCGCACCTACAGTGATTTACTTGCATATATATATATATATATATACTTCATTTTTAGTCCATTTAACACGCGGACTTTGAACATACAATCAACGACCTCACCAGCAAGGAATCGAACCCTCGACCTACTGGGTGTGACTAGGGAGCGCTTACCGGCTAGGCCACAAGGACACTAAAAGCAGTTCTAGACTCTGTTATATTTCACACAAAGCCTGTTCATCGAGCTGATGGCACCGTGAACCTCAATGGGAAACTGCCCGTGCCTCGTATGTGGTGTCAGTAGCATTTTACCGAATCCAGCTGGTATGAAACGCGAGGTACATATATATACTTCATTTTTAGTCCATTTAACACGCGGACTTTGAACATACAATCAACGACCTCACCAGCAAGGAATCGAACCCTCGACCTACTGGGTGTGACTAGGGAGCGCTTACCGGCTAGGCCACAAGGACACTAAAAGCAGTTTCCCATTGAGGTTCACGGTGCCATCAGCTCGATGAACAGGCTTTGTGTGAAATATAACAGAGTCTAGAACTGCTTTTAGTGTCCTTGTGGCCTAGCCGGTAAGCGCTCCCTAGTCACACCCAGTAGGTCGAGGGTTCGATTCCTTGCTGGTGAGGTCGTTGATTGTATGTTCAAAGTCCGCGTGTTAAATGGACTAAAAATGAAGTATATATATGTACCTCGCGTTTCATACCAGCTGGATTCGGTAAAATGCTACTGACACCACATACGAGGCACGGGCAGTTTCCCATTGAGGTTCACGGTGCCATCAGCTCGATGAACAGGCTTTGTGTGAAATATAACAGAGTCTAGAACTGCTTTTAGTGTCCTTGTGGCCTAGCCGGTAAGCGCTCCCTAGTCACACCCAGTAGGTCGAGGGTTCGATTCCTTGCTGGTGAGGTCGTTGATTATATATATATATATATATGCTGATAACCACAAGGAAAGAAGAAAACACGAAGTTCCCAAGCGCTTTCGTGTAATTCACATCTTCAGGGGTGAAGATGTGAATTACACGAAAGCGCTTGGGAACTTCGTGTTTTCTTCTTTCCTTGTGGTTATCAGCATATACCAAGATCACGTGCACCTACAGTGATTTACTTGCATATATATACACACACACACACACACACACAGAGTCTCTCCTCGACTTACGTCGGGGTGGCAAGGTACATCTTTTAGTATATTGAGCCTTTGGTAAGGGCAGGTGAGTTATGTCTCATGTAATGTGTGAGTTGCATTGGAAAGAGGGGTTGTGCAATGCAAATTAAAGGTGCAATGTGAAAATATATTAGTGAAAAGATTTACGTGTAATGGTTTGTTGTTGCTCCTCTTAGCGCCGCGGCTTGAAGGTATATCCTCGAGACCCAAGTTCGTATACACCCCTGCACGAGAGGAACTGGCAGAGTGGTTTTGGAAAATCACTAATACTTGGACCACATGAAGATCAGAACTACCAGCAGATAGCACAGTTCTCGAAGAAGGATGCAGAGGTCTGTTTAATGGAGGATTCATAATCTGGTTACCCTAATACTGTACTGTACTTCACCTTAGAAAATTTCTACATGTACAGTATAGAGTACAGCCATGTGAATGCCTTTAGAAACTAAGTTTTATTGTACCAGTAACTTGTCTACAACTTTAGGATACAGTATCATTATTTGTAGTCATTTATATTTATTGTCTTACACTGATAATTTTGAATCATTACCTACTTTATTTTGTAGTTGCTCTTGTCAAAAATTGGAAACTACAGTACAGTACTACAGTATTACCCCGCCTAACGCGGTTTCACTTAACGCGTTTTTTCATATACGCGTTGCCTCGCCAGAGCTGACCTTTCACTTAACACGGATTTTTTCCACATGTACGCGGTGAGTGTCCGGCTCGAGACGCTATTTTTAGATTTGCCCCACGCGCCACCCGCCTGCCTGCCTGCCTGCCTGCCTGCCTGCCTCTCCCTCCGCTTGGGCAAGCGGCGCGGTAAGGTTGTGCAGTGTGTGTCTTTGTTGCGTTATCACTGACGTCATATGACGTATCGGACTGTGATTGGCCATGCATCCCTACCCCCCTCTGCCGCTAGCTGTAATTGGCTTAAAGTTTTATGACGTGTCCACCCGGGGGAGGGAGGCAGGGAGGGAGGAGAGACGACGCTTGACCTAGCCGCGGCAGTTTCATCCCCCAAGGCCACTCCGTGTAAACGCGCATCCATTGTTCCGTAAAATGGCTTCCGCCGGACCACCACCGCCACCAGAGAGAGACCTTTCCTTACCTGGACCCAGCGGCACTAAGCCAAAGAAGACACGACGTTCCTTAAGCTACGAGGTGAGGTACCAAATTGTTCAAGATTTGGAGAAAGGAACACGGCAAGTTGATCTCGCGCACCAGCATGGCGTCAACGAATCTACGATTCGCACGATCAAGAAGGATGCAGCCAAGATCAAAGAGCACATGAAAATCACAAAGTCTGCAGGTGCTTCATCTATCAGGTATTGCCAGAACAGGGTGCTGGCAAAAGTGGAAAATTTGCTGGTGAGTTATTTGATTCGTCAGGCTCGACGCAACATGGCGGTGGACACGCCCTCAGTGCAGGAGTACGCACGTGAGCTATACGCAGCAGTGTCACGTAAGCTGGGAATTGCAGAGCCCAAACCCTTCAATGCTTCCTCTGGTTGGCTGCATAGGTTTAAGAAGAGGAACAAGATCACCAACATCAACATTGGTGGTGAGGAAGCGAGTGCTGACCGTGTGGCGGCTAGAGATTTTCCTCCGTTCTTACGTGAGATTATGGAGGAAGGACAGTACACTGACGACCAGGTGTTTAACATGGACGAATCTGGTCTTTTCTGGAAAAAGTTACCTTCCAAGACCTTCGTTGTCCAGTCTGCCAGCAAGGTAAGGGGTCGGAAGTTGCAGAAGGAACGCATCACCGTCCTGTTTACCACCAATGCCTCCGGTACCTGTAAACCAAAGTTATCGGTGATTCACACAGCCCGCAAGCCGCACGCCTACAAGAATATGGACATGAACAACCTTAATGTCCACTGGCTAACCGCACGTAAGGCGTGGATGTCCTCTTCTCTGTCCCTCTTCTGGTTTGACAACTGTTTTGTTCCCGACGTGAAGAAATTCTGCGAGCAACAGAATGTTTCATTCAATATTTTGTTGCTCCTTGACAACGCACCTGGACACTCGCCCCTACTTATGGATCGTCACCCCAACGTAAAAGTGGTCTTCCTTCCTCCCAACACTACGTCATTAATCCAGCCCATGGACCAGGAGTTGATCTGCAATGTGAAAGCTGCGTACTCTGCAAAGAAGTTCAAGCTCCTGAACGACTCTACCAACACCAAGGATGAGTTGCGTAAGCTGGGTGACACCGACAGCGAGAGCAAAAGCGACGAGGACAAGGAACAAGAGGTGGTGACTCAAGAACTTCTCGTCAAACAATTTTGGAAGAAGTTTAACGTTAAACAAGCTGTAGACTTCTTGGTGGAGGCATGGGATCTGCTGACTATTGCTACGATTCGTCACGCATGGAGACATGTGTTGCATGGCATACCAGGTGAGAGGAGGAGTGAACCTGTGACTGGTGAGGTTCAGACTGTTGCAGTAGCAGTGGACCTTGCCAGAGAAGCTGCGCTCAATATTACAGCTGAAGGCTTCTCCGAGACCACCAACGAAGACATCCTGGAGGTGATCAGAGATCCTGAAGTGACTGCCGACGAGATGTTGGAAGAAGAACACGCCAGTGAAGAGGAGGAAGAAGGTGCGTCATTCTCCGAAGAACCTAGTTTAAGTCATAGTGATATTAAGTGTGCCATAGAGTTTGCAGAGAAAATTAAGTCCGTCCTTTCCCGCGACAATGACGATGACCGCTATGAAGTCTTCCATACCCGGCTGGTGCAGGCTATGGAGCCGTACATCACGGTGTATCATGACAACATAAACACCAGCTGTCAAAAAAGCATAACCGAGTTCTTCGCCCGCAACCCACCACAGCCAGCCCAAGCCAGTGATAGTGACAGTGAAGTTGACTTTGAGGGATTTATCAGGGAAGCCCTGACAACTGTAAGTGACAGTGATGGTGATTCACCAAGTAATGGTGATTCACCTGAGGGCCAGTAATCTGCCCTCTGCCTCGGAACCAGCCTCCATCCCCGTATGCCGACCCATCTCTTCTACTACCGTAAGTGTTCCACCAAATTTTTTGTTTTCTAACCTAACCTTTGTTTTTCCTATGTTAACCTTTATCTTTCCTAACCTAACCTCTTCTATATTACTTGTTTTTTCATACCATCATAAAGTTAAGATAAAATTTTTACTACAACATAGTTATGTGTCGTCAAAAAGTGGAGTTTGGGGGTCGGGCTGGTTTTTATTGGAATTAATCCCATATGTTCTGTTGTTCACTTAACGCGGATTTCACTTAACACGGGACCCTCTGGGTTCAATTGACTGCGTTAAGTGGGGTACAACTGTATACTGTTCTGGGATTTTTTGGAGTTTAAATAAAATGCAGGAAAGTAAAATACAGTAAATGATTGAGAGTTGGGGGATCTTTTATGCAACAGTAAATAAAGGAAGTATATACGTATACTGTACTTTTCAGTCTGAAATTGAGGACCCAAGATTGTTGAAAGTGGCTTCAATGGGATTTAAAGTGAAACCTGCTGGTGATACAAGGGATCAAGTTCCTGAATGGGGCAGATATAGTTCCTCTTTAACTTGAGTATTCAATAAACCAATAAAGGTTCTGGTTATGGCTGGAAGTAATTGTTTAGCATTTCAAGTTGTTAATTTGTATTTTCTGTACAGATGATGCCACAGCTTGAATCACTGCTGGGTAGATTTGCAGAAGCCCTTGATCATCTACTTGACTGTCCTCCTCCAGATATTAAGAAGTTTTTCTCAACAGGACTTGCTGGAAAAGCCAAACAACTTTCCACTGTTGGCCCACTTGTAAAGGCTGGTAGGAGTTATTTTTTTATTTTGTGTACTGTAATTAGTTATTTTGCCATTTATTTATTTATAGATTAGATTACTTAGCTTTGGACACCAATAGGGACATTACCTTTAAGACATTTTACAGTTATTTTAAGTCTATTCATAATGCAGCATCAGCTGGTGACCTGCTACTCATGTCTTCCCACCGTATAAGTTCTGTATACGGTATATTGTTTTGTTTACGGTAATTCGACTTTTGTTTTTGTTTGTTACATCAACAACTTTTCTTTATTCTGCATTTTCATACCTCCCAGCTGAATCTTTCTTCCTTAATTTTTTGTTTCATACCTCCCATCTGCAATGTTTGGTCGGGTAACACTGGGTAACACCCTTCATTCATCTGCCCTGGACTGGGAATTGAACTCAGGACACAGCGGTGAAGATACACACACTACTGCTATACCGCCAACACTCCACTATGACAGAGTCAGGACTGTACTGAGGCTCCAAGGGAGGCCCTCCAAGATTCCCACACCACGTTGAAAAAAAAAGAGGAGGGGGGAGGGGGGGGGGGGCTCGGACATTTTTAGATTAAGTTATTTTGTTTGGGTATTATTTATTATTACAGCTAAAAACCTTACAGTGATTAGTATAGAGGCTGCAGTTTGTGGGTTGCAGATATTTACATGTGCATGATAAGATGCGTGGAGATATTGGATGTCAGGAAGCCTCAACCTGTGTGTTTTTATTCCAATGCATCATGTTGCAGCTGCTATGCATTTAAAGGCAATCTTTGCTATAATTTTTCTAAGTTTGCCCACATTTAGTCTTTGCTGCATTCTCCACACAGTAGACTCATTAAAGCGTAAAATTATGGGGGAGTTGGTGGGAATTACACATTTTAGGCCTGTTTGGACAGTGCGCTGAGCTGTGTACAAGTGAATTTAATCCGTGTATAAAATGAATGGTCACAGTTAATTTGTTTGCAAGTAAGCGATATACTGTACTCTTTTTACCTATTGGTTTAGGATCTGGGTTCTAAATATTAACATTTTAGTAATTAGTGTTAATTAATAAACTTTTAAATATTTTGTATGGACTGCACTGTATTAAATTATTTCAAACATCAATTCCGTTGTGCCCAAAAGCTATAAATCGTCTTTATATGCATTTTCTCTGTAATATAGACTATCTTTATGCTTTGAAAACTTTAGTTTTCAGTATCCAGAGAAAAGGCATTTTATCGTTTCGGCATTTGAGGTCTAGATTGAAAGCTTACTGAAATGTGTACTGTACTGGTTTTCAATATTACCCATCTGTTTGAAATTTGTGATTAATTTTTTATTCCCTAGCTTCTATTCTGGGGAAAGACTTTCCTCAGTTTTATGAGCTGATGACAGCACCCACTACCAAGATCCTAGACCGATGGTTGGAGTCGGAGCCACTCAAGGCCACATTAGCCACAGATAGTGTTATTGGGGCGATGATGAGCCCAAACACCCCAGGCAGCGGGTAAGACACAAGTAGCTTTCTTTTAACAGACAAATCTAATGCAAATACTGTATATATATGACATTGTCAACATCCACTATGTAAATGCTTATTCATGTACAGTACTGTACTGTATACTGTAGGTACCAGATTTATGTATTCTCTTAAGAATTGCTTTTCATTTGAATATCTGAATATACAGTAAATGGTATAGGTTACTATGTTAGTACAGTACTATGTTCCCTTTCCACACATTATTTAAGTATGTGCTTGAGTGTGATTAAAAGTTTTCACATTGATGGGGACATACATTTGACAGACATTAACTAGTTGTATCCATTATTCTGAGGGATTTTTTAACTTTTGCATGGATAACTGTCTTAGTATGAACTAATGAACAGTAAACAAAATTATGCAATATTGTGTGTATTGCATATCTTTGTCTTTATATTTTCTTAGCACAAGTGCAGTGTACTAGTTTCATTTGTAGAGCTCTGAAGCATTGCGTGTACTGTCTCGAGTATATCCCTCAGGATAAGAGCTTCTGTGCATGTGAAATTATGGGTTGTTCAGCATGTTTTTGTGATTTTGTACATCTCCTTTGTAGTTGTTAGCTATGGATATCATTGTTATGTATGTTTTTTAAGATAAGAACTGTTACTCTAGAAAAACTGCTGTTGATTCAGATTTATATGAGAAGATTCTTAATAAGTCAGGAGAATAAAAGTGATTAACAATTCTGTTAGATTTTGATACTAATACTGTACAGGTAGTAGAATTCAAATTTATTTGAGTATGCTTAATCAGATATGTGTTGCTTCACCATGTGATGGCTCAGATGTCTGGAGTGCGAGGTGCTTGGGGTTATCCTGAAGGAGGTATGGGAGCAGTTACTCAATTCATGGCACAAGCAGCCAGTGAAACAGGAGCACACCTCTTTACTAACCAGGCATGTAGTCTTGTGTCCGTGTGATGCCCATGGCTTCAGTGATTCAGGGAACAATGTCTTGATTAAATATGCAATGTATTCCCAAAATTTTTGAACTTTAAAGAAATTTAACTTGAAAGCTCCACTGATTTAACTTTAAATGTTGGTCCTTTTCCCCTCTTCAATCTATCAGTGTACAAACTGTAACTAGCTTTATGTACAAATGGATGATATACCTATGTACAATCTTTCCCAAACACATCATTTGAAAATTTTGTCCAATGGTAGACTTTGAAGTTCGAGATACATATTTCAAAACTTTGCTGATGCAGGCGATGCTCGGTTGTACTGAAATATATAAGTACTGTACTGTTTCATTATTTATAGTTATTTCATTTTACCAAGGCTCTGTTGGTGAATTCAGTTAATCGAAAATTAATATATAGCCAAGATAATGAAATTGAGCTCTCTTTACATTTTGTCGGAACATATGTATTAGATCTGTCAGTGGCATCATTAACTTGAGTGTTTTATAAGACAATGTAATATTTCATTATTGTGGTTTCTTCTGTGGGATTGAAAATTACTTTGTTTGTACAAAATATATTCATGTTGAGGGAACAAGATATCTGGTTCTTCATTTTCATATTTGTTACATTCATTTCTTTGTAAAATTTTCTTTTATGTGTTAACAATTTAAACATTTCAGCCTGTAAAAATTATACTACTGGGAGACAAGAATGAAGCTGTAGGTGTTGAGACAGAGGATGGCTCTCGACTATATGCCAAGACAGTTCTTTCCAATGCTACTGCAGACACTACCTTTCTCAAGCTTTTACCAGCGGGTTCATTACCTTCAGACTTTGAGGCATCAATCAGAAATATTGACTACACATCCCCTGTTTGTAAAATTAATGGTAAGGTATTCATCATATATCACGAATACGTATACAGCCACTCCTCGACTTAAGACAGGGTTAGGGACCCAAATCCAGGTCGTAAGTCAAATTGGTCGTAAGTTGAAAATGCAAAGTTATACATAGAAAATCTAAAATGGGCGTCTCTTTTTCTTCTCAGCACCACGAAACTCTCACTTTTAAGCCTGCCAGCCATTTTAAAGGGAATTACAAACGAAAATTTTGTCAGTACACAGCGCAATCACTAACGTCGGGACTCGAAAATACATAATTTGAAAAAATTTTGGTACGACTGGGGCGGTTGTATGTCCGGGTGGTCATAAGTCGAGGTGTAGCTGTATAATCATACTCATCCTATTAGAAAAAAATTTCCACTACCAATTTAAATGAACAAGGTTTAAATGCACACTAAGTTTTGTGCATAGGATGTCTTCAGACCACCTGTAATGTGTATACAGTATAATCTGACAAATTTTTAATAGGTTTTAAATATAGCAACTGGAGTGCATAATTTTGATATTGCTAGTGACAAATTTCAAAGTACCTGTTGTATACAGTCATTTAATAGTTGTCATCCCTGGGAATGATTGGGCTTCCTTCAGGGTGTCATGAAAGGACTGAGGCCAGGGATGGTTATAACTGGGTATATGAGATTTGGAGCAGAGGAAGGCATAATTCAAAACATTTGGCTTCTGAAAAAAAAGATGGAAAGCTAATTTAAAACACATGAATGTAAATTTGATGGTGCAACAATCGTGACTGGCCAATCCATACAAGCATGCATAATTAATATACTGGTAAACATTGAGGGAATAGTTTTAGTAATAATAAAACTCTTATCCCCCTATATTCATGAGGGTTACTTTTATAAATTATTACAGTAGTCTTATGCATATCACAGATTTTTGGTGAGATTAATACTGGTAATTCAGTGAACATATTTCTTCTGTTGAGTATCTTTATTATTGACTTTGCATTAGCCTTTGGATATTACTCTTATATTTGCCTCATGCAAATAACTATAGGTCTTTGATGGACATTGCACTTTTACAGCATGGACCATCAGGATGGAACATATATTGTTGTGCATTAATGTACTGGTTTAATTCAATATCTAGTTGCATTATGCCTGCAAGTTAATGACACTTATTGCCAACATATGTACTGTACAGGTATAGTACTTTTTTATAAGTGTATTTATAAATAGGTTAATATGTAACTAACTTATTAAGCTGAAATACTCCCAACTAGTGGTACACATTCTTCTAGTGCAGGAGTATGCAGGAGAGTTTCCAGGGGGTACATTGAGGGCTGGTGAAAATCAATATGCTTACCTGCTTAATGAAATACGTACAGTTAATTACAATTTTAGCAATTTTACAATATCCAGTGCAGCAACATTCTGTATTGAATTAGTGTTAATGTACCATTCTATACTCAGTGTCTCAATAATGGGGTCATTGGTCTGATGATTCAGGGGGTACCTGGTGAAAAAAAAGTTTGCGAACCCCTGGTCTAGTGGTACAAAATAGCCTTTCACTGGTGTTATTCATAAGTGTCTTGTTTTACTCTATTAAACTGAGATTTTAAGTACAGTACTAGGTGAAGGAGAGACAGGTTAGTGATATGTAGCTTAAAAAGATAGGGAACCACTGCTAGAAGACATATGTTTTTCCATATTTTACTTATTGCTCCACATGCTTCTGTATTTATTTTTTATTATGCAATACGTAATATTTACAGTTTTAATATGTGTACAGTAGACCCTCGTTATCTGCAGATTCCATGTATCCATGGCTTAGCTCAGTGTCTTTATCCCTCCATGGTCTAATGTATTCCTCCACACAGCCTCCCATATCACACCACTTCTCTCCACACTCTTCAGTGTTATGATCTCGTAGTGTACAGATATACTATACTGTTTCATATTCTCACATATTTTCTATTGTATTAATATGATTTTTCCCTTAACTGTGGCCTTTAAGCATTCATTGAGTGTTAGTGATAAAGGTGAGAAGAAAGTGAAAAGGGGCAAGGAAAGTAATGACATTAGAAAAGAAAATTGAAATGCTTGATAGACTAGTGCGTGGGGAGAGTATAGCATCAGTGAGACGTGATATGGAAACTTAGGTAGGCTTTGACGAGTGTTATCTGCAGCTGTAGAACCTAACCCCATATTTCCCATAAGCCTTTAGTCTTGCCAACCATGGGTTTTTTGGGGGAGCTTAACCACCGTGGTTGGCGAGAGATTACTGTACTTCTTAAACCCAGTAAATATACTGTATACAGGTATTCATGATTAAGAAAAAATGAAGAGATGTAATTCCATTTATCATAAAGAAAATAATATGCATTTTCCTTTCTTTTCTTCTTTTCCAAAGTTGCTGTGAAGTCTCTACCCGACTTTAAAGCAAACCCTAATAATAGAAAAGATACAGTCATGCCTCACCACCGCTGTACCATCCACTTGAACTGTGAGAAAACACAACTGTTAGAGGAAGCATTCAGGCAAGCCTCTGCAGGTCTCATACCAGACAAGTAAGGCTACACTTTTGCATCTGTTACCTTAAGTAATTAACCCATTGCTCTAATAAAAAGGTGTGTTTATCAGAAAAATGGAATGTTTGAAATTCCTCAGGTGATGTCAGTTTTCCAGTTCTAGGGAGAGTTGACCAGGGCGCCGGATCTGCTATCGTTATGCTCTGAAACTGTCAAATGTGTCATTGTGCCACATATATCACTGTATGTCTGTATATCCCACACTCTTACTTTGATTATACCGATGGCAGTGTATGTATAAACTTCCCCAGCTTAACATGGTTAATGCTTCCACCAATGCCTCCCCTCACTTCTTGTAATACAGGGTATCATGTTTGTATTGAAACAAATTCTCTTAGTTTTGAGGGTAATTGTACCAAAGAAGAGAAACTATTGGTAATACTATTGCAGTATTAAGCACATAAGTTGGTGGAGTAACATTTTAATTAAAGAGAACATAAATGTCAACTGCACTGTCCTGGGGTGGCTACATAGTGACTGTGTTCTGATTATTTTATGATAATTGTACCAGAAAACATAGGAATTTGTTGACACTATATCAGTATTAGGCACCTTTTGATGTTATTACTATATGGTTGGAATTGCACTACTGCTCACAGGATGAGTATGGGGTGCACAATAAACTAGCTGTTTTAAGTGACAAAATTAACAAATTATATCTTGTAAATTCCTTGCAGATTTATGAAAATTATATTACTGGTGTATGAAAGAAATTACTGATGATTTTTCTATGTGTGAATTTTTCCTTCACACAGCCCCATGATAGAAATGACACTTCCGAGCAGCTGTGACCCTACCTTAGCACCTCCTGGGTGCCATGTGGCACTTTTTTTCACCCAGTATGTTCCTTATACTCGCGCTGATGGCCGCTCATGGAATGAGGAGACCAAAACTGAGTATGGTAACAAGGTAGATAAATTATTTTCTTGACATTAAATTTGATAATTAGACATTTTTAAATAAATTTTCATAAAAAAAATGAATTTATTAAATAATTTATTTTGACAAGGCTGGGTTCAATTTCATATTTTTATTTGAATTTTATCCCTGTATTTACAAGTTGGATCTCATCTTGGTGGCAAGGTATGGTCGGTTGACATGACAACTGGAAGTGCAGTCAGCTGGACACTAATCCTGAGTCTGGGTGGCAAGGTTGGGTCAATTTGACCTGATAGCATGTCAAGTCTAGCCAGTAATTGTTTTTGTTAATTGTTAATGGTATAGTTTTTATTTATCTTATCTAATGGCCACCCAAAATAAGGGTGGCCATGCTGAGGGAAGGCTAGTGGGCTATGTAAGATCCATCCATTGTTCTTTATAATCTTGTCAAGGGCCAATTTGAACCCCAGTACTGTACTATTCTTGATTCCACAACTTGAACTGGTAGACTATTCCATAGTTCTACCACCCTCTGTGTGAAAAAGGATATCCTAATATTTGTACTGCATGATATCTTGGCAAGTTTGAAGTTGTTTCCCTTTGTGTTGGTGGCTTGTGACATCATGAAAAAATGGTCTTGGTTCAGTTATTATTCTTAAGGCACTCAGTCTGCTTTGATTATCAAGATGATTAAATTCATGTATCATCTTCGTTGCACCTTTTCAATGGATGTTTAGTCCTAGAGGTAAGGTTTCCATGCCTGTATACAGTAATCTAGATGGGGGACTTACAAGAGACAGATAAAGTTGAAGGAATTTCTCTCTCGCCTTTTTTTTTTGAGGTATGATATGTAGTAATTCCTAAATCTCGTTTAGATATTTTCACTGGTACTCCCACTTGTTGTCCTTGCCTTCAGTGATTGAGCTGTCACAACACTTAGATCTTTTTCCTTATCAATAATATCCAAGAAAGTGTTAACAGAATACCCTGTAATTGTGATTAGGATTGTTGTGCCTCATGGGCAGTCTTACATTTTGCTAGGTTAAAAATCATTCCCCGGTCCCTTGACCATTGGAACTGCACTACTGTACTGTATTTGCATGGTTGCAACTTCTTGATTTGCTACCTTTCCGTATCCAGTACTGTACGCTCTGTGTTTTCCACAAACCTGACAGTGGCTTGATATATTTTGATCATGGTCAGTAACCATTTTTGTACGGGGTCATCTCCCTGCTTAATAAAATCGTCCGGAGTTAGCCAAATAAAATATTAAAAAGTGGTGTCCCCATAGTGAAGGGATTAGGGGGGTATCGCCTACTAACCACTTGTGTGCAGGGTCCTCTCTGCTGAATAAAATTTTCAGCATTAGCTTAATAAAATATTAGATGTGGTGTCCCTGTAGATCCTTGTGGTACTTGTCCCTACAGCTAGCATACACTGATGATGACTGCTGCTTAATGGTTAAATCATTTTCAACCTCTGTCAGCAAATTTCTCACAAAATTACGCAAATATAACCATCATAAATAGAAGACTTGCTGTATAATGAAGTTAACTAAAATAATACTTTGGTAATTAATGGGTCAGTACATACAAGTTTGAACCTGAGGAGAATTTTTTCTTTGTAGGGGATATTGTGTAGGATGTATTCAGCTGTACATAATTTGTTTAACTTAGTAATATGGTTCATAGCAGTTGCAGGGTCACCAGAAAAATAGGAGGCCTAAGCAAAAAAAAAATCCCAAGATCTATTGCAATTTTGATTGTGATTTGACAGGATACTGTATTTATTTATACTGGATAGTTCTGTTAGTATTGAATATCTGGTCTGGTCTCTCTATGGGTTCTTACTGGCCTAGCCACAAGTAATAAGTTGATAAATATATTGCAGTGATTAAGCCAAGAATAAATGAAACACGTTATCAAAATTATGGCTGTTATGAAATATAAAAGATACCTGTTTTTACTTGTTATACTCTGTAATATTATTTGGGCTTTAACTTACAGATTTTTAATGTAGTGGAGGAATATGCACCAGGCTTCAAAGAGAGCATAATTGGATATGAAGTGTTGCCACCACCAGAACTGGAGCGAGTGTTTGGGCTAACTGGAGGGGTAAGAATATTACTTAATTTGTGGCAGTGTTCTCTTCCCATTTAAATCATATTTAGAGTATACCTAGTTTAGTCTCTTGATATGCCAAGTTACTGTATAAAAGAACCAATAGATGAGAAAGAGGCTGTCATGTTACCTCACACTCCTTGATCAAATGATCTAGGAGAGGATCCATGTGGATACCAACCTAGTTTACATATCGTTAGCCTAATTTGACCTGGTTATTGTACATAATGTAGCCAAGTTATTATGTTTCATTTAGCCAAGTTTTAGTGGTAACTGAACCAAGTTATTATGCTGGTTTATATAATGTATTGTGCATTACTTAGCCAGGGAGGAGAGTACCAGGCTTTGTGGGGTTTGTTGCTCTCCAAATTTGGAATAGGTACCATGTGTGTCGGTGGGTTTTTCTTTGTGCTGGATAGATTAATACCACAAATAATTTTGCTTGTACAGTATAGGTAGATTCCCAAAGACTTGCCTTAGGTGAGGGACCACTGTATTTTACATAAATTTGTCTGGAGTGCAATGACTAATACAGTATTTAAAATGTCATTACAATGTGCCTGTAAATTTTAAATCCCCTTTAGCTATACAGTATAGGTATATTTTATCAACAATATGAACTAACTTACCATTTAAGCATGTTAGTTTTCACTTTCCAGAAAAAAGTCCTAAGTTGTCACAGAAATGCCTGACCTATTACCTTGCATTTTGGCAGATGAGGTCATTACATAGATTTTGTTAAACAATTTCATACAAAAGGTACTCTTTTACATACCAATGAAGAAGATGGATTGAGAATTTAAAATGTTAAGTAATTAGCATTAATTAATGACCTTTAAAATAATTAAACCCATTTAGAATATATATATTTTAAATACTGTATAAATATATACACTAGTGGTAACTGGAGTGATATGTTCACCTTAACACACATTTTAAAGCTGCACCAGACCTTACATAAGATAAATACAAATATTTCCCCCTGTACACTTTATCAAAAAATATAATAATGTTCATTGCAAACCCACAAGATATTATGATGTATAGCATATTTCGCCAAGTAATTGCTCCCTGAGTTGAGGTTGTATAGTTCTCAGACATCTGACCATTTCAGTGGAGGCACTGTGCAACTAGCATGTCTCAGCAATTGGTTCCAAATTTGCCTTTATTACCCTACCTTATACAGTATCTGCATTTATGTAAGATAAAATGTTGTTAGTTTTAAGAAAAACTATTTATACAGATTTTATATACAGTATTTTTTTTTTTCCAGAATATTTTCCATGGTAGTATGTCACTGGATCAGTTGTTCATATCACGACCATCTGCCACACAGCCAAGTCCTTTCACACCCATTGATGGCCTCTTGTTGTGTGGTTCTGGAGCACACCCAGGAGGAGGAGTAATGGGGGCCCCTGGTCGCCTTGCTGCTCTTTCTGCTTTGAGTATGTAAGTGTGGTGGTATGTACTGTATTTCTTCTTGGTCATTTGTTAGCAGACTGATTTACAAATTATCCCAACTACAGTACCTCTACTAATTACTGTACAGTACTGTCTTCAACATAATAATACATAGTTTAATTAAAATTTTCTGAAATTAAGAAATTTTATTAATTGATTTCATATTTTTTTAGTAAGGTAGAAGATGATTATTTTTTATGGATTTTTACATGTAAGCTTCAGAGTAGATGTGTTATAAAGGAGCAGGATGATGATCTGTTAGTAGTTATCTAGATGCATATAGTGACACTTACTCTGTAGGTATTTATTTATGCCCACATGTCTGTACAGTAAACCCTTCCAATACTGGACTAATTCACTCAAGCCCAGTCCCTTAATGGGAGGCCCCCCCCCCCCTCCTCCAGGTATACAGAAATAATAACAGTAGATAAAGATTTCACACTTCATTCTCAACCATCAAAGGCACATCTTATATGGTACAGGTATCCCTCGTTTAACAATCGTTCACTTGGCAATTAAAAATTTTTAACACCTTTCTCACTTAACGATTGTAAATTTACGGTTTAACAATCTTTGACTCAAGAGGGAAGGTGAAATAACTGGGAAGTCGTGTGCATCTCTACTGACATTTGTTTACACTACCCGCGTGCCATGTACTACTAAGTGTTTATCACCTATCATTTGATCGTTGTCTTCCGTGTTGCGCTGTTATTACTGCGTACATTATCAATCGCTGTGCATCATCCTTATTGCTATGCATTGCTGTTTTTGTTGCAACTTTTATGGGATATTGAGTACTATACAGACTGTTCATAAACCCTGTACTAATGTGATAATTTGTAAAGTGAGTGAATTTTGTGATAATGTTGGGTGCCTATCACCAAGTTCTTCAAGCCAAAGACGCCCCAGTCATCACTCCCGCACCCAGCACCTCAGGCGTCACCCACTTCAAGCCTAAAGCTCTCACCCTGCCACCCACCCAAGACAATGCAGACTCTCCAGCCTCATTTCCACGTCTGAGTGATGTGCCAGCCCTTAGTCCTCCAGCCTGAGAGAGGACACATGGTGACTTTACTGTACTTCTGATGTGGACTTGGTTAGTGTTGCTTTATTTTTGTGTACTGTAGTGTATTATTATAGCAAATTGTACATATTTTCCCTCGTTTTGCTATTTAGCAATCGTTTCACTCCACACGAGACAGCAAACAGCTGGAAGAGCCCCACGCTGCTCCTTCCTCCCCAGCTGTGTGTGCTAACTACGAGTTGAGCAATAACATAGCTCACAGATCAGCCTTACCCACTCTGAATGCTACTGGGTGGAGAATTGGCGACTCACTACACAATTACATGCCATCTCTACAGATAGTATTCCTCGTTTAGGATATTTCTCATTATACCTTGTTTTAGCGACCATTTCGCTTAATGATTGGTTTCCCGGAGCACATCCTGACCGTTAAACGAGGGGATATCTGTAATGACTATTGTATAGTAAATAGAAATTAAATTATTGTTTGCACTTCTTTATGCTAGCCTGTCATAAAGGTGGAAATATAACACACAGATATTGCAGATAAGACACACTAAAATCTCGGTGATAATGTTTACAAACCCACAAGTACAGTACTTTAATATAAATTTATAACCTACATATTGGTAGCTGAAGTTTGTAAAGAACTTATAAGTTTGTATTTTGAAAATAGTAATTTATAGAATATATCAATAAACTTTGGTGTGCCTGTACAGGTGTCGACAATGAATAGAACGCTCCAGTTACCACCAGTGTTATTGGTTAATATCAGGGATACTCAGTTACTATTTGTGAAAGTCCAGTCACACAAATTCTAGATGGCAAATGTGCCAATGAGAGGCTTCAAACTAAATGATGTAATAGCAAACACACAAGATTACACAGTATATTGGCTGGGATGCTCAGCTACACTGAGTCTAGCAAGGTCCATCTGACCATATGGTCAATAGTGGAGTCCATTACTGGATCTTATGGCTGAATCCATATATATGCATGGTTAATGGCTTCAGCATGCATGCTTAATAGAGTACAGCCCCTGGCCCATGCAGACCTGAAGACCCCAGTGCATGTAGGCCCATATGCCTTGACACCTGCAGGCCCTGGTGCATAGATATACATATACTTACATACATGGAGGTATTTTCCCCAAATGTTGTCATTCACTATTTCTTACTGCTGTTAAAGACATATTCTTAAATGGTACTTCCCTAAAAAGGTCCAACCCATCACTTCACATGAGCCTGTATCATGTTCTGACAAATAAACTCTTTCATGTACAGTTGCCAGCAAAAGTTCTCCCATAACAGAGCTGTGGGAGGACTTCTGCTGGCAACTGTACATTGCCCTTACTGCTTGTGTATATTTCACTGTAATGTATGTAGAGAAAATGCAGATTTCATTATTGTGAAGGCAAGCCTCTTATGTTTATATACACATGTCCTTTGACTTGCATATAATTTATTCATATCCACTTTACATTGTATTGTTTGTTTATAATGTAATGTTGTATATTGAGCTGGAGTTTATTTTGTAACTGCCCTTGGCCTTGACATAGAATGTCTACTACAAAGAGGAACACAGGTTTAAATATCAGGTTCATCCTCTACTGTATGTGGCTCCTGATTAACATTAATATATACCTTCTCACTGCTTTTGAAAGACATAGTATTCCTTCATAATGATTGATCGCTAGGATTACTGGTTTTGTGTGCTGCTTGTACTGCTCTCTCCTGCTGCACGTCTTCTATGTATCTATACCTAAATGCACCTCTTGGCTTGCCTCTACAAGTATATGGATAACTTTTGAGTGTAACGGCAAGTGGGATAATAGCAAGAGGTGCATCTTGATGATGTACAGTAGAAGCAGCACACATAAAACCAGCAACCCAAGTGATCAATCATCATGAAGGATTCCTATGTCTTTCAAAAGCAGTGAGATGGTACATATTAATGTTAATCAGGAGGAGACATGTGGAGGATGAGCCTGATATTTAAATCTGTGTTTTTCTTTGTAGTGGACATTCTATATGAACAAGGCCAATGGCAGTTACATTACAGAATAAATGCCAGGTTAAACCTGTGTTTTACATACCACCCATTTTTTCAACATGAACCATAATGCTATATGACAAATATTTACTACGTATATTACATATATATTTAGCCAAAATAAATGCTATGAAAAAGGTAAATGTCCTGTTAACATTCTTTTAGCAAACCCAATGTTCAATATATGAATTTATGGGAAATGCAGCATTTTATTTATATTTTTGTCTGAATTGGCAGTTTTTCATTTTGTGGTGATTTACAAAGGCCAATGAATGACATTTTGCAACCTGAATCGACAGTTGTAAAACATGAACTGACAAATATAGCAACAAACGACGTAGGAGACACACTTTGAATTCGAACATTCACTCAGGCTCTCAACATAGTGAATGCTTGAACTTAAAGTACAGTATGTCTCCTATGTCATTTGTTGTAATATATGTCCATTCATGTTTTGCAACTGTCAATTCAGGTTGCAAAATGTCATTTACTGGCTTTCATACATCACTGCCAACCGAAAAAAGTGTTCTTTTGGGCCCAAAAATGCTGTATCCATTAAACTTGGCGAGTTACCCAGCTTTGCCCATCTCCTAGGCCACCTTCCTACCAAATTTCAGTTCTATCTTCAAAACTGTGGAAATGCATAAAGAATATACAATCATTTGATTATAAATGCCATAAGTTTTGCTAGATACATTTAATTTCATGGATGCATACAATTTTGTGTTAATGACTCTTAAAAATACTGTAACTTTTTCAGTACATACGAGAGCAAGTGGTTTACAGTTATAAATATTCAGGTAATATTTACTGAAATTATTGATAATGAGTGAATATGAGTATCAAACACTTAGGATTTCCTTGGAAGAATAAAATAATCTTACGTTTCAGCTAGCACTAAATACATACTCAGAAGCTAAACAAAAAAATTATATATACTGTACTGTATTCATGAATGCCACAAGATTCATTTTTAATAAAAATTGCCCTACTGCCTATATTTCAATCCAATGGTCTCAAGAATAACTGATTATAGAGAGGATGCCAATCTCATAATACAGTACCTTTTAAGTGGCACTGATCAAAGTAATAAATTTGTTCTGTGAACAGAATTACAGTCCCAGACAAATTCTTGGTACAAGTATTTTTTAAATTAGTACTGTAATATGAATCACTTATTTTTAATAATTGGAAAAAGTCCTGATAATTTTAATCTAGTAAAATTGTGATTGATCTTGTAATTTTGATATTCTTTTTATTTACTAAACTTGAAATGGTAACTAAAGTCCAGATTAACAAGATTTTTTCTCCTGAAGTATTCCTACTAAGTCTGATAGTGCTGTTTTAGTTTTATGCAACACAACAACTTGACCAGCAAGACCATCTTGTACAGAACCAATGATATATTCCAGTTCTGATGGTGTGGAAGCTGGTGGGTATTCTAAAAGTTGGTCATTGCTTTCACATAACTGTTCCAAGGGAGCTGCAACTAATTTTCTACTCTTACCTTGCCTCCATAAAGCTACCAGTTTAATTTCATCTTGTAGAAAGTCAGGTAACATTGGTGTATTTACTCGACTGTTGTTGATACTCCAAGTATCCATTTCTGAACCTCTGCTCAAAGAACCTTCTCGACGTGATGTTTCCGAGATTTTGAAATCCTCATTAATTGGGGAAGCAGCTGGTAGTTCTGGTGTTCTTAAAGGTCTTCGTCTTATAATTGGAGATCCAGGTACAACTGGTGTGCTAGGTGTCACACTGCCATCTCTGTTCTTGGCCGAATATGTAACTCCCACTTTGCTTCTTGGACGGAGATGCCACAGATGGTCAACATGAGAATCTAACTTAGATGCTCCACCCATATGTATATTGAGGGACTGGCACTGGAATAGACAACCACAAATGATACCCCAGTGTGCCTTGTGGCCACCCCGGAGTCCTGGCATATAATTACGTTCGGCATCATAACTAATATTTGGTTAAGGAAATTGCATTTTTATGAAATAGGGTAATATTTCATCAATTGCATAAATGATAATGCAACTAATTAAGGTACTTAAGAAATGCATAACTTGCTATCTAAGGTGAACATTGACCTAAATAGAGCTGTACTGTATTGTAATATATACCTGTACAATATTCAATGCAAAAATACTGTTATTATAATAGATACCCTGTATTATAGTATGTTGCAGCTGTTCCCACAGTTTGGCCAAGTTAATATTTTGTTTAATCATTATAAAGATAAAACAATTTAACAAGACAGGCACATTATTAACTTTAATTTGAATTTTACTTCTTTGAATATTGTATCATCACGCTATCAAAAAATGTAATTTACAATAACACTCTATACTGAATTAATTAGAAAAATAATATTAAATAATGTACTGTATACTGACAAAAATAAGTACATATCATTGAAATGAACAGTGTTATAGGTAAAGTGAAAACAGCTGCCACATTTCAAGTAAACATACAATCATATTGCAATGAACTGAATATTGTACCTGTACTTTGATTTGTATTGTACCGAGTCAAGTACAACATATCATGGCGTCTACTATTTACTGCTACACCCTTACTTGCTATGTAGTAGGTATTGATGATGACTGGTAGTGTAATGGTCACTAAACTCGTCCCCATTTCTAGCTTATGTCCTTTGCCTGACAGCTCTTGTTAAAGAAAGCCAACTTAAGTAATGGGAGGAAGAAGTACTTCAAATTCTTCATTGACTAGAGCAATACAGTATATACTTTTATCCATCTTCAGTTGTTACTATCAAATAAAGTCCGATAAAAAAAATCTTGCTTAAGTATCCTCACCAAGTTCCTTCTTATTTTTTTTTTCAATATTCTAGCAATAATACAATTAAAATAGGAGTGTTCTGTTCAGATGTTTCCTTTCCATGAGGTCCAAAGATGTTTAACTACTTTATCACTGTCACTTCATACAACTAAAACACAGGGAATAAAGTTACCAGCCCCATACACCTGTTGATTGTGCCTCATTGGGAGGTGGGGTCATTTCTGTACATCCCCTTAACTAATATCCTGTAAAACACCATTTTTTTGTAATAGAATCACTCACCATCATGTGTATAAACCTGTAGAGAAATTCTGCCATATCCTGTTAAAATAAAAAGTCACAGACTCAATACTGTAGTTGCATAAAAAAGGATACGGCACAAGAATCAGGTCTCCCTGCATCAAAACCTCCAGCATATTTCTGGGGTTGCATAAAATGTCTCTCCGCACAGTTGCCTCCATACCGTTAATACTTTCAGCTAGTTTGGACATTGCATCAGAGCTGAACATCTCACCATGGCAAGAGCAGCTTTGTTTCTTGGCAGCTTCGAGCAAGTCTGCAACATCTACGGTTTTGGGAAAGACTTGTGAAGCCATGCTTAGGGCTACAATGCCACATCTGTTGGAAGAAATGTTGAAGCATAATGTACAATACAGTACTGTACTTGAAAAGTATTAAATAAACACACTGTATACATACACGTTCATCGTCCATATGAAATATAGTTCAATTTACTTATAATCTTCACCGCTGATGGGCTTGTGTCAATTTATATTTGCACTTAACAGATAAGAAGATGAAAGTTTGTCTTTGTAACTGGTTGCATGTACTTGTATGTATATTATAAGAAATATTCAAGAGACCAAATATCCTAACTTTAAAACAAAACAAAAATTATACAGCACTGTCACCACTTATTTTGTAAATATACAAGCTTATGCCAATTGTTTTAAAGTGCATTTCAATAATTAGAAAACAGTACGAGACTTGTTCAGGTATCCATCGCTATACGAATGGGTTAGGTTCTGAAAAACTAGTCTTTAAGTGAATTTTCGTATCAAATAAAAGAACACAGGAAAAATAGGGTTCAGTTCCCCAATGACAAGAAATCACCAATATCACATCCCCAAAACCTGAAATCAGTTCACGAAAAAATAAAAAATAAAGACCTAACTAATGATAAATTGTACACATCCGTACTGTAATTTACTACCTAACACATTAAAAACATTAATACTATCTTGATGAAAATATGCAGCTAAAACCATTAAGGAAAAGCTAAATAAATGTTTAACACAGCTGCCATTTGCATAGACATTGGCTGCATGGCCTCGAGCCTCGCCATAGCAAGGCAGCCTAGCTGGGTCACTGTTTATGTCGACCCTTAGCAACGGGGCTCCGGCTTCCCCCTTCCGCTCTTACCCACAAAGAAATGTTTATTCCCTCTATGTTTTTTACCTTACAATAATTACAGTATTATTTTGTTTGGCATATTCTGTTAAGGATTGTGTATTGCACGTAAACGAGTTAAAAAAAAAAATACAGTTTAGTACATCTACCCAAAATTATGAGTTAAAAAAATAACCATAACATAGCTCACACCTCAGCCTGGTAGGAAGAGGGCTCGGGGGATGTGGCCACCCTAACTGACTCCTGTCATCTGAATTTGGACCAAAATTCGTAAAAGCGGGAGAAGCTTTTGTACAGTATACCGGTCAGTGAATTTTTGTATTTCGAACATTCATATAGCAAGGGAACACTCGTACTGTACATGGTCTCAAAACTAGTCTCATGCACTACCTACCCAGGCACCACTGACTGACACTTTTAAGCAAATCATCTACTCACTCTATTGAACATTATCTTACTAACCCTTTAATTGTTTGTAGATGTACTGTACAGTACATGGCTGTTGATCCTATAAAAGGTTCTTGTACTTACTGAGGTCCTTGCTGAATAACTGGGCGTAGTTGAGTGTAGATGGAAAGAGTATCAACATTCTCATACAGCATCCCCCAGTCCTTTACATTGGCAAATGTTGATCTTATTTCTTCTTCTGGTGATGGAAGTGGCAAATCTGACCGAATGATGACCATTTTGCCATATGGTGTAGTTGTTATCAAGGGTGACTTTGGAGCTGCTGTTGTACTTACAATAGGAGACGGTGCTCTTGGGGGTAAGGGAGCAAATGGAGTAGATGTGGATAGTAAAGCCTTTGATTCATGAGGTGTGGGTGAATGTGGTAAAGGAAGCACGAATGGAGAAGCTGCTGAAGAAGTAAGGCAAGGCATTGGTGGTGGAGGGATACTTGGTACTTCTGATGAGGGCGATTCTGATGATGCTGGTGGAGGCATGGCAGACGAATCACTTGACATTGTTTCAGACTCTGAAGGAGGAGCAATACTGCAAGGGTTAGAAGACAGTTTATGATGGCTAGGAGATGGTTCTGTTGACCTCCTTACTGAAGATTCTGGAGAGGAATAGGTGACTAATGGAGGTGAAGGAAGTGGGGGAACTGTAGGTTTAACTCTGGGTGGAGGAGGTGGTGGACAAAATAAAGCATCAGGAGGAGGAGGAGGAAGAGGTAAAGGAGGCACTGTTTCATCTTCCGATTCAACTGGGGGAGGAGGTGGTGGCGGTGGCTCCTCTTCAAAATCTTCCTCCGGAGGTGGTGGAAGAGCTGGAGGATCACCATCACAAGAAATTTTTAGTTCTGAGGATGTGTCTTGTGTTACCAGTGTAGCTGTTAGTGACCGAGTGTTGTAAGATGAAGTTTCTGTTTTCCTTGCTTCATGCAGCTTTGAGGACGATCCTACTAGGGAATTACTTGGAGAAGGTCGTGTGGGAGGAAGGGGTGTGGAGGGAGTTGATGACTCTTCTGGTACAGGTGTTAACTTTGGTGGAGGAGTGGATGGAGTGTTGATGCATGTTGGAGGAGGTGGAGGAAGCGGAGGGAAATCAATCCACTCATTTTTTGCTGATGGAGTGTGAATAGCAGACCGAGGCGGAGGTGGTGGTGGGGGAGAAGATTTACGAATGGATGTGGATCGAGGTGGAGCAGGTGGGGGACTGTATCTTCTCTGTGTGCTTTGAGGTTGGTTAATTGGGATAAGCATGTACTGCCTTGGAGGGGGCAGAGGAGCTCCAACAGCTGGTCTGGGAGTGTTGACACAAGACCGAGGAGGAGGCAGAGGGGGAGTCTTGGCGCGGGAGGTTGACGAAGGCGGAGCAACATCTTCCACAATGCTGCCAAGTGGGGAAGAAGACTGTGAGGGTGGGAAATCACTGCTTTTAATAGGTTTTGTATCATTAATGCTAGAACTATTTTCTAAGATTACTTCTTCCTTGTCATGATTACTCTTACAGTTATAATCTACATGAACTCTTTCTACAGATGACCGGGTGAGAGTATTACTTTTATTAACATGTATCCCAAGATCTACAACTTCAGAGTTCTCTTTTGTACCCTCTTCTGGTAAGAGTTTTTTATCAGAAGACGTAGCTGTATTAAGGTCATTCTTCTGTATTGTTTCATCTTCTGGTAATGTCTCTTTATGGATTACTCCTTTGGCATCAGTATTAGTGGAAGCTTCTAAATTATTAACACAATGCTCTGATGAAAAAGATGAAACACTTACATCACTACATGCATTAGACAGAGTGACATTAGCAATACTATGCTCACTAATTGAAGATAACCTATCAGATGATGAACCTGAAGGTTTAACAGAGGGGAGAGTGGTAAGATCTGAATGTGAATTAACTGTAGCAACAGAACAAGTACCATCTGAGGGTTTGGATACAACTGGAGGTGGTGGTGATAGTCTTACATTGTGTCGATTGTCATGAGGGACAGCCATCAAAGAAATATTTACTGAGGACACACATGTCTGGTTATGTACTTCAGAATTCTCCGTGTGTGTGTGTTCTGTAGCACCTACGATTTCTGTTTCACTGTCTGTTGATATGATAACGTGATGTTTTTGACAGGAGTCTGATCCGGACTCTAGGTTTACCTCCTCTATATGTGAACTGTCTGCTACTTCTTGTACCTGATTTTCAGAACTTGATGCTGATTTGATCTCTGATTCTAAGCCTGATACCTTGTCTTGTTGGTGTAAAAATGCTTCTCCACTTTTTATGTCTGTGCTCTCATCAGAGTACTTTGAGGAAATGACTTTATTAGATAGTCTATCTTGCTTTAGGTATGATGAGGTTGGGAGATCAGCAGACATGTTTTCCAAATCTACAACTACAGCATCCAGGAGCTGCAAGGCTTCTTTAGGTGATGTAGAGAGTGGGATAGCCTTGGGTCTTCTTTTTGGAGAGGCCATACCAGTACTTGATGGACTGGTGAGTGTTGGAGAGGGAGACATTTTCTTGGGTGACATGCATCCTCCCACACTAGCACTCATGTATGGGAGAGGAGATGAAGGAACAGACCTCGATTTAGATGACAGAGAAGAAGTTGCATGAGAGATTGTGAACGTCTGACTGGGAGTGGTACTATAATGTGTTGGGGAGGATGGTAGGGATGATCTCTTCCATCTTGTACCAGGAGATCTTGGTGGTGTGTTTCCAGCACTCAGTGAGGTTGGGACAGGTAGCTTTTCTTTTGTTATTGCACAGCCATCTTCATTCTGAGCTTCACCTTCCTGCTTTCCAGATGTATATTTCACAATATCTTTCATATTCTTATCATCTATTATTTCCTTAGGTTCCTTTTCTTTTTCTATCAAAACATCTTCCACATTGTCATTTTGATTGTCACTTTTTGCATTTCCATTTACACTTGACTCCTGTTCTGCCTCATAAAGAACTTCAACACACTTTTCTTGCTTATCTTCCAATACATAACTTATATTTCCATTCACATCTTCCATCATTTCATAAATTTCTTGAGTCCGTTCTTGGGATGCATTCTGGGAAATTTTATCTCTGCTCTTAACCTCCTGTTCTTGAGAAACCTTTTCAGTTTTAAGCGTAGCTACAGATATAGCATTACTCCCCTCTGTCCTACCAGTATCTTGGCTCGCATCAACATCCATTGCTTCATGATCTCCCGTGGCATCTTTGGGCATTGTTTCACTCAGTTTAACTTGGATGTCACTTATTTCTGTTTCATATGTTTTAATAATTACTTCTTGGTTTATTGTCGTATCTTTTTCACATTTGTCATCAACAATGTCAAGCGTAGCTTCCTTAATTTTCTGGCAGGAATTTTTTACCTGGGGTTCATTTTCTACACGTGACTGTTCTTTTTCTCCATCTTTTTGTTCGCTAATGCCAGGCTCTTGTGCTGATGATTCTTCCTTATTATGTTGAACTGACATGTCATCTTTTTGATCAGTTACAGAAATTTGTTTATTTTCCTTAAATTCTTGTTTACATTCAGATAAATTTTGTTCATCTTCATTTACCCTTGATTCATCTTTATTTTTCATTTTTTCAACAGTATCTGAGCTTCGCAAAATTGTGTTCTGGTTTTGTGTATTTACAGATTGCTTAGAGTCGTGACAAAGAGTGTGCTGTGAAGAGGAGGTGGGTATGGTTAGAGGCACAAGCGACATTATTTCCGAGCTCTGTTTTGAGTTCACCACCACCGTAGTGTCTGAGGTTTGACAACGGACTAACCTCTCTGCACTGCTGGATTCTGAGTAGGGTGAGTAATCCTGTGATGACATCACTGACACTGTCAAGGTGCTGGGGGTCTCCATGTTGGAGAAAGACAAAGATTTAAAGGGCAGGGTTGATGTTACATATTCAGAGGAAGGATATGCATCAAAGTAAGGTAGAGGTGAAGAAGCGACAGGAGATGGGATAGGTGTTGTGGGATTTGTGGACATTGGTGTAACATATTCAGTAGGTAAAGGAGTAATGGTACAAGATTCAGTAAATGCTGGTGACATCGTGGCTGAGCCAAGAGCACTGTCTGCTGTGGTATAGGCTGTGTCAGAGATTCCAGGTGATGTGGAAGTTATGTTCATACCAACTACACTGGCTGTTACATGTGTGTCAACACTGGAGGTCTCAACATCAGCTGAGAGGAAATCATATTCAGCTGTTGGGGACAGTGTATCTGCAGCAAAGGAGTCAAAGTCAGCAGATATTGTATCACTGTCAGTGGGGAGAGAGAAGAGAGATGTAGGCTCAGTAGACATTGGAGAGAAAATTTGTGCCTGTCCAGCTGTAGTGGTAGTGGCTGTGTTGGAGCCAACCAGTGTCTCAAGATCTGATCTTTCAGAAAATAGAGAATCAGTCCTCTCTGATTCAGAATCACTGTCATGTTTCCCTACACCATACTGAGGTGATAATGCATTATCAGTTTGGCTTTTAGTAGGCACAGGTGAGACAGCCTCTTCTGCTGGAGTAAATGAAGGCGTTCCTGGAGTTACCGAGAGCTGGGGTGTAGCCTCAGGTGTATCCATGTCGAGGGTCGAGTCTTTACTGTTGTCATAAAAGTTTGGCGTGTAAATGAGATCACTGAATGTAGGCGTCATAGTGAGGTCATCAGTTCCAGTCAACTGTGAGGATGGTGTAATGGCGTCAGTGGAAACAGGTGAGACCCTGAGGGCATGTGGTGGTAGTGGAGACATTCCAGATTCTGGTGTCTGAAGAAAAGTTGCAGTAAGTGTTGATGAAGATATTATGCTTGAGGGTGGTCGATCATCAGAAGTTCCTTCTTGAATGTGTTTAAAGTATTCATCAGTAGTATTGGATGGTACTCTTGAAACCTTAGATTCGTCAGGTGCTGTGTATGCAGTTCCTTCTGACACAGCTATTGTATTATCACCATTTGACGGATGTGTTTGTATAGCAAGGTTCTCTCTCGATGCCTGGCGGACTGGTGGGGTCGGAGGAGGTGGAGGCGTAGGTCGTGGTGGTGGAGGGACTGGAGGGGGTTGTGGTGAAAGTGGAAAATGTTTAGTCTGTGTTGAAAAGCCTGGAGGAAGCTGTGGGTCATATTCAGATTTAATTTCTGGGGAAGGTGGATCATAGGAACAAATGTATAAAGGAGGTGGTTTAGGCGACACATCCAGGAAAAGGTGGGGAGGAGGTGGTGGTGGAAGGTCTTCTGATGACAGTTCAGGAAAGAGGTAAGAAGGTGGGGGTGGTGGTGGTGGAGGAGAAGATGAGGATGGATAAAAATCAGGAGGGGGAGGAAGGTCAGGAGGCGGAGGGGATGTGAGAGACGTAGACTCAAGTGGTGGAGGCAGTGGTGGTGAGGAGGATGAAGGCAGAGGATGGATTTGTACTGAAGGATTTTGTGCAGTCTCCATACCAGGTAAACTGATGGATTTAGAAGCTTTTGATGATGTCTTCGTTACTTTGTGATTTTCCCAAGGAAATTGGCGAGGAGGAGGAGGAGGAGGGACAAACAAAGGAATAAATGAAGCAGGAACAGCAGTAGTGGTAGAAGTGTCAGCTGAGGCGCCTCCTGCTACCGAGGACATTCTACCATCTGGGACAAGAGAACACATTACATAACAATGAACATCACTAAATTGGACAAATTACTATTAACATCCCTTCACTACCAATACATTTCTATGATTGAATTACAAAGTTTACATACAAGACAAACAAAGCTAATGCTATTTTTCAATACTGTACATTATCAGAAAATCAAAACATTACTAGCCCAAGAACTAGTTAAAATTTCTATTAAACATTAAGATGATGTGAGTTACCAATAATTATCATGAAGAAATGAAGCTGTGTGCAGATAACAATGCTTTATGACTCAGTAGAGGACAAAATTTGGCCTGACACATTTTGTTCCTATACGGTCAAATCCACTGAGCACGGTCCCCCTTTGGTTTCTTTGAAAAGTGCGAGTTAATAGTTGACAGGTTGCTCATTCCACCCATTGTGTCCTCCGTCTTGATCTCAAACTGTGTAATCAATAGTCGTAGATGTAATCCCAAATATTACACTGATGTATGTACATTTCCCAATGGCGAGGAACCCCATTAGTTCAATGCAGAACTGGAATTTCCCAATGACCATTCACATAACGTTAAAAGTTATCTTGCATTCATAACCGGCAAAGATTTTCGTACATATGCTTTAAGAAAGCCAGTACAATATTTGTAACTGCTTAAGGTAAGACTGGAAGAATGTTATGGTTAGTGCATGCATTATGCTGTTTACCTTGAAAAATACCTGACCAATGTGCAATATAATAGTGTACTATACTATACTCATTAACCCTTTGGTACTCTTGGCCATGGTCGGAAATCTCACCCGATCGCAGTCTTTTGACACAGCTTACATAGGTAACAGGAACAGCTTTTCCGTTTTATTAAATAGTGGGTAGAGCGATCCAGACCCAATTGCACCCTTAGAGATGCATCTGCCAGCCCACAAGAATAGTGGGAGGAACTTAGATGGAGCAGTTAGCGACACAATTTGCATCAAAAAACCACAAGAGGGTTAATTCACTTAAAAACACGAATTTCATTATATTATTATTTAGCTTGGGATATGTCGTCGGAATCCTAGTACCTGTACAGCGAAATTCTCAAGCGAAGGTTTAATTGAGCAGTAACAGTCATTGCCAACACTAACACATATGCTTGCTTCACGTTTTTGATAATTCTCTTATAAGATTTTTGGGTATGGACCAAGTCTGACACCTCTGTGACATTTGTTACATGCCGGTAAACAATATACTGGGTAACCAACTCGCCAGTTAACTCAGCTGTAACACATCATGTTCACCTGTCAACAGGGACACTTTGCACATACAGCTGATTCTGTTGACTACCTGTGTTGGTGTGTCTGTCTGCCACTCCAGCCAACAGCCACATTCTTCCCCCTTCCTCACCATTCCTGGGACACCACATTGAATCAGGCCATGGACACCTCGAGGACACATTATTTTTTTTTTTTTTTTTTACTGAAGTAATAAGTTCTCGCAGGGTAATGTGCAACGGGTCAGGATAAATACCGAGGAGTATTTTGGGGGGTGGGGTGGCGCCTGGGAACATTCATTTAAATTATTTTCAAATTGACTTCTCAGACTCTCAAAAGTTCAGCGGTATGTACAGAGTCTCCTCCCCACCACCACCTGGCAGTTATCCCAAACACAATGTATAAGAAATCCCAGTATTACAGATGATACATTGTCAACATAGGCATTGTTTCGCCCTTTATCTACTGTACCAAGAAAATAATAAACCCGTTATTAGAAAAAGCAAACAAGAGTCCTTCAAATGATAGACTGGACACGAATTATGAATGGACGAAATCTTGCAATTTACTAACGGCATGAAGTATGTATCACACCTGTTGATCTCTCCACACTGAATTCAACCCATTTTAATATGACAATTTACTGTAAGAATATCAAACAGGTATTTCATGTAGGATAGGAGTAGTGATAGAGAGAACGAGAGTCCGTCTCTACCAAGGCACCTTTCAACAACTGTATGAATAAATTACAGTACAGTACTTTCTGGTGTTAGCCCGGTGGGTACACTACTAACACAACAATGTGGAGGAGAAACTGTCATCCGCCAGAGTGAATATAAATACGATAATGGTAATCAGTAGGTGGCACACTGCAGCTCACACCTAAAACCAGACAGCCAGTTGTGCCAACCAGACTCCAGGTGACTCCTACCAAAATATACACCGCAGTCTTTATTCTTCTTTGTGATGTAAACACTGCATTTACTAGATAAACCCGTTGGCAGATACGTGATAGCTCGCATGGCATGTGTATACAATACCTTACAGGGCAATACAGTTTAATACACACACGTATACAAGTACGGATTAAAATGTGAAGAGATATGTAATGGATTAAGACCTATTAAGTTCGTGCTGTACAGTCATATACTTGCAAGAGAAATGTGGGTGTTGAGTGAATTAGCCAACGTAAACAAAGACGATGGGGGTTTTAAATGGGATTCATATCAGGATATTAGTCCGGCGGGTCAACAGTCTCGTTTCTCTACCGCAACACTTCCGCATTTTGATTGTTTATTTTTGGAAACTGGGAAAGACGTGGGTGTGAGGGAACATAGCGAAAGGAATTTCTTACATTAAGCCTGGCCAAACCTAAGTAAAACAAGTGGGGTGTAAATACAAGCAGTGTGTGATAATGTAGGTTGTTTGTCTCTTGGTGCTCGTTATGTTCCTGATTGTATTTAAAACCTATCTCGATTAACACATAACTGTACTCTTCACTACGTGCACTGTGACTTGTAGACAGTATTGTATACAACACACCATGGGCGGTAGGGATGTTTTATTTGCAATTATACCTCTAAAGTCACAGTGTACGCGGTGAAAAATACAATTAACTGTAGAAAAGTAATTTGATATACAGTATAATAAAATAAACCACGTTATAGGTTGCAAACATAACTTCATGGGTATACTACTACTGTACCTTGTGTTGTTTTGGCGCCACATGTATACGGCCATGGCTGTTGGGTAGGTGAACATTACTCTTGCCCAAAATTCCTCCTCCTTACCGACATACTGTCGAGCGAAGACGAGGCATGTGTATCAAGGTCACCAGCAGGGAACAGTAAACATGACATAACGTCTGCCACCAAAAATACGCTCTTGGTCCCAGTAACAAACTAATGCCATAACTACCAATTTCACTATTTAGTACTGAGGATGTTTCACTTTAAATAATCACTGTTTCAGGCTGCATTATACACATCATAAGTCACGATGACATATCAATGCTTTTAGCA
The DNA here is from genome assembly GCA_958450375.1 of Homarus gammarus. Lineage (NCBI taxonomy): Eukaryota > Metazoa > Arthropoda > Malacostraca > Decapoda > Nephropidae > Homarus > Homarus gammarus. The sequence goes on along the minus strand of CAUDMG010002269.1, from coordinate 1,582,971 downwards.
ATTTCAATTTTATACACAATAATCAAGACACGTTAAACACAAAGGTCACTCGTCATCAGAAACAAACGGGCTTTTATTTCCTCCCAGACGTCGACCTCTGGTTAGGTTACATCCCCAAAACAGATTAAATGAAAATCTGACTTTATTTCTTCAAGTTACCACATTTACAAGTCATCTAGAAAGACAGACTGACACTATCCTTGGTCTCCACCCCAATTGTTCAGCTCAACGGGGTGTACTTCAGTTGTTATTGATATAGAAACAGTTTATTTTGCCAGAAAAATACATATACAGGCAATAATAATAACAATATTAACATGGCTGAGCCAGTTGAGAGCCTGAGCTCTTGAAGTTGTGAGGACGGACTACTTATTACTTAAATCTGTAGTTTTATAATATAATACATACACTAATTAGTTTAGTATATTAATTATAGTCCAGGCAGTAACAAGTGGTTATGAAGTTACACAATTGAATGTTGTTTATTTAGATAAGCACATTGTAGTATGTACAGAACAAGTTTGTGTTCATATGAGACACTCGGGTGTATTGAAGGACATACATTAAATGTATAGCTTCGTCATACTGCACAGGTAAGTTAAAACAGGAATGAGTATACTAGTGGTCAAATGTCGGTGTGTACAGACGCCGAATACAATTTTCCTCGTGGTTTGGTGATACCGTCTCCCCCTCCCCTCCAACCACCACTACTGCCACCTACAGTACAGCGTAAGGCAACCATCAATACTCCCCTGGCTTTGTGGCGCCGACTGTCGCCAGTCCCGCGGTGACCTTGGAGGAGGCAGCTTAGTACTGTACTCCTAGTCACGAGGCCTCTTCACACGTGCGTAACCCTTCCCACACCTATTGAAGTTCGGTTTAAAAATCGTCTTCCTTAAGGAGTGAGATGAGGGAGGCGTTCTTGTAACTAAAATATGGGAAGGTTGAGAGAAATTGTCGTTTGTCTTAATTTTCTTAACGCGAAAGAACAACAGCCACATCCCGTCAAGCAACTGCGCACTACCCTAATCCAGAAATATTTCGAAGTCAAGCAACGCCGCCATTTTTAAATGAGATATGATGCGTGAGGGTAAGGTGTTGTGAGAGTGAGGGGGGACTGAAACGCCTGCACCACAGCACCCATCACTTGCTACACCCCACCACAACACCCTTCATTTACTGCAACCCTTCTCACCACAAAGCCCATCACTACACCCCTCAAAGCCCACTTACTATGAAAATTATTACCATCTTAAAATATATATAAATATCCAGAATAGTACACCGAACATGAAAATGATCACATAATCATCAGAATCAAGTACACATTTACAGAAAAAGACGACCGTATTTGTCTTAGTATAAACCCAATAAATCTTCAACAAAGTCAAACTTAATTTTAACTTGTTCTAACCGACCTCTCCACCTACAATACCACAAAAAATGTCTCAACGTTGCACAGTCTTACAAGTGACGGTATTAAGACAGCTCGTCACATCTACACCAGCTTAATATTATATGACACTATGGGTAGGCGGGTGGGTTTGTTTACTGATAATACGAGGATACATATGCCCGGTACAACTTGTGTGCTGAGCGATTGTTTCCACACAATACTTCATTTCCCACAACTCGCTTCATGTACACTACTGAACTGTTTACAATGCCACCGGTTTTAATGCACAGTAGATCGATCTGGCTTTTCCTTATGTTTAATTTTGAACGTACGAAAGGGCGTTAGTGCGTATACATTCTAAATAAGTGATAATTTTGGGGACAATCGACTACTCTTAAAAAAAATCCCAAGTCGTGTCTGTAAACTATAGTGACAGCTCCTACATGATGTCCTATCCCCATTAAGTTCCATAAATCAAGTTCCCGTAATAGACCATGATAGTCAAGAGTTGTAATTATAAGTCAACAAGTCATCCATCCGCTTAAAATTGAACTGGTGGTGGGCGAGTGGGTCGTGTCATCAGGCCCAAAGCCAGGAATTTTATCAGAGTAGGTTCGATAAGTCGGGAGAAGGACAAGACTCAATATTTACGCGTTGGAGTTTGCATGATACTGGTGAATGAACCCACGCCTCCACTTCTTAAACTCACACATACAACTTGAGTACAAAAGAATAAAGCAGGGATAGTGCTGTTAAGTCCGCGCACTTCAACTGCTAGTTATGGTCAAGTACAAACACTTACTTAGCCAAAAATGGAAATTGTTTCACAGAAAGGCACATCTGCTGGGGTGGGCTTCAACCATCTCCTCGAACGCCACTTGGAGAGGGACCCCGTGGCCGATGATACCATCAGCTGAGCTACGCTTCGCTCACCCCATCCATATTTTATCAACACTAATAATAGCGGCATTTAATTAGCAAGATGTTGCCAATGGATCGACCGGGACATCGAGAATGTCGTCTCTGGTTGTTCCCGATGCCGTCCCCTTCTCCTTAAGCAGCAGTAAGAGTGCGGTGAGGTAAGTGACATGGCCAGACCCCGAGCGTCTTGCCGGAGAACATCTCTTCCATGAATTTAGAAAGACACTATATATAGACTTATAACATCAGTAATTTTTTCATGTCAATAACCATAACCAGTGAAAGTCATCCCCTCGAGTTAGTACAGGAAGACACCGGAGTACACTTTTTGACACCATTCTTACATTCACCTTTTAAGCAGGGATTCAACCTGAGTCACAGTGCGGAGTGAAGTGTGCTGCTCTTCATCACTGATACCCCGGTAAAGTCGGTAAATATTATCACCGGTTATGGGTGCCTAAAGTTTATTCAAGAAAAATTATATGAAGAAAGGGCTCAGTGGCCATCTTGTATTGACGGCAATTTTAGTGAATTTGAAAATTATAAAACATTTGTTCGACCACTGCAAAAGTTAGCTCACCTTCTCAACGATGAAGGTCAAGCCCACGTTTTGGAGGGAGAAACTGCGTATTAAGACAACATGACTCTACAGTATATACCGCAGGCAAACCTCAAGTGCTGATTTCTTGAACATAGTAGAATACATGTAAACCAGCAAGAGACAAATGGTACCTTTACCACAAGAAGGGCGGATCCAGGGGGGTCCTGGCCCCCTTGGTATTTTTTTATTGTAAACAGTAATTCCTATTGACCTCAGAATATCTCCTAATATCAAGTGCACATGACTTCAAATGGCCTCAAAATGCCCATGACATTGGTCAGATTTAAAAAAAAAATCAGGGGGGACTTACAGCACCCCCCAGCTGGGTGGGGGTGGTTGATATTCCTGGATCCGCCCCTGCACAGGATTACTGAAGCTAAATCGACTTAAGACACAGGACGAGGTTATCCAACTGGGACGACGAGTGGTAATGGTTTAATATGGAATCTGGGTAAAGGTGATTTATGACTAGGTGTAGAATTCATATCCACAAAAGATTGTAGGTAACTAGCCACCCAAACTAAACTAACAAATAAGAAAACATCCTAGATAATTATGGTAACCTCTGTGCATGTACAGTATTTCGGCAGCCACGTTTATGTTACAGTGTGAGCAACTAAGATTCGTTCTCGTATCCCCAATTTGAGGTAAATTTAACGTAGGAGTCTTTAAGAACCCGAACCCAGATCTTGATCCCTGGTAAATATTTACTGGTGGCCTCGCACGTCACGACGTGAAGGCCGCGCCTCCACCTCCCCACACCTCCCCCGCCACTTCCATCTACACCCTCTGTTTATCTACATCGTGATGACCTGGGTGATCACAATGATTAAATACCTGGTACCTTTAAAGTCTGTGTCGTGTTCATGAACTCCATACATAATTTTAGTAACACAAGCGTCACTAGACACCACTGCTGGAACACGCATAATCGTTAGATACACAAATGACGTCAATGCTCCTCCCTGCACACTCAACCTTACAAGCGTTTATAAACGTACGTACAGTCACCATAAAATTCACACAACCTCCCCCCCCCGAAATTCAAGAAAAGTTTGAAATCATTTGACGTGGTTTAGAATTAGTTGTGTTCGATAATTATGAAGGTTGTGAGCATCGAGTCTACTCATAACCTCGCCCTCCCCCCTCCCGCACTTCGAGTAAGCAGTAGTGTTGTCAACGGTAACGAAATTCGTTTGTACAACTCAAGTTGGATATAAAGTTTTATTACAATAGTCATTGTTTACGCTGAGAGTTTTTAGAATCCAAAGAAAACAAGACAATTGGTGCCTGTGATCACCAATGAAGGCCCAGCAGTTATCGATAGCTTCTTAAGATCAGGAGAGGTTAAGTAAAATAAACCAGGCAAATAGTTACAGAAAAACAAATTGGAAAGAAAAGGTGAACGAATGGAAGCCTTATTACTTTACCTGTCTGCCATCAGCTGGATCTTAACGTCAACAAAAAGAATAATTTGTGGTACGAACAACATGAATCAGCATCAAACACACACAATAATAACTACAAATCCGTCAATTCTTATTTATATCACAAAAAATAAAGATAACACTATGTGGGACTGTGATACAGATGCCATGGGTTAAACTTGGCGCATAACATGAAGGGGAACACGTGGTCATGAGGCACGGGTGTGAGCGTCTAGACAAAGCGCACTAGACGGGGGGAAACAGCAGGGAGGCCAGCCAGACACAGGTGAGGGGAGACGACAGACACCATGAAGCTGGCCTTACAACACACTACGCAAGGGTTCACTACATGAGACACTTAACAAATTCAGATAGACGGGCACCAACCAGGTAATTTTGATATCCAGGTACAAATTGAGGAAGCTGACAGGTGTTCACTTGGCTCGCGAATGCCTCCTCCCCATGGCGTACTTAGTTTATTATTTTGTCTGTTCGTTCAGTGTGGGTGTGTGTTCGTTCTTACACAGGAGAAGCCTTTACGGTTATATCAACCACAAAATATTTATTAACACAAAATTGAGAACCGGACCCAAGAAAACCACACTAAGAATGAAGGAGACAAACACCACATTAAATAATATATGAAACAAGCAACAAGACAAAGTACCTCACGAGGGCCTCTGTCGTCGTAAGTGAGGGAGGGGGAAGGTGTAGGGGAGCTGGGGGATTATATTTTTCCATAAGTATCTCCTTTACACCTCAAGAAGAACGTAAGGTATGTCAGGGTGTGATGCTGAGAGTGAGTTTTTTTGCGGATGTTATGTCTGCAGGAGGAGGGGAGGGTGCCGTGCAACACTAAAATGATCGTCGTCTATTTCATTCGTCTCAACTATTCTAGAGTAAACTGGATCCGTGTTATACAGCTGCAACGGGTATATACTGGCATACGACGGCTCTTCTTGGATGATTAAATTAAACCTTAAAATAGAAACAAATCGTGTTTTAGCTAACAAACACAGATTCAAGAACATGGCTTATTATACATCGATATTTTTACTTTATATTATATTTTTTTGTACGAAGAAATATTAAAAATATTCTTATAAGAACGCAAACATTGGCGAGTATCAGTCTCGCTGGTCGACATGCAAATGATCTATTATCCTCCTGCAGATGTGAATCATTGTTATTATAGCAATTTATCGACAACTTCTGTAATGAGTTAAATCTTAATCTTATTTCACAATGACAAATATAAATAAAATGAAGGCCCACATGATATTTTTTTCCCGCACATCTTAGATTACCGAATAATTATGGAACCGCTGTCCCACTTGTACATATCCTCTGTCTTTACAACAGAGAACCAATTTATCTACAATATCGCCTCTAAATGAACAAAAAACATATCAGCTGTACACTCGGACATTAATAAATAGTTTCATCATTGACAGTATTGTATATAGTATTCACCAAAGCAATAAAATTATCACAAAACAGAAGCACCATTTACTCAACACATTACAATGTATACGAACAAGACCGGTGTACATCAGTTAAGCTGTAGCAACTAGTGGACATGTTATATAGATTCATTCATCAAAGTAGACTTGGGCATCTCCCACACTAAACTTAGATTTTACTGTAAGACCTGGCTGATCTCTTCATCAGCCGTGTCAACCATTTTTTGCATGATTTGGACGTTGGGCAGGAAATGCCAAAAGCAGATGTACAATGAGAGACATTCCATAACCTGGTTGATATATGAAAAAATATAGTGATGAATAAAACGCTGCAAAACGTGTTCGTGGGACTTTATCAAGAAGGGAATGAAGACTTGACACGGTTAATCAAGTCATGACCAACCTGGTCTAACAGCCGTCCCAGCACCATAAATAACACATCACAAAACATTTTAACGCGTAATTACATTTCCCGCAGTGTAACTCCAGTGCACAGGGTTCAAGAGCGGGCAAGTGTCCAAATGGTTAAGTGGTAATACTGGTGGGGTCCGAGCTAGCCTAGCCACACACCCAAGGTCGCCTCATTGTTGTGCTCTTCCCTCACAGCCGCACTCGTCTACCACCTCAAACTGGTAACTTGCTGTCAGATACTTAAACAGAAAGCAGCAAATAAAGAATGACGACAATCTGCCTCGCGAACTAATGAACGAGGAGTTCGCAACAAATAACAGGAAGACCCAAAAGTTCAACTCCCACCTGGTGTACTATATATTCTAAAAGACAATGAAATTTGTTTTAAAACTAAATTATACCGACAAACTGGGCGTAGCCTATTACCAAAAGGCACTGGCAGATAAGGGGTCAGCGACCCAAAAGGAAATTATATATATAATACTTCCCCCAGGAGAAAAAGGATTGCATGGTCTATATATTACAAACCAAACCGATGTGGGCATTAAAAACCCTGCCAACATATTTCCATCGATGTACTCATTGAGTACAAATGATCATGTGTTGCTCTCGGACAATCGGTATATAAATACACAGCCACAGAAACCTTGGCATATATCCATGGTCAAGGCAGCTATGTAATGTACAATTCTGACCTTCCCGAACATTTACTAAACCCTGAAGTAATTGTAGTAAGCTCAACAAATTTGACACGAACGATGGTACTGATCAGCTACCGACTTGCTACAGAGCCTGGTCATGCAGTGTTCAGACATAAAATTGGTACATGATACACATGCCACCCAAACCCAATTATTTTATTTGCATGTCACGTGAGAACAACGTCGATATGTATACATATCTCTCTACTGATTTAGCAAAGCGATCGTCGTGTTAGAAAATAGTTTATGTGGGTGTTTCCAGAGCGAGCTATAAAAACACAATTAGAAGACTACGCCAAATACACAAAGTTTCCTTATAAATAAAGGAAAATGTCTTGCGTGCACCACTTCAGACACTTCAACACAAACTAAGTTTCACCGTCTGGACAATGTTCGGTTGCTAAGCGGGGACGGCAAATTTATTTCGAAACTGGAATTTATTAACTTAAGTCCCAGTTACAACAAATATGGTAAACTGACTGATATGGGAGACTTTGCACAATTACATTTTTATAATGTACTGTATAATTATATTTAGTTATATTACTTATCAATTATTATTTTCGAGTGGACTTGTGTTTATGCATTTTAGTTATAGTATTGATCTGTATCAATTTATTTTCATATATATATATATATATATATATATATATATATATATATATATATATATATATATATATTAGTTATCATAGTTAATAGTTAATTAGCGTGAATTTAATCTATTTTTTTTTAATTTAGTTAATTTTCTTCATTCACGAGTGGGATATTCTTTGGTGACACGAATGACGTGCTATTATCACCATCTTGTATATATATATATATATATATATATATATATATATATATATATATATATATATATATATATATATATATATATATATATATATATACAGTATATGTTGAAGGTCAATATCAAGAAAAATTTCATCAAGTCTAGATGTGAAAGAACTGGATACATTTTTATACGTTATAAATTACACCGGTCACGCTATACTTGATATCAAAAGGTCAAGGGTCAAAGTTCAAGTTAACGAGGCCAGTCAGGACTTAATGAACCCGCATGCAATCTAACTTAAAAATAAGTCTCGTGAATATTATATTGGATGAGCCAAACCAGATCTGATTTTGTTTTGATAAGGTGAGAAAATACCGGGTTTTGCAAGGCTTGGTGTGCAATAGACTATGCGGGTTTAAACTAAGAGCACCGGCTATGACCAGGCATAGAAGATGTCAGCTAACGTGGACCACGTCGACCTTTGAAAATCCCAACTATAAATCTATGGAGAGGAAGATAGGGAGAAATTAGACCGTGCAAAACAACAAGTGAAGCATTATTTGCGTGGCGATAGTTAGTGTAAATGACCCGGGCAACAGAACCAGGATTATTTAAGTGTCTTGCGCCAGCCTCCCAGAATGCTCAGCAGCACAGTACATCTCCCGGGAGCCAAAACTCCTCACTGACTAATCCCCTCGAATGATCACAATACTTTCGCCTTAATAAATCACAAAATATATCCCTCATGATCGGTCACCATAAAATAATCAGGTGTATTTTTTTATGTGGCAAAGGAACTGTTACTTAATATCATATAAAAATATTAACAGTTGATATACAGTACAGTGTTATATTGATATACAATAGTTGGGTAGTTGATTCCTAATTTTGTAGAGGCAGGATCATATTAACAAAGCTACTGGAAAAAAAAATATCTATTGTATGTTATCTAATATGCAGTGAGATATGCTGAGCTAAAATCTATCACCATCCTCTAACATAGGATATTTTTACCAAATGTACAAGAGCTATTCACCACCAGCGTAAACTACGGTTTATGCCACATTAGCGTTCACACTCAGATGAAGGCTAAACCTACGTGTACTCGAGTCAATGGCGGTTATGGAGAGGTTCGATATGTGACTACTCAGAGGTTTTAAGGACTAGTATGTTTATCTTTGCAGCAAAGCCATCCGATGTACACCCGAGACTTGCCACGCAATACTCATGGCGTGTTGACGGTGCACGTCGTGGCAACAAGAAAAGTGACACACACATTCCTACTGCATGATACTACCTGCCAGACCCCGCACACATATAGTCACTGTGATATTGTGATGCTTCCAACTCCCGCCTGTCGTGTGTGGCATTTCCAGAGTAACAGAAAACGATAATTAAAAAACAATAATAAGTAATAAATGCAACATAAAATTCCACTACATAAATACAGAAGGTAAACATTTTTGAGTTTTTAATGTTACTGTAAAAAACAAGATCTCAGGCCAAGTATGTACAGAAAGTTTGCTTAAATATAACATCAACGAGACCAACTTATTTGAGGTGAAACTTTTGACCGTGCGAAAAATACCTGAAAATGCGCCCCACTTTCAAATAGCTTCGTAAAGGTTGCATTTTCCCGTCATTATTTATTTTATTTATTTATTTTTTCTTTGGGGGGGGGGGGGGTGGAGGAATAACGGAAATTCACGATAATGAAAACCAAATTACCTGGTCAAGTGAACAATGGTTTAAACACCACATGCATGAATGTCCTGAAAATTTCTAGGACATGAATTATTGTGTAAGGCAGAATGTGTTCATATCAAGCCGAAGCACAGAAAACATAACTTCATCGGGATCAGGTTCCACACACAATGGCCACATATGAAGTGATTTTGTCAGGCTTTTACAATTGCAAGCAGTGGGGAAAGCAGATACAGTAATGAAAGTGGTAACACGGAGAGTTGAAAACGATATAGCAAAGTGAGGAGGGGCGAGACAAGGGTCGCCTCTCCCTTCTCATCAAGTAAAACCACACAGCTACTACAACTACCACCACCAGTACACCACATCCACGATTCCAAGATTACAATGACCACCAAAAATCACCACATTCCTCAATATCAACCACTATCACAACCATGAATTTTACCATTACTTTTATCACACTCAAACAATAACTACCTCTACCGCCATCAACGAACACTCCCTATCCCCAGACCCACGCCTGTAAAAAACACCCAGCCCGTGTGTCATATTCTACACCTCAGTTATACCACTCTTACGCGCGATCTCTCTTGGTCTGAGGTAACTGTGCGTAACTTATAGTGTGGTGAGGTGAGTGTGGGCAGAAGTGAGCCGGGAAAGGTAGGTCGCCGCTGACGTCTGGCTGCTAATATTAGAAAGGAGTGAGTCAGCCAAGAGGGGACATCTGAGGGGTGGTGCCCTATATTTGGTACACTACCTTTGTCCTCCGTAATGGCAACCATATATAGTGGTGAACGGGAATGAGACTGTGTATATGGCGTCGACAGGGAAGTTGGGTGAAAAATAAGCCCACGTGTTTGGGGAGAAGGGATTTTCCACTTCCCGTCTCCCTCCAATATTTACTTTGATTTCCTATTCTACAGGTGGGGGAAATCAGAGCAAATGTACGAGGGAAATAGAGTGGGAAATACAAGGAAATTGAGTGGGTGACTGGAGCAATTTGTTCGAGGGAGACTGGGTGCAAAACCAGAGGATATATTCATGACATCGTGGGAAATCGGAGAAATATATTCGAGGAAGACAGTGTGAAAAATCTGAGTAAATGTTTAAACAGTGCGGAAAATCTAAGGAGATTAAGGGGGAGATGAATGGGCATATTAGAGTACAGATTAGCAGAGGAAGAATGAATATCACAAGTAATAAAAAAAAGACGTAGCCGAAGTCTAGACAGAAACCTTTAACTACCCAAGCAGCAGAAGAGATCAAGGTGTGTAAAGGTCACTCTTACATCTGTGTGGATGGTAAGGGAGCCGAGGGCTGACTAGCCTGACTGACAAGATTGATGCTGCATTGCTGTGGCTGTACCTCTAAGTAAATGATAGGGTGCTGCGCTTTAACGAAATCTGTGATTCGTTTACGTAGTTTAAATGGTGGTAGTTAAGAGAACTGAACTTTGTGTAATTTAGAAAGGCGAGTCTTTGGCATAAATTATTTATCATAAGAACAACGATAAAAGTATAAAACACATTTCTGAACTCTCAATTTCAAAACTTCAGGTATAATAATCCTTACAGTGACAAAGTAATTAAGGAAGTGATTTAACCTACAGTAGATATAATAGAAATATACCTAACACCTACTAACCTCAATCTGACCAGAATAAATTGCAATGCACCAGGAACCTAGTTAAGGAAAACCGAAAATTTTCCACACTGAACGTAAACACAAGCTGAGCAAGTGACGGGGTGGGATGGTTAGTGTGATACAGCACCGGTATATAATGTTAACGTGTTAAATAAAGGTGAAGGTAAACTAAATAAATTTGAAGAAAAAAAAGAATACGATGGGAAATGGTACATGACTGTATGAAGGTGTACGTTTGGGATTTTTGTCTTTAATTTAATGATCTTGCGATAATGGGTAAGTGCACAACTACGCAACGTTTAAGTAACCTGGAGGAGTGTATCAGACGACCAAGGTGGAAGTTAACGTTAAGTATACTAAGGAACTTTTTGACAAATAACTCGTTGAACTAAGAGGTGCAAAATGAACTCTGAACTATTAATATAAGCAGTGAAAGGTATATAGGATACCCAGTGACGCTCAGAGGTATGTAAGGGGAGTGCGGTAAGAATGTCACAACAATGGAGCAATATCAACTTAGAGAGACAGGTCTGTTGACACTCTTGTGTAAAGGGGATATTTTGGTGCACATTGTATTAAAAATAGCGACTTATTTGCAGCACAATCACACAATGTATTACGCTTAATGACACACGCAGAACATTAATCCCTTATAGAACCATTACATAAAGTATTTCATTTAACGATATGTGGATCCCTTACTTAGAACACCGAGCCACGAGAGTTGCATGCATGCAGCGTCAAGTAGGGTAAATTAGTGCATGGCAAGACGAGGCTATGTCGCACCCTCCCAGGAAGTATAAGTTGCCCAGCGTCACTCATTGTCGCACCCACACCTCTCCACTCCCATCCCGTCTCTTAATCCCCTCTCTCTTCTGAGATGGTGTTCCTCGCCTTCCTGGCGTAGCAATTGCGACAAGTGGGCGGATAATGGGATAGGAAGTGTATGTAGTGCAAGGAGGGGCTGCAGGAAAAGCAAACCAAGCAGGGTTTGGAGAAAAGACGAGGATTATTGTGAACTGGAGGAGGTGCGAGAAAAGTCGGGCATAAATAAAATAACTGGCCACGGATGAAAGAAAGTACACGGAATTGAAAATCAAAGCAGAAAAATACTGAACAAGAATATTATGAAGAATCACAATAGATGTAGAGAAGCAAGGGAGTCAAAATTAAATAGATATCCTCTTATCACTCCTGCAAGCCCTCGCCCGCCATGGTCGAGGGTGGCGGCCGTAATCAAAGAGCAACAGACTCCCTCATTCGTTCTTTCAAGCTGCCTTGCCAGACACATCTTGGTGCAGTATTTTCTCCAACCACAAGGTGCCAAGCTGACCATCTGTTTTTCTTTGACGCTTCATACATCCCCAACATCACACACTGGTTGCACCTCCATCCCCAAATGCCATTCGTGCAAAATAATAGTAAATACAAATAATAAAGATAGTATAATGAGTGGATCTTTAGTTAAAAGTATTGACGGTTACAGTAAAAGTACATGTTGAAAGTACTAGTGAAGAATATTTATGACGGGAAAGTAAAAAAGATAGGAGGGGGGGGGGGGGTTACCCCTAAGGAAGAAGAGGACGGACGGGGGAGATGAGGGAGAGTACAGTATCTTTGTCGCGTGTCCAAATGCTTACCACCACTTCTCTCTTGGTGTCCAAAAATACTCCCACAGCAGCACCACGCCCTCCTCTGGTCTTAATAAAAGGAGACTAATTCACTCCTCAGGCCACCTTCCTCATCTTAGGTAGTTCTATGTCGTCTGGCTCCTTGAATACTTTGGGGAGCCCAACCTCAAGTGTTTTCTACCCCCGTAAATATGTAAAAAAAAAAAAAAAAAAAAAGTTGACCTTGTGCCTGTTTAAAACTTGCATCTCACGTGTTCTGTAGTTCAATGGAATTACTCGAAAAATTGATCCCTGGAACTTTTTTTATTTTGCGACTCAAAACTTGTGGAGTAAAACACCAGGACACCTTTAATTCGTTCTAAATTTTGCAAAACCTTAGGTCGTCAACCCTATGAAATTCCAATCCGTTCTTTCTGTCTTTCACAATTTACTAGAACCATAAATCATCTTTACTATTTGAGTGGTATATTTTGGCTGGCAAGACACGACCATTTACATGTCGCCATCATCGTCCATGACCTACTGGCTATCTGTCACTTCTTACACTGCCCTCAATCTCAGTCGGGCTCAGGTGGCTGCTCAAATTGTGGTTACAGTCTCAACAATCATATCCTAATGTTATAATCATCAGATAGACTGGCAAATGTGAAGTTCCACACAATTATATAACACACGGATATGAAAAACAAAGAATAAAAATCTTTGTACACATTTTTTCCAGTAAACGTTAATGAACAGTACTGTACTCTCAGGTCGTTGTATTTTGTTGAGCTTGGGGCGGGGAGGCACACCTACCTCATATATTACTGTTGCGGCTGTGTAATACATATAGCATACTCGTTCCTGATTACTCGCTATAGATGTATGTTGTAGTAATGCCCAGGGGGTTTTTTTATGGCTCCGCCTGCCGGGGAGAACTACATTGGGACTGTGTGCGCGTGCATCAGTTATACCTGCACGGCTAGATTGCAGAAATAAACATAGGGTGAAGATCGCGTTTAGTTTGGCGGAGACATTCATGTTTACAAATTTTTTAAACTTTTCGTGGTGTTTTTATTACGCTGATGAATTGTTTTAACAATAAAAATTATCAACATTTCTCAAAAAACATTATTACATTGCTTATCAGATTTTGTTTTTCGGCGGATGTTTCACGGTTTTAATGCCTAAGAGAACTCTCCTATAGACCAAGGACTTGGTATTCTGACGAAAGAATGCAGAAAAGCCTGTGCAAACCGCCGCCGCCAAAAATCTGTCACCAGCCATGAGTTGTCACAAGGAGGTGGCGTCGGCATCAAGCCACGGGGCTTTATTGTGGGATTCGGAGAATTCTTGTCATGCCCCCAAATATTACATGGTACACAGTCTGGCTACTATATAACATGTACACAGAAGTGAGTTCCTGGCCAACCTGCACAAACTTTTTCTGCACTATACCTTCGCCCAAATCACGCCATTTCATATTGATGTATCAGAATTTTTATATATCTTATTACATTGAACATTTATTTTACGAAGCTCATATTTTTCTCATGGATGACTTTCTAGACTTCCCCAACTACAGTTACATTACGCAGAATATGAGGGACTGAAAACAAGCCAAGACAATTTCTAAATTAGGTTGACCATACTACGGTGAACGAGAGAGATACATCATAAAGCCAGCCACATAGCTCATTTTTACTTCAACTTGTCTCAGCAAACAAACCTGAACTGCGTTTCCCCCCACACTGTATAGATGTCTGCACAAACAACCTCAGTTGGATCTCAGAGGAAGAAGCTATCTATTAGTGCTGTCATTGTTATGTCTACTTTATATTTTTTATATAGTAATGGCTTATATATTATGGGAAGTTTCGATGAATTCTAATATGAATTTTTGGAGTTGTGTAAATCACTGCACTGTAATATGTAGTACAAATTAATATCGGCAGGTATATTTGTGCCAAAGTTTTATTACTGATACAACACTAAGGTACCTTCTGTACCTGTTATCTACCCAAAATTTCTTCTTCGTTCGGTATCTAAGGTATTAAAACATTACCAGAATTGAATCAACATATTTTTAAACCCAGTAACAGAAATTGCTTGTAAAAAAATTCCAGCATTTGAATCGAGCACCAATTTTCTAATCCTGGAATTTTGGTTGGAACTATTAGTTGATTTCTGTCAAAACAGTGGCCACGTAAATATCTGCTATCAAATAACAGCTTAGCTATATGTTTTTACGCTCACAAAATCACAACACGTGGGAAAATAGCACTTGTGAAAACAATTTTCAATCGATGAAATAACATAAGCCTACTTTTGCTATGTACACGCGAAAGCAGCAGTGTTGTCTGTTTACAGTGCATGCAAGCTGCAGACGCCCAGCCGCCAGCCTGCCGCCTCGCTACTGGAGCCTGACATGCAAATCTGTCATTACTGTGCTGGACCCAACACAATTGTCCGCTTTCGACCATTCCCACGTGTCAAGTTGACCATTAAGAAAAATAAGAGTTAAAATACCCAATCCTTACTTCAGTCGTTGTATTAAATTACATTAGTTTTTTGTTCAATAAAAGACACACGAATGTACTGTACATTATGTATACACATGCATATTCAGGACATATAAGTTATTATAAGCAGTCAATTTAACGACATATATATCTGGTTGGTTAGCTTAGCTTCAATTGTAATTTCTGAAGGAGGTACTGTCGCCTCACCACGGACTATAATATCGTCATTAAGGGCGTGGCACTCCCTTGCTCAGTAACAAACTATTTGAGTGTGCCTACAACACTTCATTATTTACACACTAACATACACGGTATGAGTGTTTTGTGTACGTTAATGTGACCACTTAAGACTATGCACAACCAATTCGACGAAACCAAATAGCAAACAGTGAGTGTATTGTAATAAATATCTGAACAGTTTCAGTTGCGATAGTGGTTACAGTTCTGTTAACAGCTATAATAACACTGGGGTGTCACTGTGTATAAGGAGACTCCGTCGATATCTTGCTTCTCGTTTTGAACCACCACCACCCCCCCCCCCGAAACGTATGGAAGCCACGGCCTACTTACCGTTTCATGTGTACGTATACCTATAAACGGCGTTTTTTGTGGATTTCCGACACCGGGTTCATTAACGAGTATCATTAAAATATTTTCTACGATATACAGTACGAGTTCGAATAGGCAATCGGGTGCCAGTCAAATTTCAAGACGAAGCAGAATATTGTAATTGAGCATCGAGTTCTGTTGACGGTTAGGAGTCCTGAACTTCATATTTCGCTGTATTGACAGTCCTGTTTTTCAAAAGGCAATAAGTATAGCTCCGTCGACGAACCACATGCTCAGACTACACTACTTCATAGATGTATTCTTAAAATTGAAGTATGCAGCACCTGGATGCAGTATTGGGCTGCGTCAACGAAATCCTGTTTGGTATACCACAATCTGTCGGCAGAACCAAGGTGGTATTTGCCTCCAGACTCCAGTTTCCCAGCTTTCAACCTTAATATAACTTAACCTTACGCTAACCTAACTATTTCTTCGGTAAATCTTCCTTGGCTTTCAATTATACATCGAAGATATACAGCGAAGTACTGCGAAAAAATTGGTGGTCGAGGGTAACTGACAAGCCAAGCCACGAAAGAGCCCCAAACCCAGAAACGCCTATCACCAGGCCTCTACCAACGAATATGACTATAGTATTGCTTAAAAAAAAATAGACGAGAAATAATGGTGTGCCTAAGTATCTAGGTTCCTGAAAGAGGGTAGCATTTTGAAATGTCTAAAGGGCACCCGTATTAAAATCTTGATTGAATACATCCACCGAGATGAGATAAATTAAGTGTTGTTGTATTTGATAATCGTTCAAGCAGTCTGGAGGGTAAAAACAAAAAAAAAGGAAACTTAAGTTACCCATCCTTATGATCAAATGGCAACAGCAAAATTGTCAAGCTGTAATGCATTAGCTAATAGTAGTGCACGTCAAAGTATTGACAAACTGCGTCAGGTCAACCCTGCCGTCCTCTACTGCATTATGACTCATGGTAAATAATAAGTCAACATCAAAGATCAATTAGGTCGTCAAAGAAAGCTCCACACACTGAAAGTCTAATCAAAATAAAAGCTCATACTGAAATCTTTCTTATGTTAGCTATTCAATATAAACAAACAAAATACGCACATAAAGTTATTGTATTGATAGACAAGGATTTATTTTAATGAAAAGCCAGGTGAAAAACAGTCAAGTTCATATACCTGTTCTGCAGGACTTCCATCTCAGAGGTACTGCCCAACATTTGCTACACTAAAAAGTAATTTGGCTAGATTGTCAGGTCTGTAGTTCTTCACTCACAAAACTTTGTTTCGCCTCACTATATTTCCTAGTTCTTGGAAACCATTCGACTTCTCTGTAAAGAATTAAATATAATAATGTAAGGTTATCTTACGTATGACAGCTTGCCATTTCAGTAAATGACATACGAAATAGTTATTTCATTTCGCACGTGTTTACGGTTAATCCAAATGAAACAGTTTAAGAGGATCGATTAGTCCACGATTATTTAACTCAAATGGATCCAACTTATGTGGCGACGACGGAAACTGTCACATCCTCACACTCGGAGACAACTCTCAACACTGACTGATAACCTGAACCTTGGGTGAGTCGGCTCCCAAAGTTGGATCACCGGATGAAAACTCTTCACAACAATCCATCAAAGGCAATATAAACCTTTACATTTCCGAAAAGTGGAAATAAAAAATATTTTGACAACAATATTAAAAGTCTGGTAGTTCTGGTAAGCAGTAATATACGACTAAACTTGAAGGAATAATTTACCTTTTCTACTGAAGGTGTTCTTTGAATGTTTTCCCTGGGATCAGCTGGCACCTGTTCGGATGTGTGGGTTAATGGGTTTTAAAATTTTCACAGATGAATACCGCTTACTTTTGTTTATTCGTGAATTTTATGAATAACTGGAAATACGACTAGAAATACGAATAATTCAATTTATAATAGTATATTAAGGCATACAAGAATACCTGCTTTAATAATTACATACAAGATTGGAACACATGTAGGCAGACGACGTAACATCAGGTGTTTGTGGTGAGGTCCTCCTGAACTTACTACTGTGCTCAGTGAAGACCTTTAGTCATCACCATCACTATGTTCTTAGTAGCCCGTGTTGTGAGAGCATCCCACCCAATCACATCAACATTTTTAAGATCCTGTAGCACACAAGTGGGTAGTAAAGAATATTTTGACAAATTGCTCGCTGACCATAAAGTCGTCGTGTTTATGAAGGTTTGTAACTTAATTTTCACTACTTACAGACCCTAGACCTAAAACACATAGTGCTGAGTAGATATTAACCAGATATATGACAGATTTTGCAAAACAAGGTAGAGTAAATGTTACATTTATTGCGCTGTTTGTGCAGTTGCCAGAATGTTTTGGTTGGAGCACTACAGATCATGTGATCTTCGAAAGCTGGGAGGAATGTTATGTAGAAATCATATAAAAATATGGTAAATATTCGGGATTACTTTAATTTCGGACAACATGGGGATCTTTGGCAGTTTCGACAATTCTAAGACTTTTTCTATGAAGTTTCATAAGAACATAAGAATGGAGGAAACTGCAGCGGGCCTATTGACCTATACTGGGCAGTCCCATTTACACCCAACCCCTATTACTCATATGTCCATTCAACCTATGTTTGAAGCTATCCAGTGTATTCGAGTTAATGATGATGTTTGGTAACTTGTTCCACTCATCCACTACTCTATTTCCAAACCAATGTTTACCCATTTCACGCGTAAATCTAAATTTGTCTAATTTAAAACCATTGTTAGAAGTTTGCTCCTGGTTGGATAGTTTGAGTACCTTTGTAATGTCCCATTTGTTTAGCCTTGACTTCCATTTATATATTTCTATCATATCACCCCTTACTCTACGTCTCTTGAGGGAGTGCAGATTAAGATGCTTTAACCTGTCTCTTTACTCAAGGTTCCTAATGCCCGGGATTAGTCTTGTCATTCTCCTCTGAATTCTTTCTAGGGATTCTATATCCATTCTGTAATACGGTGACCAGAATTGAACTGTGTGCGAGTTATATATGCCAGGTTAGGTCATTTCCGAGGGAAACGTCATAGAAGAAAAGTGTCTTAGATTTGTCTAAAGTTCTAAACTTTTCATTCCGAAACTTAAAATCCTAAAAATTGCTGGATGACCGAAACGATAATTTTACCTTATTGATTACTGTTTAAGATATTATTATTATGGTTCCTGTGTTGTCAGAAAGTAAAAATTTACCCAAGAGTACTAAATTCTGTAGTGACCAAGCACAGAACTTTAAACTCTATACTGTATTGATTTGTATAGAGGGAGATAGAGCAAATATTAATAAAACAAAAATAACTATACTTTATTCTATAGTGCTTGTGTCAGAAATTTGTATACTTTTTATTTTTATTTTATTTTTATTTTAAATTTCACTTAAAAATGCAATTTTGATTAAACAGTGTAGTTAGGGCTTTGAAATAGAGGGAAAATGTGGGGTCGAAAAACTGATGAAACAAAATCTATTACAGAAAACTTTAAGCCGTGTAATACCTGTATTTAAGAAGGGTGCCCGGATTAAGCAGCTAGGTTAGAAAACTTTTTAATAGAAGAAAAATTCTTCAGGTTATCAAGAACACCCCAAAAAAATGATGGGGGAAATTAATTTTTGCCAAACAAAAAAAATCAAGAATTTAACTTAATGTACTTGGTATTCAATCCTAACCTAACCAGAAAAAACAGAAGGGCCTAACCTAACCTTCTATCCCTGGCCCCCCCCCCCCACCAGTTTGTACATCTAACTTAACACAACAAGACAAAAGGAAAAGCAAAAGAACCTAAAGAACCAAACCTGAAACAAGTCAGAAAAACTAAAAAAATATATAAATTTCTGACAAAACCTATTTAGAGTACTGTATAGTACAATATTCTTTTTTCCATCTCATATATAAATCATTACTGTACAATAGAGTTCTGTGCTTGGTCACAACTCAATATTGTAAAGACAACGAGAAAATGGAGTGTGAAGTTACATAAATAACATTTTGGTGTTATGCTAATGATCATGTTATAAGCAAGAGGACCACACCATTTATGAAAGTAGGTGATAAGAACCAACCAAATGTAGCCCACCTTCACTTTAATATCCACGGGTAGTTTTGTTTGCTTTCATAATTGGTTAGGTCTCATGGCCACTTTTGTCCTATACAGGGTACAGTACATAATTTCAGCTCTTCAAATTAACTTCTTTTTAATTGAAAATTTAGAGGCACAATTCAAATGAAGAATGACTAAGAAGTAAGAAGACATGCTCCGTGAAGACAACATATATACAAACCAACCATAGCCCTTCAGATGAAATTTACTTTATTTGTCAATTCTCAGAATTGATGGCAAGATACAGGGAATATGTAACACAGTACTGTAGTCATAAATTACAGTGCACTACATATACATTTATTTGTATGTGGTATAAAATTTTTGAGGTGGGTTAAGTTGTTTTATAGTACAGTACTGGTAGGTAACAAGGGAGGGATTGTATTTACATTACTGTATCAGTATATCACATTAATTTTCTTATGTTGTAAAGCTTAATATTGCAACACACACTTCTTTACAGGGAACTCCACACATGCCAAGATGCGGCTTCAGCAATGCTGTAGTTCAGATTTTACGCATGCATGGTGTTGAATATGATGCCCATAATGTTTTGGAAGATGAAAATGTCCGACAAGGTAGGTTAGATCAAATTTTATTTCACATGTACAGTTGGTCCTCCTATTACGCGGTCCCACAATCCGCGTTTCACCGTTAACGCGGTGCCTTGCCAGAACCTAACATTCTCACATTCCGCGGTCGTGAACGCCATTACGCGGAGAGCAGCTGGCAAGCCGCGCCATTTTTGGATCCAAACCTCCCGCCATCCGCCATGTTGTGTAAGAGGCGCGAAAATGGTGCGCACAAGGTCGCCCAGTCATCAAAACATTACCGAGTTCTTTACCCACCACAACCGGCCCAAGTCAGTGATAGTGATAATTATAGTGGGGATATGGACTTATATGAACTTTGGGGGGTTTGACAAAGAGGCCCTGCAAGCCTCTGTGGTAGATAGTGATACAATTGATACAAGTGATACAGGTGAGGGCCAATAATCTGCCCTCTGCCTCGGAACCAACCGCCCATCCCCGTGTGCCCAGCCATTTTTTCTACTAATGTAAGTGTTAAAAAACCTAATATTATTGATATTTCTCTTAATTATTAATTGTGTGCGCATGCCATCATAAAGTTAAGATAATATTTTTACTACAACATAGTTGTGTGTCGTCAAAAAGTGGAGTTTGGGGATCGGCCCGGACTCCATTTCAATTAATCCCATATGTTATGTTATTCACTTTACGCGTTTCTCACTTTCCGCGGTACCCTCCGGGTTACATTAACCGCGTAATATGAGGACCAACTGTATATGTATAAAAATTAAATGTATTGCAGTGCTTTTTTTTTTTTTTTTTACCCCTGCAAACCTTATTTTTTTTTAATGTACTGTACTGTGAAACCTTCATATGACGGACTTCTCTTCATATAATCCGCTATATTGAGGGTCTAATAGAAGTGAAAACCCCTATCTAACAGACTTTCATCTCTATATAGTTGATTAGATGGAGGTTTCACTTCTAATGGACCCTTGATATAACTAACTGACTTATCCTTTCCAAATATAGTACGTGTACTGTAGTCCGTTAAATTGAGGTTTCACTGTATTGTACTTTTTCGTACTTTGCATTATTGTTTGATGATAGGTGAAATATTGATCGCCTAAACAATCATGACTTTATTTGTTACTCCTCTGCCTTGACCTTTCTTTCAAGAAGGTTTCACCAAACAGTACAGTACACTGTACAATACCTCTATTTTATGACAATAATAAAATGGGTGTTGGAGGTGGTAAAGAGAAACTGCTTTTACTACATACTTCTACCTGTACCATAACAACTATAGCTGAAGTAATTCAGGTGATTGTTACCAAAAATAATACCTGTTTTTATTGTCCTCTTATTTCTTACAGGGATCAAGGAATACTCAGAATGGCCAACAATACCACAGGTTTTTGTAAATGGAGAATTCATGGGTGGCTGTGACATTCTATTACAAATGCATCAGAATGGAGAACTGATTGAGGAGCTTCAAAAGGTTGGCATCACATCTGCTCTACTTGAAGCAGAAGCTCAAGATGATAAAGGAGATAAGAATAAGTGAAAGTAGGAAGCTACAAATCCATTTTGAAGGTGGTACTTATATTATTTTCATAAAAAAGTAGGAGTAATAAATTGCATAATTGTGGGGGATAACAAAATAAATAAATACAGTACACCTTTTTTCATTTTGTACGTAAATTAGATGCAAAAGACCATTTTGTGACTACTGTAGCTGGTAAGATTAGATATAGTCGTACAGGAATTTAATTAATGATTACCAGATTTCAAACTAGGGTACCTATATTACTCAGTGATGATGTATATTTACTGTTGTTATTGTACAGTTTAATAAAGAAATTATTCTTGAGCAGTCTTATATCAGTAAACTGTTACATATATTCTAAATTAATTACTGAATTTGCTTTGTTAGATGCATACCATACTTATGTGCTGAAAATTGGTCACAATACCTTCGGGCTTATATGCCTGAAAATATAATTTGTGCATATTTGTAGCGTTATACTGTACAGTAGTGTTAAAATAGGGGTGTGTTCAGATATTTTGAATTACTCATTGTTTAAGAGTACCTGTACTGTACTGTACTACACAATGTGCACAATTCTTAAAGGGAACAACCTAATATCGTACATTGTTAGAACATTTACAAAAAGATTTTGCCAGCCTCGTGTAACCTTTTGTTTACTACAAACCAAAACCATAGTATTAAGATACTGAAGGTGTAGGCTACACGTATCATTGTGTCAGTTTGCAGTAAAGGTGGATTGATTATTGAAGTCAGTACAGTACTGTATATCACTCTGTACAAGATCCATATCGGAAAAGTGACAAGCTACCAAAGGGGATTATGTTATTTGACAAAAGACAGTTAGCTACCATTGTGAGAAGAAAAGGTAAATATTTTTCCATTTATTCTCTCTCTCCCTTCATATTTTTCCGTTTATATAAGTATCTCCAATCACACGCACACACAGTTATTACCCTTAACTGGCGGCAAAGGCTTCCCTTTTCCGGCCTCATATGCACAAGGGTTCTGTTCTTGAAAAACTTTCCCAAAACATCTTAAGATATTACAAAACATGTTTCAATTAAATTTTTATGTACACAATGATTATAAGCCAATAATAAACATATAAGTGAAATACAGCATGCCCTTACAATTCACGGCCTTCAATTATTTGCGTATGACACCCTGGATGTACCCAAGAATATCTGCGGGTAGTTTTAAAGTTGGCGGCATTTTCGCAGCTGGGACGGGGAGCCTGCAGGTTTTATGGCGTCCTGCAAGGTGTCTTGCTGGGCCATGTGCGCTCACTCCGCCTCAGTCCAGGTTAAACATTTGTCCGTTTCACGCATGAATTAACTGTTAAACTCTGGTAACAAATTCATGCTTTCGGAGGATGCATTTAATATATACTTATTTTTACCTACAATGAGGCATAATACGACAAATTGTGTATCAGTAAAACTAAATTATGCAAAAACTAACATTTTAAAAGTTCAGAATCACTGAAATATGAAATTGTTCAGTTATATTTCCCACCTCTGCTGATGGCTATTCACTCGAGCGGCCAAGTCTGTCGCACTCCACCACTTTTCAGGGGCTGTGTAATACTTCAGTGTGATTCTGAACTTTTAAAACGTTAGTTTTTGCATAATTTAGTTTTACTGATACACAATTTGTCTTAATATGCCTCATTGTAGGTAAAAATGAGTATATATTAAATGCATCCTCCGAAAGCATGAATTTGTTACCAGAGTTTAATAGTTAATTCATGTACAATATTTCTGATAAACTTCCTATGTGCTCCTGTTTCAAATAATGAATATATGTATCTTTATATAATTTCACTAACTATCTTTCTCGTCAGAAATGGTCGTCCCAACGATTATGAATAAACTCATTTAGAAATAGATCATTACTTAAGGACAAAATCAAACAGATTTGCAACAGCCAATCGGCTGTAACTCTTGAGGGGGCGGGACATCTTTTCTCAGCTGAGAAAAAAAGCACAATAACAACTAACACTGTCTGTACTATAGAAAATAACAAGTGAACGTGGGCCCTTTGTGCCCGGTGAAAGTTTGAACGCTCGTGCTTGGCTAGCGCGCACCCGCCGTCCGACTGACAGCGTACGAGGGTGCGCCAAGTCCGTAGACTTGTATCGTTTTCCGTCGTAAATAAAATGGTTAATTAATGCCTTCCTAAAGAAACCATCGACATGGGACCAGGTTTGTTCCACTCTACGAATTTTTTGCGATTCTTCCACCAAGTTTGATGAAAAACGATTGTGCCGTTTCGGCTGCCCAGAACAGACACACACACAGACAGACAGCTATTCCTATAGTATATTAGATAAAGTGAAATTTACGGATAATACTTGAAGTATGTAATGACGGGCTAAACACTTTCTTGTACTACAATTATCCTTAAAAAGTAACACAACTTGTTAAAAATTTATGATAAACTCGCTGAGGATTTTAATATGAAAATTTCCTTAAACCATTCCCACAATTCATATAGGGTGATAACCCCAAGGTGAGAAGGTTTAGCTTAATCTGAGGCCTTGAAATTACAGTGAGACTTCTCTGTACACATAAAATCACATAAGGCCAGCGTGGCCATTTGGGATGTTTTACAGGTTAAGTGTACATTATTACCAACAGAACTCCGTTTCAATGGTACAGTATTTCAGTACAGGGTATATAAAAATATGAGGAACTGTGTTAAAGATAGAATTACTTTAATAATCTATAATAATATCTCACCAATGTTATACTGTACTACAGTATATATATAATACTATCTGAAACTTTAACATACACTCCACCTGAAGACCAATGCTTTACTCACACCTTCATATCTGCATACATTAACGAAATTTATTAGTGGAAAAAGCCTGTAACAGCTCATAACCATTTATAGTACATAATTACTGTACAACTGAAATCTAAAATAACATTAGAATGTATCTACTTTATACAAAAAATTTATATACAGTATATACGTATGACATTTAATGCTTAATGACACTCCCCATGAATATGTGAAAATTTAGATGACTGGAATAAATGCTGAAGTTTAATTTTTGTATACAACCTGTAGCCCAGCAGGTTTTGTTACTGTGCCTGCTTTAACTACCTTGACAACTGGGGGCTGATCACCCATCACATACATTGATCTTAAGTGAGGGAGATTAGGTGCAAAGGTTGCCTTCTAGAAGCAAGCCTAATTAGAACACATGACCTCCCAGCTAATACACCTTTCCAGTCATCTTGCATCCACCAAGATTCCCGGACTAATACTCCATCCACCCAGGCACTTAATTATGAGCTCCAATAAAAAAATTAAACAATCCAGGGTCAATCCTTAATAATTGGCTTATGCCCTCTGCCAATAGGCACTTGTTATAAGAGCCAGTTCCAAAGCAGGAATAAGTGGTACGCAAGACTAGGCAGACAATATACCATGCGAGAACTACTCAAACTACTTAACACAGGAGATGGGTACTGAACCAAATACTTACTCTCCCTTACCAAGAAACTCTGGTGTTATCCTGGATCCCATAAACCAGTACAGTAATATCTCCATTAGCCAGAATCCCGCTTAACCGGAACTCTCCGATAGCCGGAATTGAAATATTCTCGGAAAATCGTTACCAAAGCCAGAATTTTCCGGAAAATTGAGGCTTTGAGAACAATTTTCCAGGTGGCACATTTTCTGGAAAATTCCAGGGATGGGGGGGGGGGGGGGGGGGGGCTTTTTTCCCGGTTTTGAGAGATCAAAATTGGGAGCATTTTCCGTAATTTCCAAGAAAATTTTTCCGGTACTACCCAGAAAATTCCAGTGATGGGGGATATTTTTCCAGGTTCAATAGATGATGTCATGTGCAATTTATGGAACTTCCAAGAACATTTTTCCATTACCCAGAATATTCTGGGGATGAGGGATTTTTTCCGCCTTTGAGAGTCGTATCGTTACCCAGAAATCTCATTCCCGGAAGTGCTCTGCACCAATTGTTCAGCCTAACGGAGATATCACTGTGCAAAACAGCACAATTCAGTAAAGAAGAAATGGAATACTACAGGATATGAAATGATTGGCCTAATTATAATCCTATGAATCCATAAACACTGTTAATGTTCCAGCATTGTGCATCAGTGATGGAATGGATAAATTATATTCCATATAAAATGTCCCGAAACTTTCCACACACAACAACCAAAGTTGTGTTGTACTGAAGATACAGAACAAAATACACTTCTGTAGATGTTCCCCTCCAAGTCAGAGAAAGAAAAGATAAACAAAATACTTATTTAGGTTGATGTGGAGGTGTTGAACGGCAGCCCTTTTCTTTCCTGTTACATTATTCCACCGAACAAAACTCTAGGACAAGATCGGACCCCACTGTCTACACCCTTAATTTACTATACAAAACCTACCAAAGCACTGCAGTTACAACTGATCCATCATCCTGTGCTATTTCAAGGCTAATTCGAATACTCTATGTGGGGAAAGAACGTCCCAACACCTAACCTTCCTAATTTAAATAATACAGCTTACAATCCTCTCGCACTACCTGCTTGAAGCGGGTCTGGCAAAGAGGACGAGGGTGAATTCCTCGTACTAAAAACAAAAACTTTCCTAGTAGGTATACCTACATACAGTAATTCTGTCTCTATTTCCAGTCTACTACTGAAAATACAGTTGGTCCTCACATTACGCGGTTAATGTAACTCAGAGGGTCCCGCGGAAAGTGAATAACATAACATATGGGATTAATTGAAATGGAGTCCAGGCCGATCCCCAAACTCCACTTTTTGACGACACACAACTATGTTGTAGTAAAAATTTTATCTTAACTTTATGATGGTATGAAAAAACAAGTAATATAGAAGAGGTTAGGTTAGGAAAGATAAAGGTTAACATAGGAAAAATAAAGAATAGGTTAAAAAACGAAAAATTTTGTGGAACACTTACGGTAGTGGAAGAGATGGGTCGGCATACGGGGATGGAGGCTGGTTCCGAGGCAGAGGGCAGATTACTGGGCCTCAGGTGAATCACCATTACTAGGTGAATCATCATCACTGTCACTTACAGTTGTCAGGGCTTCCCTGACAAATCCCTCAAAGTCAACTTCACTGTCACTATCACTGGCTTGGGCTGGCTGTGGTGGGTTGCGGGTGAAGAAATCTGTTATGCTTTGCTGACGGCTGGCGTTGATGTTGTCGTGATACACCTTGATGTACGGCTCCATAGCCTGCACCAGCCGGTTATGGAAGACTTCATAGCGGTCATCATCATTGTCGCGGGAAAGGAAGGACTTCATCTTCTCTGCACACTCCATGGCACCCTTAATATCACTATGACTTAAATTGTGTTCTTCGGAGACTGCCGCACCTTCTTCCTCCTCTTCACTGGCGTGTTCTTCTTCCAACATCTCGTCGGCAGTCACTTCAGGATTTCTGATCACCTCCAAGATGTCGTCGTTGGTTGTCTCGGAGAAGCCTGGAACTGTAACAGTCTGCGCAGCTTCTCTGGCAAGGTCCACTGCTACTGCAACAGTCTGAACCTCACCAGTCACAGATTGACTCCTCCTCTCACCTGGTATTCCATGCAACACATGTCTCCATGCGTGACGAATTGTAGCAATAGACAGCTGATCGAGGCTAGGTCAAGCGTCGTCTCTCCTCCCTCCCTCCCTCCCTCCCCCGGGTGGACACGTCATAATACTTTAAGTCAATTACAGCTAGCAGCAGAGGGGGGTAGGGATGCATGGCCAATCACAGGTCTGATATGTCATATGACGTCAGTGATAACGCAACAAAGACACACACTGCGCAACCTTACCGCGCCGCTTGCCCAAGCGGAGGGAGGAGGAGGGAGAGGCAGGCAGGCGGGTGGCGCGTGGGGCAAATCTAAAAATAGCGTCGCACCGGACACTCTCCGCGGAATGGCGTTTGCGACCGCGAAATGTGAAAATGTTAGGTT
This sequence comes from Homarus gammarus, assembly GCA_958450375.1. Taxonomy (NCBI): domain Eukaryota; kingdom Metazoa; phylum Arthropoda; class Malacostraca; order Decapoda; family Nephropidae; genus Homarus; species Homarus gammarus. Next base: position 1,555,021 of record CAUDMG010002269.1, on the reverse strand, counting down.
CTGGCAAGGCACCCCGGTAACGGTGAAATGCGGATTGCGGGACCGCTTAATGTGAGGACCAACTGCACAAACTATTTTGAGTTTTCCAGCACACCATTCCCTTATATAGTCCAGACAGTTTTATAAAGATCTTCAGTTCTCCTATCACATGGAAATGAAGGGCTTTTTGGTGGAAGAATTTCTTTGTCAGTTTGAGAGTTAAAACTTTCTAAATCTCCTTGAATATGAATGACTCAAAAATCATCAATCAAACCAAGGAGTGAAGGCCATACTCCTTCAAGGTTCTCTTTACTGTGATGTATTGAATTCATCTGAAACTTCATCTGAGTAATACTGTACTCATTAAACCATTCAGTTCAAGAATCATTACATCACCCTCCCCCCCCCCCCCCTGAAAGCCTTAAGAACAAGAATAGATGTGGACACAAAAGGACTAGGTTTTGGCCTCTGAAATATGCAATGATGGATCTTGGCAGAATTGTTTTCTACCATACCCAAAACTATGCACTGAAGTTAACCTTTTCGTCTTCAACATTTTACAGCCATTATCCATGGGGGCTTTCCAGCAGCTGCCAACTAAGTACAAACTAGGTGCAAGATTGCTTTATATCACTGACTGAATGAGAAGTTGTGTTTTCAACTTAAAGTGGGCAAAAACTGTTAAGGTTAGATGAGGTTTCCAGGTTTTGTTGCATTTTATCAACTGTGTTAGGATGGTATACAGACAGTATTGGTATTTAACAATGTAGTGCAGCCAATTAGGTTGGTTAGGTGAAGTTTGAAGGTACTATACTGTCCAGTCCAAGCCATTTGCAAGTCACACAAATTGACAGCCTTAAAATTCTTAACCGGCTACTTCGCTGGGTCCATCCCTCCCCCATTTCCTGAAACACACAAATCAGGCACTTAATCGGCGGTCAGCCAAGGTGCAAAATTAATGCGTATCCCCAAACCTGTTGGTATGGACAGGTTTTAGAAACAAAGTTTATAAACAGTGTATATTCCATGTTGGTGTGGCTTATAAGTGGAGTGGACTGTACCTACAAAATACTATGTGTTAAAAAATTACCTTCCTTGCACTCCTTAATTATGGCATTTAACACTTTGTGTAAGATTAAAAAAATTTTATCTTCTCAATACAGTATTATGATAGAAGGTTGTATTGTACAGTGAGGTCTTAAGCAAGGACCCTACTTCTACCAGAAATTCTTCATATGCGAGAAAAATTTGGTTTTGTTTTCATAACTGAGCATATGAAAGCGTGTTCTACTCCACTTCCATCCTGTTAATACAGTACAACTGTTCTTTGTCAAATGCATATCTGCCAATACAGTATGTGGATAATTATTTGTGACATTAATTTGCCCATCAGGGCAATCCTGCAAATGTGAGCTCGAGAAAATTGTTATGTGGTTGACATTTTGAATGAAGTGTGCACCAAATCTTATATGGGTCCAAACCCGCCACCCTGTGGAGCAACAACCAGGCAAAATATTCCATAGATTAATATTTAAATATCTTAAAACATTATCTGATGGTTTTTTATTGAAAATAGTAATTTATAAAATGTTACAATTTTTAAATAAAATGTGCCAATGAAAGATGATGATGATGATGATGGAGAGAACATTAAGTGTGTACCATACAGAAGCTCAGGTACAGCCGTATGCTACTTGTTTAAGACGAACCAAACACTTGGGTTACCAAGAGTATAGATTATATTTAAATATCTGCTGAGTTTGTTTTCATAAAAATTATTATTTATATGATTCTGTACAGTATAAGTATTTTATTTAATACAAACATGCAGGAGAGGACAATAGTGGGAAGTATGTGTTCATTTGTTGGGGAAGTACAGTACTCCAGTCTCTTCTAGTATAAATGGGTTTGGGACAGTACAGTACAGGTTGTGGAACATATCCTTATTTTCTTCATTTAAATAGTAGTTTGTTTTATGTGATTTCAGCTTATGCAAACCCTTTTGGGGGAATACAATCATTGCATATAACCAAGGTATTCAAATGAAGTAAAAAAAAAAAATTGGAGTTGAGCATTGTTGCTATTTTGATTATGGAATACCACCCACACTAACAAATGCTGCCTCCTTTTGGCATTTACTATACTTAAACCCCATGTCTCAATGTGGTGAATTTTGCATCTAACTTCCCTTAATTGAGGTCAATGTATATGGCTGGGAGGAAAGGGCGTTCGTAAGACCAGTCCCTGCTGTCATTGCAGAAAAGGTATGAACGACCCAACCCACTCCCGGCACACACAGTAAGAAGCATTGATCAATAGAGAAGATCAGCTAAAAATATATTTACTAAAGATATTTAGGCAAAAAGAATAATAACGAACTGATTATAGTATTACTTTCGGGTGCAATGCCTGTACTTGCTTGCAGGGGAGACTATTGCAACTTATTATTCTACAATAAACAAAACCAGTTATCTAATGTACCTTTGCCAGTAATTGATTAATATAAAGGTTACAGCATTAACCAAACACTGACTAATTAAGACATATACAAAGATATATTTAATATTTTTAAAAAAATTACTATTTTCATCATGATTTACCGAAGATTACACAGGAACAACACCAATGTGTGGTCTGTTTTAGTTAAACATTTTGTAGACATCAGGTACAACACTACATATACTCCTAAAGATACTAACACCATTATCCAATACCTTTGCTTACTTATCACTCGGCAATTACCTTCAATAAGCTCAATTTCCAATATGAAGTTCATGTGCATAAAATTTCTTATCAATCCTTATAACAACAGTAAGTGCATATAACAACAATACCAATTTACAGAAATTTTTTTGTGAAAAATACATCAACAAAACATGTTTTACTGGTAACCATTAGACAGTGAAAATTCATATTTGCAGTAAATGTCTATGGTAGATGGAAACATTCAGAGATAGAGTTAAAACCATTACCTTAAGATAAATTAGAAAATGTTACATTATCAAAATCTGAGATTTAAGACTTTAAGTATACCATAAATTATACAAGGAGTTAGAACATTGGTATACCTGCACTGTATTAGTTTAAATTATATATAAGATGAGATCAGACTGTAACTGGGAAAGTCATGAGAACTACATACTGTACTGTAATAAATTATCAAACCTACACGAAGTGGGAAAAGATACTTAAAGCAGTGACACATCTTATATGGTACCGTATCTGAGCTACCATTGGCCTAAACGACTAAAATAGTCCACCAATCACAAAGATGGAGGGAAGTGTTTTTCTTCTATATGAAATAAGATACAGCTGAACATGAGATAGAACCACTGTGAATGTGTAATATGCATAGAGATGCCACCATATTATGAGACTATATATCACTTTCTGAAATATACATAAAATCTTTCTAAAATCATTCTTATGTACAGAGTCATAAACAACCACACATTTTATCATATGCCAGTGGCTTAGGACTTTTCCTCTTTCTCTTTATTGTACTTCTCTAGCTCCTTTAAGAACTGAGCTCGAGGCTTCATTACAGTGGGCTTATCTCCCCTACACTTTGGGCAGAACCATTTTCCCTTTGGCTTGTTGGTCAGTCCCACACATGAGAAATGGAACCATTCAATTGGACACAAATCATTATCACAGCCAATCATTTCTCCATATGAAACCTGAAACAGAAAGAACCAAAGATAAGATTTTTATGCAATGACAATATGGTTGCAGTGATGATCTTGGATTTCAAGATCCTAAATTCTACCTCAGTCAGGATGCAACCCACCCACACCCTTGACCATCTTGATTTAAAATATATATGCTTGATTTAATTCTGAATACTCACCCAAACCCTTATTATTTCCCCACCCCTTGGCTCTTCTGTTTGTTTGTTTTTCAGCAGCTTGTCATCAACCACACCAAGGGAGTCCTTGTTTCTTTAAAGTTTGCATACACAATTTTCAGTTTACTGTAATTTATTTTTTGTGAACAAAACTGTCACAGTGCAAGAGCACCTTCAAGATACAGATATATATTAATTGACATAGTCATTAGAAGGAGAACACTTAAATGCCTCTCAAAAAATCACATAACCCATCATGAAACATTATCAAACTTCTATAATTTTTTATGCATTCTCACATTTATTATATGCTTATCATTTTAATGTCATAAGAGTGGTAAAGTTGGGTGTAGATAGTGGTGACAGCCAGCTGTTGTGGGGACTGGGTAGTGGTCAGGTGACGAACAGCTGTCAGATTGTATTTCATACATATTTGAACAGTATGTGCAGGAATTTCATGATTTTTTATTTATTTACATTGTATTTCGTAAATATTTGTTTCATATTTTATAATATTTATTCATAAGTGTTTCTGTACAAAAACTCAACCCGAGAATCGACCAAAATTCCATGCCTGGAATGCCTCTCCCCCTTCAAACATTTTTCTTAGAGGAAGCTAAGTTTTGCTGATTGCAATTACAAACATCGCAAGGGTTTTCAGGAGCTGAACCTTTTCAATAAATGAGGACTAATGTATCTATACTCCTAAATGCTCCTAATCCAACACCCACTGCAATTAGCACCAATACTTCAATAGGGTTGATTAACATTTACACGATTACTACTACTCATGAAGTCATCACTTCTACAATAGTTCAAAAGTGAAGCTTTCAGCTGTGCCAAACCATAGCTGGAACTAATATTTTAATACAGTATGGTCCTATTCAAGCCCCCACTCTACTCTCCACTTATTTTTAATCTTGTTTTGTGTACACCTGTGAATTTTTCATATTTTTTTCACTTTTAACCCTAAAAGAACTGAAAAGTACAGTCAATCCTCACATTACGCGGTCCCGCATTCCGCGTTTCACCGTTAACGCGTTGCCTTGCCAGAACCTAACATTCTCACATTCCGCGGTCGTGAACGCCATTACGCGGAGAGCGGCTGGCAAGCCGCGCCATTTTTGGATCCAAACCTCCCGCCATCCGCCATGTTGTGTAAGAGGCGCGAAAATGGTGCGCACAAGGTCGCCCAGTCATCAAAACATTACCGAGTTCTTTACCCGCCACCCACCACAACCGGCCCAAGTCAGTGATAGTGATAATTATAGTGAGGATATGGACTTATATGGACTTTGAGGGGTTTAACAAAGAGGCCCTGCAAGCCTCTGTGGTGGATAGTGATACAATTGATACCAGTGATACAGGTGAGGGCCAATAATCTGCCCTCTGCCTCGGAACCAACCCCCCATCCCCGTGTGTCCAGCCATCTTTTCTACTAATGTAAGTGTTAAAAAACCTAATATTATTGATATTTCTCTTAATTATTAATTGTGTGTGCATGCCATCATAAAGTTAAGATAATATTTTTACTACAACATAGTTGTGTGTCGTCAAAAAGTGGAGTTTGGGGATCGGCCTGGACTCCATTTCAATTAATCCCATATGTTATGTTGTTCACTTTACGCGTTCCTCACTTTCCGCGGTACCCTCCGGGTTACATTAACCGCGTAATGTGAGACCCAACTGTATACAAAGTGAGTGGAACATTTTATTTTCTTCACAGGAATGCATCTCCTATAATAAATAATAATTTTGAAAGTTGCGTAGGTTATTTTAAGATTTTCCGACTACTGTTATTCAATATTTTCTTCCCAAAACATGAAATCACTTAACGAGTTCTGATTTGACAATACTAGAATCGAATTATCCTGTTATATATTGAATTGTGTATAATGAAACTGCTGAACTTAGTAAGTGACTCTCCTATATAACTTACAACCTAATACTGTACCTTACAAGTCTGATAAGAAAAACTAATACAGTAGTACACAATACAATTAGACTAAGAGTTTCAAATACTGTAATACAATACAACATATAGCATAAATAGAAGTAACCAAATCAAGTGGAGGAACATGTTTTTATTACTGAAGGAAATAAAATAATGTGTTAAATATAAAACTTTTAATAAGAGATTTGCAAAATTTACCTGTTCACAAAGACAATAAGTCGGCTCATCTGGGTCAATGGGAATTTCAGTTGGAGAATCTTCTCGTTCTCTCTCGACTCTTGCCTTCCGTTTCTTCTTTTTCGTAGTCTTTTTTTGAGTAGAACCCTGGTGGAAGTTAATAAAAATTATGTGTAAAATGCCTGGAATAACTCAACAATTCATTATATTTTATTATATACTGTACAGGTAGTCGTCGACTTACGACCTATGCGACTTACGTCTGTTCGACTTTACGACCGGCGGTACGACAGTTTTGGCCCCAGCCTCCTGGCGCTGCCGGGAGCTGGAGCCGCGCGCATCCCCGCGCTCAATTACAAACACGCTCGCTGGTACAGCACACTTCCCTCCGTGTCTGTTTGCCTTGTGCCTTTCTTTTGTCTTGGAAATTTTTCTTGAACCACTACCCCCCCCAAGATGTCTACCAAGAGGAAACTGTCTTCATCTACTCCTCAACCTGCCACTAAGGGATTATCAGAAGGTTTATCTCTACTGAATAAACTTCTTGCCCATTTTGAAGGAATGGACCCAAACATCGAACGATTTGCAAGGATTGAGCGGATGGCACGCAATTCGTTTCGTCCGTATCAAGAAATTTACGAGAAGAAGTAACGAACAATTCAGACAAAGCTCACCATGTTCATGAAAAAAACAACTCCTCCGGCTACCCCAAAGGCTGCCCCAGCTGACGACATCGACGATCCACAGCCAAGCACCAGCGGCCAATAAGATGTTTTTTGTGTGTTTGTATGTTTTGCAACTAAAATGTTTTATATGTTTTGCACCTGTATTTTTTTTTTTTGTATGTTGTGTAAATAATAAATCAATTGTACTGTAGTATGCAGTGATTTACTTAAACCTGACGACCGTAACAATAATGAACAAAGAAAATGTTGATAAAATATGACTTAAAGATGATTATATTATCATTACACATTATAATATACGTAAGGTAATTATAACATATGCCGACTTACGACCAGATCAACTTACGACCAGGCGGCCGTAACCAATCTAGGTCGTAAGTCGACGACTACCTGTATAAAGCAACATTCACTGAGCCAGTGTTCATAGAGTTAGTCCTCCTAGTGTCAGGAGACATTCTTGATGGTGATGCAGTAAGGGGGAAATGCTTGAATTAAGGAGGGATTTTTTTTCTTAAAATGGTCATTAGGGTGCATCATTATCTATGAACAATATGGTGAACATTATGATGTCAATGATAATTTGTTTTGAATTTATGTAAATTGGGTGGGGGCTATCAAGAAAATTTGACAAAAAAGAGGGTTAAAACCAAAGCTATCCTTTTACTTGATTACCAGATTAATAACTTGACCACTAATATTTAAGCTTATGATTGTCGATGCAAGTGCACATACAGTACTTGAGTGTATGTACGTATATACATATCTTTGTGCATAATCTTGCCCACATTAGTTATGTATCGACATACAAAATTTTGAAGCTTTACCTTATTTGTTGCCGCCTTCTCAACATGGGGTGTTATAGGAGCATCATTGGAGTTTTCATTATGATTCGTAGCATGATCATTCCTCGTGCGGCGTGCCCTCTTGCTGGCTCTCTCTGGCTGAACTTCTTTTGAAGTTTCAGGCTTTTCTGGTTCTTGTCCAAAGTCTACAGACAAATTTATAAAAAAAACATCCAGTCTATTAACCTAAGGCAGTTATCATATCCTAAATTTTATGTATACAGTGCATACCATTTTTAGTATACTGTACAGTACTGTATCCCACAATTTGGAGGAAGATTAGCATGACCCAACATAATAGCTACTGATAAAATCATTTGAAACATTTATTGATTGATATATTTTATTAATCAGGAAGAATATATGTGTATTAATTAACTAAGCCTTGGTATATGACCATTCACCAAATATTTAAGTGTTATTGTTATGATCTGACTGAATAAAATGCATAAATTCTAAGTGATTTAGTATACAGTATAATATATGAATATTCTGTCATAGACAATTATATTACAGAAAACACACATATGAGAGAAAAACCTCCTTTATCATGGTCAAGAGTAATGTTAATAAATGTTGCACTGTACTGGCTATATTACAGTACAAATTTAAAATGGAACATAATTTGTCCTTTCTTACCTAAGTTTTTGCAATCTAATTCAAGTTGCCTCTGCCTGTTTTCAATGATGTCAAGAATGTGCTGTACAATTTGTAGTTTGTCATCTCCAATTTCCTGTGTTGAAATAAGTTTATCCTGAATCTGAACCATTATACGTTTAAGTGATATAGAGTCCAGTTCTCCCTCGAGCTGTCCACGAAGGCCTTCCATGTCTTGTAGGAGGGCTGCAAGTGAAAAGCAGTGTTATAAAAATCATGTAGCAAACCTATCTACCAGGAAGGTGTTTACCTCTGGCAACATAAAATAGTGCAGTGCAACTACAATACTGTTCAGTACTCCACTTTCATTTCTTGAACCACCTGTACTACATAAATATGCAACTAAGAACTACATAACTTTAACTCTTTAAGTCCACTTTTCCCATTGTATCCTTAATCTCCCTGAAAATAACTGTGCCACAGTTCTCCACCTGTATGATCACTTGTTCCTGATACCATATTTTATAACCAGCTTTGATCAAACAACTCACTAGAGCCATCAAGTGTTGGGAGTTGAACCCCCAGGGTCCATGACTTAAGTGGATGAGATCTAAAAATATAGAGACTAGATTATCCTTTGTCTTGATACCAAGTTCCCAAAGAAAGGTCCTTCGCATTAACATATCCTAAAATGTGAGAAGGGTTAAGAGTTTATTGCCAACCTTTATACATATACAATCTGATCCACCCTTATTTTCAACACTGGCCAAGGTTTAACATCACAAGAATCACAACTTTAGGGTCAACTCACCTCAGCATGGGAAAGAGGAACGATGAGTTGGTCCATTCCAACAGTTACAAAATTACTTATTAAATGTTATGCAGTCCTGGGGTGTCAACCAAATACCATACAGTACTGTAGTTATCAATTAAAGGAGCAGCTAACCACAGCCTCTTTGAAGGATGGACTCACTAAAGCAGCCATCTAGAACTTCATGCAGGGGCAAACTGTCCTAAAGGTCTCATATCTGGTGAGTATAGTACAACCACGATGAACAAGTCTTAACAAAAGAAAGTAGAGATTCCAAGTCTTGAACTCTAGTCCTACAACCCATTAGCTTATGTGGCTTGATATTTACCTCTGCTGTCAGTTGTCGGTGTTCCCTGTGTTCAAACTCTGACCATTAAAGCAGCTATAACTACACTATTTCTGAAGTAGTTCAAAGCATGAACAAAAGAGTCCCTGGAAGACCCAGACTTATAAATAATAAAAATGAAAGACAAGGGCACAAGACCTTCTCTCCCATTCTCTGCTCCAAGTCAAATCCAGAGAAGAGAAAAAATGGGACAAGCTGAAACTGAACCCCTGATCTTCTCATTAATTTAATTAGGAACCTATTTTAGTATTCCTTCCTTCCTCTCCTATCTTTCACTTGATCCTCTTCTCACATTATGTTTAGTTCATACAAATCTATTTTGACTGGACCACACTTTTCTAATAATTTATCACCTCAAGCTTTACAACAGGCATTTAAGTCACACAAATTCCTTTGACTTTAAATTTATCTCCAGGAACTTTTTAAATTATGTACAGTATTCAAATATCAAGCATACAAACTTTAATTAATAATTAAAATCAGATATGTTACATAATCTGATTACTAACCTAACCATATTAGGATGAAGATATTATTTTGTATACTTTACCTTGATAACGTACGTCCAGTTCCCTCATGCTGGATATCTCTCTCTGAACTTCATCCGGTAGATTCTCCACGGTGTCTAAAAATAAATACGCACCACTAATAACACAAACCGTATTATGACACCTAAACATGTTCTTAATGATGAGATCCTTGTTTTACTTCATTATTTTCCACGTGCATTTTACAAATATCAATATAAGGTCAGTTTAGCTCCATTTTTTTTTACCAATATGTTTGTTTACTGCAGAGAATCCAAATCAATGTGGGGGAAAATTAAGTTATTGGTGCATTTGAAAGTCGCTTGTAAACCAAATAGGGAATAGCTACCTGTAGTTTATTTCTTTATGATATAAAGTACCAAATAGCAGTGCCCGCTGAACGTCAACAACGGTGCTCAATATTTTACGCCCATAAACCCTTCTCCACCAATTGTTGCACTTTATAATTTTATTCTGGTTGTTGCCAGATGATTTTATTTGGCATGACATTAATTCACTTAAGAAGCAGCCAGTAACTGTTGGTCCTCTAAATAATGGACACTCAGTAGTGAAGAACACACCATCAGTGAACCTTTACCAGGAACAAACCATTCAACATTTTTTAAATCACACAGAAGTAAAGATCCAAGTTATTAAATCACCAGTAATATAGTGTGTGAACAACACATGTACAGGACAGTGGTAAGCTGTAGTACCACAATGGAAACACCGCTTCTTGCCCAATCAGCGGAGTTAAGCAACGGCGGTACGTGGATGGGTGACAGCCTGGCCCTAAGACCACTCCATGCTGCTGGCATTCGGACTCTACCGAAAATAATTATTTCATGGCTTTGTCAGCTGTCCTTGGTCAAATTGAGTTAATATAAATTATTAATTATTATTATTACCTGCTGGGGCTGGCACCTGACACTCACAACAAGTTTTCACCTTATCTCATTCCCTTTACGTTTAGGCACACTAGATCAGCTACTGCTGGCTGCACTGACCATAATTTACATAACTGTTTACAATTTGCTATAAAAAGGAAAACAATATACAACATTGTTTTGTTTTTGGTGAACCTCAGGCTTGACACATAATGTTACCTCTTGTATTTCATAACTTTCCTGGCACTTACCGAGAAAATTATCAACGTAAGTAGCTGAGTATAATGCTTCTAGAGCTGCTTGGTTCAACATTTTCTCCACGGGGTCGCTCATACCTGTAAACAGATGCCCCTAACACTCATAGGTCACTTTCCACTTTCATAAAGAAACGACATTAGTGTGAGGCGGAGCGAGCAGGGACCAGCGCCGCCGCCTCCAGCCAACACCGCCACCAGCCGCCACTCTCTTATCCACTCCCTGTGTTAAACTGAAGATTCATATATTTCCTCATATTCCAAAAAATTTGTCGTCCATCGTTATTTTAAATAAGATTAATAAGTAAAAACACACACTTAGACACTAAATAAGTGTGAGAAATAACGAATTAAGGAAGTTTGGCATCTATTTAATTTATTTTTTTTAAACAACATAACTAAGATAATTCTTTGCTGACTTGAAAATTCTACTCAAAATATTATTTAAATATCGTATCACCGCTTTAAAAACTTACTAGCCGGTTAGTCTGTGGCTCTGTACATCCCCAGTGCTTGCTAACAGTGCGTACCAGAGACGCGACCGACCGCCCACCGCCTAAGAGCTTATTGTCCAGTGTTAGTACAGGATGAAACTGGAGCACCGGAGAAACCTTGCCAAGTATGGAATGGTCACACTGGATGACAAGCTTCCTACGTCTGCCCTGGGCCGAGGACTGAACCTGGGACACATGCAAGAGATACGCTCATAACCACTGTACGTACCACTAACAGCGGAGAGAGAGAGAGGCGAAGAGGATACAATAAAGTAAAAAGTAAGGGAGAGTTCTGCAAATGTGTATGTTACGGTTTGCCACCAATTGGCCTGTATGGATGAGCACAATTATTCCTTTTGAGGATAATAGTTTGTAGCATCGCTTACAAACTATTAGTTCAAGGATCAGCTATCAGAACGGTCCTTGTAAGTTAGGTTGTCCGACTGTACTAAACTGTTTAACTGATAATTTGTGAAGGTATCATATGATGATATTTACTAAATACACATTATAAGAAATATCAAATGGAAAGTAGAAAATCATTATATTATTAAAAGAACTCCAGCAGTAACAACTACATCAATAATTTATTTATAAATCATAAGTTAAACAATGCAAACCCAATTAACAAACCTAGAATAGTTTTTATTACATTAGTATAAGTTTGGTTGGCTCATATCATTTGAAATATATATGATATCCCATCCAGAATGAGGTTTATATCGTTTTAAAGCGACATTCCTGTAGCTTATAATCAGTGCTGCGTGGTCGCTGGCAGTGATGGTCGGTCTTCAAAAGTTAGTGTTATGATTAGTATTACTTTTAATTAAAGACGTAAAAGTGCATCTAATTGGTCAGCTTATTTTATAGCACATAAAACGCCCAAAAACTGCCGTAAAAAATATAGAGTAGACACGTTCACTTAGCACTATTTATGAGACGATAGTATAGAATCTTTTAAGAAAAAATATATGCCTTAATTTTGTCTCCTAATTAGAGTGAAGTGAATACATATGTTTTAGGTTAAATCTCTCTATAATTGAGATAGTACTTTAGACTCTTATTTTTGTGCTCCATATTGAGGTGGTCGTCGCCCTCTCTCCTAGGTGCGCCTGGTTAACAGAAACCTATCTACGTCATATCATTGATACAGAATTAGATTCTAATAATACAAGTATTTTCTTCTAAGTTAGCCTTTTAACGATGCTTTTATGTTACTTAATATGATCCAACGCTATTCCGTGACCCGAAGAGAATAATCATTTCATAAGAGATTGTGTTTTTCACGAACGACTCAAGCGTTTATATTTGCTGGTGCACGTGTAGAGGAGAGACTTAGCTGTGAGGCATGGTGTGACGACCTACCCGTCACTGTGACGGTGGTGAGTCACAGAAGGCCAAGTTTACATCCAAGAAGTCCCAGGTTATTATTAGTATGGTGTTTCTGTTATGGTTAAGTACAGTGTAGTGATGCTTGGTTGTTTTGAGGAGGGTTCACTTTAAGTCCAGACAATCAGATTGTCTTGGGGGTCGAGTGATTGTAACCGTGGTGGATAAAGGTAATGCAATAGGTTTAGAAGCGAGACCCCATTTTATTACCCACAATATTTTGAGAGGATACTTTATCCGTATTCTTTTAGTAAAGAACGAAAGATCAATGGAGAGGGTCACCACTTTATTTCTTAATACATTAGTTTGGTGGCGATTGGTAATTTTTTGGTAATTTTACATAAGTGCAGATAACTCTGTTTAAAAGTAAAAAATATGTTTTTTCTAGTGTATTTATGTGTGTTTAGATTGGTTGCGACCTTCATTTCCGTCGGAAATTGGCCGTGTGCCAGAAGCTTGGAAACTTGCAAATGTAGTTCCGATTTTCAAAAAAGGTGATAAATCAATTGCATCAAATTACCGTCCCATTAGTCCACCAGGGGTCAAAACCTTACCAGATCACGGCACCTGAGAGGACGGTCTGCACTCACACCTCACTCGACGTGAGTTCCGACCGGTAAAAGTTGCCGATGCGTTGTATCTAATTATGTTATGTTTTTTATCTGAATCCTATTTAATGGCGCGATTTACAATAGGAGAAGCTTTGTTCTTATTTACCTTGAGCTTGATTTTTTATGGCTGTTTGGAACAGCTTATGCCAAATATTATATTACACAAACAAATAACACACACAAAACTTGTTGAAATTAGTGAACACTCCACACTGTTCATGTGGTTGTACAAGAATAACACTTCACTTCGGTATTGTATTCGTATGTAAAGGAGCTGTGATATAAGTTTTCTGGCTTACTGCAGCTCCTACAAACCAATAAATCCATGTTTAAACCCGCACTTCACACGACCTTTAACACCGCGGCCTGAACGAAAAAAAAAAGAATTGTATGCGTATGTTGGAATATATGATATCGGCCTATAAGCCTGTATGTGTATGGCCTCCTGTTAAGTATTCTGATGACAAAAAGATGCATAAATAAACAAACTACTTTGAAGCCGTCGCAGTCAGACATGGTTTTGACAGCTTCTTGCTTTGTTTTTGCAATCGCCTATTCAGAGTTAGCAGGCGCGAGAGAACTCACTCGGTGTCAAGTGATTAATATTATAGTCACGTGATGTCTGTTCAAGTCTTACTGAATCCACATAATCCCCCTGAACAGATTTCTGTTCACTGAGCCGCGCATTGCCCGCCACTGAAAAAAACCCTGTCCTGCACAGTGCCGTGCCGTTAAGTGTTATTCATCCCTGCTATGTCCTGCGGAGCGCTGTCTGGTCTGAGGAATCTCATTTAAAAACTATATTAATCCGCTGACTTTACTAATCCGATTAGCTGTGAAAACTGTTTGGAAACTGAAAATAAGTATAAATAAACAAGACACAAATTGTTCGTTTAGTGTTGGACGACCAAGCTATGGTGCATGTTACGGTTGTCCCCGAAAACGGGGAAGTGGAGTCTATCTTCAGCATACCTCCTTGTACCGGGTGTGAATCTGGTTGTAAGGGTGACCATCAGTCTTTTCATTGTCCGATATGCCCAATAGAAAAGTTCAAGCCGACCAGAAAGCAAAAGGTATTAGATCACTTGAAATTGCACTTTTATGGCGCTCGGGGCAATGTGCAAATCCGTGGATATCGTGTGACTTGCTGTCACTTGGAATGTGGCAACCATAAACTTGGCAGTCGAGCACATTTCCACTGCCCTTTATGTGACAAAACATTCACCAAAAAACAACCGATAGTCCACAAACGGATTAGACACGCTGTGCGCGTCCTGTACAGTGCCGTCCTCTCAGGTGCCGGCACGCCAGAGGACGGGTAAGATTTTGAACACGTATCCATTAGTCTCACGTCAATCATAGGCAAGTTGCTAGAGTCAATTATTGCTACAAAAATCAGAAGCCACCTTGAAACATTCAACTTAATTCATTCTTCTCAGCACGGGTTCACCAAGGGACGTTCTTGTCTCACAAATTTGCTTAGCTTTTTCTCAGAAGTATATGAAGCGGTAGATAATGATAAGTCATATGATATAATTTATTTAGCTTTCAGTAAAGCATTCGATAGAGTCCCTCATGAGAGATTGATAAGGAAGGTAGAAGCACATGGAATAGGTGGATCATTATTAAAATGGATTAGGTCATGGTTAACTGGTAGGAAACAAAGAGTCAGCATAAATGGATTAAAGTCAGACTGGGGTGCGGTCAAAAGCGGAGTTCCCCAGGGATCTGTATTAGGCCCTCTTCTGTTTGTTATATTCATCAATGATCTTGATTTAGACATAACTAGTAGGATTAGTAAATTTGCAGATGACACCAAAATGGGGAGAGTGATAAATTCAGACAGTGACTTTGAACACCTTCAAAGAGATCTAGATACCTTACATGAGTGGTCAGTAGACTGGCAAATAAATTTTAATACTGATAAATGCAAGGTACTACAGATAGGGAAGACGAATACAAACGTTAAGTATAAACTAGGTAACACGGAAATAGAAAACTCAGTTTGTGAAAAAGATATAGGTGTATTTGTTAGCAACTACTTGAAACCTAGAAAACAATGTATTAGCGTTCGCAACAAGGCAAACAGGATTCTTGGGTTCATATCTAGGTCTGTGAGTAACAGAACTGCTGACGTTATCTTGAAACTTTACCTAGCATTAGTGAGGCCACACATGGATTATGCGGTTCAGTTCTGGTGTCCTTATTATAGAATGGACATAGATTCTTTGGAGAGAGTACAAAGAAGAATGACAAAAATGATCCATAATATTAGAAACCTTCCATATGAAGAAAGACTGAAAAGCTTAGGCTTACATTCATTAGAGAGGCGTAGAGTTAGGGGAGATATGATAGAGGTGTACAAGTGGGTAAGTGGGATTAACAAGGGTAAAATGGAAGATGTTCTGAAGCTCAGTAATAACGAAATAACTAGACCAAATGGCTTTAAATTAGATAAATTCCGATTCAAAAAGGATATAGGCAAGCACTGGTTTGGTAATAGAGTTGTGGATATGTGGAATAGGCTACCGAGTGCTATAGTAGGATCGGGGACGCTAGGGAGCTTCAAGACGAAGTTGGATAGGCACATGGAAGTGCTGGGATGGGTGTGAAAGGGATCTGCCCTGTATGGGCCAGTCGGCCTCCTGCAGTATCCCACTTTCTTATGTTCTTAAGATAAAAATTATGGCTAAGCGAATACAAATTACACAAAAAAACGCTAGAAAAACATAAAGCTGACCTAACCTACTGTAACTGACTCACCATATGATGGAATCTCTTATTTCTTACATTATTGGCCTGATTCTCGTTCGTCGTTGGAATCTGAGATTAGTACAGGTTGCTGACTCTGATTCTCACTTAACGGGGGGTATAGGCGGGCAGCTTCTAAGAAGTGATGAAGTACAACACCCGATACTATAGTTTCTTCATTTTTTCCCAAAATGTGCAATCAACTCCATAAAATTGAAGTGACACCCATCACAGACTTCCACGGTCGGAAATGAATTTGAATTAAGAACTATGAGACCCGAAATATAAATCAAATTTGATTGGGCCCAAGTTACCGCGAATAAAAGCACAAATCATTTTAATTGGTTGCCCCCCAAAAAACGCTCTTGATTGGCCGCGTGACTTGTATGTGATGCCCCTCATAACACCATCTGTAAGGGAATTACTACCAGCTGCTTCAATGTGCATCTACAGTAATATTTCTTAAAGTTGGCTCTGCCATCCTTGTTCATTGACTGGAGAAGAGAAGCCATGTTGGATGGCAGGAAGACCATTTCAACTGGCACTGACATCTGTAGAAAGTTGAGAATTGTCTGGGTGGTCTGGAGCACAGTGAAGCAGCAACAAGGCTCATCGCTCAAAGTTATTTTCCTTTAAATAATGTTTGATGGCTGGATGAGAGTTAGGTGTTCTTTGGAAAATCAGTTGCTTGTGGTGTTTGAAAGTGCAGTGGTTAACATTTATGGGCTTGAGCATTACTGCCTGACAAGACCATGAAATGGTCTTTGTATGGCTTTAAACCCTGAGGCATACCTCTTACTGAGAGATGAATGTGCATGATGGCAAATACAGTACTTCTAAAAGAGGCTAGTTTCATCAATGGTGAATACAAGCTGGGGGTACAGTGCTTGCCTTGGTGAATGATGGCATTCAAGATGTTGAGATAAACAGTACTTGCATACTGCTTTCTCGTCAGAGCTTAAGCTGGTTTGAAAGGTCTCTGATTTAGAATCTTTTGACTTCTGTTCTTGCAGGTGGGTGAAAATGCTTCTAGCCTTCTCTATAATTATCAGTTGGCTTAAAGGACACAGAAATTAACTTCTGAGTGCATGAAGAACATTTATTTTTATTTTTTCTGTATCTCTAGTAGGGAGAGTAGCTTATAAGGTGCTATACAGGTATTTTGTACACATTTAAAACTTAAATGTTGTTTGGGTTTTGGATGCAGGTTGATGGCTGCATGACAGGGTGGGAGGGAGTTGTGATATGCCTCCTTACTGTTGGTATGACGTTGGTGCATCCTCTTACACTTTGTGACATTGAATCATAACAGCCATTTTTTTAGCACACTTAAAGCTGACAGAGATCTTTCTGTCGCTCTTCACAGTCTGTTTGGTTCTTAATTTCCCGGAATAACGTGACATTGTCTTCAAACATTTGTATGAAAGAGTGGATAGCTTCAGGCATGTCTTTTATGAAACAAACAGCAATGGGCCCAGTACACTGCCCTGTGGCATCCCGCTTGTCACAGGTATACAGGATGATTGTCTGGCTAGCTTTTTTTCAATCATCTTATTAAAGGATTTTTATTAATTTGATACAATGTGTATTGTATGCCCTTAAGATTATGATGATATATTTAGGATGTTTATTATTATACTTTTCAGAAAAAAAGATGTCCTACAATAATGATGATGAAGATTGGAGCTCTAGCAGTGAATTTGACAGTGAGGATGAAGAAATGGATTATGGTTTGTATGCTCAGCTATACTTTGAACCCAACCTAGAAGCTACATGTGCTAGTACAAGTAGTCAGGTTGACCATGGAATTTCACTGGAAGAAACTTTTGAAAAAAAAATTAATGGAATCACTGATAGTAGTGAGACATCTTTATTGGCAAAGGAGGATAAGAATAAGCCCCAACAAGGGGATAAAACATGTATGTCAGATCACCCAAGTCAGTTCTGTTTATCTGAAGAATCAAATGCTCCTTGTAGCAAAGTTCCACAAACACAAGCACGAAAAGAGCGAGACAGATTGTCAAGTATATGCAGTGAGGGCAGTATCCCAGGGCGTATACCCTTAGATGACCTTTACTGCAACATAATTACTATTGATGATGATGTAGATATTGAGGCAGATACAAGTAATAAGTTATCAATATTGGATAGAAATACAATAAGTCAAAACGATGGAGGTGAGTCTAGAAGGAAGTCGAAGAGGAAGAGGAATGACGAGGGTGATTCTGACGAGTGTGTGGAGGAGGAGTCAAGATGTGATAGTTTGGTGTTAGCAGAACCAAACAGTGCTGGAACAACTATATCAAAGCGAAAATTTAATTTGGTAGATGACTGTATTAATTTTGACAGTGATGTTTATGCATGTACACCACCAAGGCCAAAGGTGTATGAAATTGTAACTTTGTCATCAGATGCTCAAAGTGAATCAGATGGAGAAGTCACAGTCAGAACAAAGACATCAGAGGCAGGGTGTTCTCTGGATCAGCTTACAGAAGAAACTTTTATTAATAACCCCAAAAGGGCCAGAGTGGTGCAAAACTCAATAAATAATACAACAAAAAATTATATGAGAGCAACTGTACGCACGCATTCAGCCCTTAAGATCGATGAAGTATTACTAAGCTCAGACGATGATAGTGATTCTGATATTAGTGTGTTAGACCTGAAAAACAGCCCAAATCTCACCCTGAATATTGATACACAGTTATCCACTTTGTTACAAGACTTGGCTGAAGATGATAGTGGTGTCAACGAACAACACAAGTTAACTAAAAAGAATTGCAGGTTATCATTACTTCCTCAAACCATTGATTTTTCAAGAGGTCGACTTGACACAAAAAAAAAGTCAACCTGTGACCACTGGACGCAGGAGATGGTCAACTTCTATGACTCAGATGTCTCAGAAGATTTAGAAATAAAACAAGTACATCAGCAACAAACAAGTAAGTGAACCCTCATTATTGTACAGTGTTTGTGTAAATATGTAGCATCTGAGTAAGATACTTGGTGCTAAAAATATGTAGGTGTGTGGTACCAAATAGGGATAATTGTCCATGTACAGGTATAGTATACAGTACTGTACAGTTGTAACATGCAACTGAAGTTTTGCTAATTATGGATAACTTTTTTCTTTACTATGACTTAATATTTACTGTGTACTATGGTAAAATTATATGAATTGCTGTTTCATTTAACATGTTAATTACTATCATAACTCAATAATACCTGAAATTAGGCAAGGTTCATTAGGTTCATAATAATGTTATGTATATGTAGTTGATGTTATCAACATGATCTCGGTATACAAAATATTTTGATTTAGAAAAAAAATATTATCCTGTACATTACAGTACAGTATACAGTAATGAAATTACTGTATTGCTATTTCATAATTATAGTCATCCCTTGGTTATCATGCCTAATTGGGACCTCGCCGAGTGCATGATAACGAAAAACGCGGTAACGAAAGTACAGAACCTATGGGATTTATTCTAATTGGTTCCAGGCACCCAAGACCCAACCCCAATTTTCCCATTTTACAACCATTTAGACCAGGGGTGTCAAACTCATGGCCCGTGGGATGGTCAGGTGTGGCCCGCGGGATGATGGTAAAATTTATCATGTGAAATTATGAAAGAAATAGATATAATCATGTTTATTTAGTAAAATGAATTTTACATACTTAAGATCAGACAAACCCAAATGAGGTATTCCTGGTAAGCCAGGTAAGGTAATGTGTGAAGCTGTAAACTTCAATCCTGCAAATATGTGATATAGCACTTGTGTTGGCCCTAAAGAGGGTAACTAAAATAAGAATTGACCCTCGAAAGGTATTGGGTTTGACACCACTGATTTAGACCCACTATATATATAGATAATGTTATGGTAAGTATCAGAAAAACACATAGGCATGGCTAGGTTTATTACAAAGTGATGAAAAGGGTACACTCAATACTGTAGTCCACAAAACATGTAGCTATGCATTCTTTATTTGAGTCCCCCGTCTGGAGTCCGTTTTCTAATTGCTTCAGGACGCCTGAGTCCTCCGTTTTCTCCCAATCTTAGAGTGCACCCGAGACTTCGTTATTCCTTAGTAATGACACAGAATTGTTGAGGCAACTTAGATATGTCTGATTACAGCAAATGGGTAAAAACACCTGGAGGCAACTGCGTGATAACGAAATTCTCTGCTTAAAAATGCGCTATAACAGCAGGTGTGCAGATTTTGATGGGGGCGTGTTAATGAAAATTGCGATAACCAAGTGTGCTATAACCAAGGGATGACTGTATACCTGTTCAGGACCTTCCCTCCTCATGAAAGGAAAGATTATGGAAATGGTGTGAGGATGTATATTGTAATGAAAATGTGCAGCTAAAAGGGATGTCATAATAATGCAGGCTTGAATGAGCTAAAATAAGAATGGTGAGGTGAATGTGCAATGTAACACTGAAAGATAAGAAATCTTGTTTAGAGCCTAGGGGGCAGATGGGCATGAGCGTATTGGTGACGTCTTGCATAGAGATAGGCTGAACTGGTTTAGGCATATGGAAAAAAATGGAGGAGATTAATTGTGAGGGAAGGAAAGCCAGGGGTTGGCCAAGAGTGAACTCGTAGCAGTGGTTTTAAATTAGACAAATTTAGATTTAGGCGCGAGGTAGGTAAACATTGGTTTGAAAATAGAGTAGTGGATGAGTGGAACAAATTACCAAACATCATCATTAACTTGAATACGCTGGATAGCTTCAAACATAGGTTAGATGGATATATGAGCGGGAGGGGTTGAGTGTACCGTAAACGGGACTGCCCAGTGTAGGCCAATAGGCCTGCTGCAGCTTCCTCCAATCCTATGTCCTAAAGAGACCGTGCAGCATGGGGAGTAGGGTGTGTCAATTTAGGGGGTGAACTGGCTAAATTGAAAATCGAGTAATTTGGTAGCAATTTATTGTAGTCTTGAAGCATGCAAAACAATATTCTGGCATAAATTTTTTTTTATAATAAGTCCTACCTACATCAAATGGATTTTTAAATGTACATATTTGTGAATTTATAACATAACCAGCGTTTGCACACATGTTACTGTTTCAAGTTTCAAATTATTATATTTTATTATCCGTAGTCTATTTGAAAGTAACCAATGCCTTCATACTCTCTTTGCTTTGGTTTCTTGTCATCAGTAGTCTGCTTGCTATTTGTGCTTTGATGTAACCTTCTCGCCTCTCGTGGCTGTAAACATGGCCCGCTGCTTCTGTGACCATTTTCACACATCTCTCCACACTTTGAGTGTGGGAAGGCCACTTCGGCACCTGCATTGGAGTCTCTTTAAGGTTTCTCAATTCTTGGCTAGTTAGACTTTTTGTCAATGGTGGCTCTAAGACTTCCAAACTCAAGTCAACCAATTCTGACAATTTGGTGGCATTGACGTTTATTGGGGGAACTTTTCTTGAATGAAACGAACAGTCTCCCAACTGGTCGTCATCTATTAGCGTTCCTCTAATCTTTAGAATGACTTCTACAGCCTCGGTTCGGAGATTGGTACATTGACTGCAAAGCATTGCTTGCAAAACTGCTTCTGATCGAGCATACCAAGCGGACCTTCTTGCCACAGGTAACACGATGTCCCTCACTACCTTCCTCTGTGTTCTTACTAGCTGCAATTGAAACAAAAGGTGATTGGGCCCATCCACCCACATAGGATTAAGTTTCACACTAAACCACTGGGGAAGATAAACTCCAATAATAAATTCAACAATTAACCTCAAATTCTTCAGCACTTTGCCCTTCAATTCGTGTTTGGAAATCCAAATCCTGCAGAAACGAAGAGCTGTAGTTAACCAACGGCTGTGACTGACAGGTCCAATCTCCAAGAGAGCCAATGACTGAGGCACTTCTCCTGATCTTATTGCTTGGGCAATACGATAAGCATAGGATTGATCTGTGCTGAGATCTTTGATGACTCCTTCAGACAACGCCGGAAGGGGAGGGCCAACTTCGACCTTTGGAAAGGTTGTATTTATTTCTAGTTGTGTTGCTTCATCCAGCATGATGCCAAGGGGACCTGACCACTTGTTGTTGCTCTTTGTAGGACCATCAAGTTCCTGGATGAGATGACGAAGAGGTAGCTCGCCTGTATGTAAATCACATACAATCCAAACAAGTCTTCTTCCTAGTTTTTTCTCTAAATGCGTCATTACACCCCCCTGCCATCCGGTGTTCACTGCAGTTGAATCTCCACCAACAGCCTGCAGTGAACTGCCAAGTCCTCTCTCCTGAACCCAACATAAAATATGATCAGCAATGACCTCTGCATGTTTCTTCCCTTCTACTTCAGTTTCGGGAGCAAAGTGAAACAAAAACCGACCACCAGGCTCAGAACAGACAGAGTAGTGTTCTTCTTTGATGAGACCTGGAAACTTTCTGTTCACTCCCTCTACTTCTAGCAAAACTTTTGTGTCATCTATTCTTCCATCAAACAAAAGACAGGAGAGCCCTCCCTCGCTTAAATCTTTTTCATGCTGATCAGATATTTCCTTCATTATTTTTTCTTGTGCTCTTCTAATTTTATTATGATCTATCACCAAAGATACATCCTCTCGGCTGATGAGGCCTGCATCTATCCAAGCTGCAGTTGCAATTTCTGCAGCCTCACGAAGTCCAGCATGGTGGCGAATACTAGCTAAAGCAATGTTTGAAATATTTCTTGTGTTGTATTTCATTTTCTTTGGTAAAGGTTCAGATGGCTCTTTGGAACTATCATCTGATGTTGCTTCCTGTTCATCAGAAGAACTATCAAAGAAGTGATAAACATCTTGACACAGCTCTTCCTCTCTTTGGATGGCTTCTTCACTCTTCATTTTCTTCTTTTGTTCCCTCTCTCGGATTTGTTCTCTCTTCTTGGCATTAGCAATCTGCTTCTTTGTTTCTGAATAATCTATTGAACCCATTTGCATACTTCCTTGGCCTTCTGCCTTTGTCCTCTGTGCCTTTATAAATTCAAGCTCTAAAACAGGGATCTTCTTTTCACGAGGACAACCACAATCAATGTGGGAATTATTTTCTCTCTTACCTGAGTGAGAACAGTTGGATTCAGAACATAATTGTATGGAGCACTTGCAGGTCAAAATGTCAAACAGAGTATCAAGTGTGTGCAGAAATTCATTTTTCCTGGCCAAGTTTCCTTTACCAAGTGATGTTTCAACTGCTTTGTGCCATAATTTCGTTAGTTTTAGCTCAATAGTTCGACACTGATTAATCACAGGTGGTTTGAATAGTGCATTAGCTTTTGTCCATTGATGCAGAAGAGGGACTATCATGTCATTTATGAGTTCTTTATCTGTATAGTTCCTTCTGTCCTTTGCATTTTTTCTCGAAGGAGTAACCCTAATCTTAGCATGTCTCTCACTGTTGGAAGTTCTGATACAGGAAGCTCCTTCCCTTTACCAACTAGCAGGCTCAAGTGGGTTGACAACTGACTTCTTGTCTTCAATTTTGACATCTTCACACTATCTGACAAATAGAAAAATATTTCAATGTTTCATAATTCAATTGTTGTTTCAAAAAATATCAATTTGTTTATCAAAACTGCTGTAACAGAAATAACATAATAATTTCTTAGAACATAATGTTTTATACAATGATATAAGTAACTGCGACAATCAATATGCCCTACTTACAATAATTAAAATGTAGAATTCGTCTGGTAGAGTAGGTGCAAGTGCAATGAGAGCAAACCACCGTCTATGATATCTAGAAGGAGAGTGAGCCGGGCGCCTTATCCTCACGCTTGGTACAAGTCAAAACAAGAATTAAACTGTCCCACACGGAGAGCCTGTTCATGTTCATGTTCTGACATGCATATTGTACACAAGCTATAGAACCATAAAATACTCCATAATCCATATGCTTACATGAGATTAGTTAATATCAAGTGAATAATTCTAATCAAGTCTCATTAATTTGTTGAAATACTGATATTTGAAACTTTAAGGTATAATTGATGTAGGTGAGGGTTATTTCAATTCATTTTTGTTTGCAAATCTCAAGTTTAGACATAAAGAGGCACAATATTTTGACTACCAAATTTGATTTTTAACATGTTGACAAAATTGACACACCCTAATGGGGAGCTGCTATCAGGTAACTCAGGCTAACCCATTCAACCAAGGAAAATGGCTGTAGAACATTGTTGATGACGCAATTGCTGAATTGTTATTGTTCTGAAGATAATTGTAATATTTGTAGTGCTCTTCAGGGATCAGATGCATCCTTATATCCTTGATGCCAGTAGCATCTATAAACTACATTCACTGGTTTTCCTCAACATTCATCTGTAATATGGCTTCTCAGCATTATTTTAAATTTTACATATTCTTCAGTTAAATTTATTCAATTTTCTTTCAGATGCAAAGTCTTCCTGGGGTATTATCTCATCAGATTATCTGATCAAACATAGTAGGAGGTACTATGATGCTCAAGTTAGATGTGCTCGGTGTAAACAATATGGGCATATGGTTAAGGAATGCCCCAGAGTTCCTCATTGTCACCTTTGTTCTGGGACAGACCATATCTATCGACATCAATGCCCCGACAACTGTTGTTTTAGAGTAAGTAATTTAAGTGTATTATACAGCATTTTATTTTTCTTATTAGCTTGAGATGTAACAAGTACAGTTTTCTTAGAAGTCATTAAAAAAAACATTTGTTAATTTCTATTTAACTTTTTAATTGTTATCTTTAATCTATCCCACATTCATGTGGAGTAGCTAAGGAGCACAGAAACCTTAATGAATGTGAGAAATAAAAGATTGGTGCAAGACTAATGATAGAAACCAACAGGAAAGGACTAGAATAACAAGTTGAAACATCCATTAACTCATATTTTCAACTTTTATGACATTATACAAAGTTAAAATGGTTAAAAATTTATTCTAAGGTCGAGATGTTTAAAAGTGTAATATTTTGTGTCATATCCTCAGTTCCTGTGTATTATTATTATTTTTCATTTTATATCCATTTGTTTGAAAGATAATACAGTATTAATTTGTTTTTTTACAGTGTGGTGGAAATCCTCATATGTTTTGTCCTGACACAGCCAATTCATTGACATGCAGTTTGTGTGGATATAAAGGCCATCGGAAGGAGCTCTGTCCTGATCTGTGGAGAAGATTTCACAACACAGTAAGATAGTTTAGTTTGGTCCCGTAGATTGTTATGGAAGTGAGGAATTGGTTTATGTTTTAAGTTAAGGCCAAAAGTTTTGGTTACAGAAGTGTAGGATAATTATTAATGAACTTAGTGATTTTTATTTTTATTTTTTTAGCATAGGAGCTGGATTTAACACCAACGCTTCCCGTACCTGTGATGATACTCACTATGCACGATTAAACTACACTTCTACAGCCTGTAATTAAAAATGGACCAGAAGAGAAAACAGGTGCAAGAGATTACAGTATAGTCTGGGTTTAAGCAGATATTTTATACGCGATTGGCCATTTATGCGGCACCTGTCCAGACACGACAATTATTAGTTACGCGCTACATTCCTTAATTTACGCGGCAAGCGGCGGGCAAAGTGCTGGGCGCTGACGTCAGACTCGTGCCGATGACGTCGCGGACTGTGATTGGGCCACGTATCCTTACCACCCAAGCACCCCCTCCGCCGCGCTCTGTGATTGGTCTATTTAACCTTGCGTGCCCCTGCCACCAGGCTGATGACCTTGGCCGCGCCAGTCTCATTGTCCCCGTGTATACTCACTTGTGCCCAGGAACCTGTTTTGTTTTTGTTTCGACACAATGGCTACCGCTGGACCCCCACCACCCCTGAGAAACCTTGAACTACCTGGCCCAAGCCGCCCCAAGCCCAAGAAAGTGCGATGCGCCTTAAGCTATGAGGTTAAGTACATGGTCGGTCAGGAGTTAGAAAAAGGCACGAGGCAGATGGATCTGGCCAGACAATATGGAGTGAATGAATCGAGCCAGCCCAAGTTAGTTATAGTGAGGATATGGACTTTGAGGGGTTTGACAAGGAGGCCCTGCTAGCCTCTGTGGTGGATAGAGATACAGGTGAGGGTCAATAATTTGCCCTCTGCCTCGGAACCGACCCCCCATCCCTGTGTGCCCAGCCATCTTTTCTACTAATGTAAGTGTTAAAAAACCTAATATTATTGCTATTTCTCTTAAATTTTAATTGTGTGCATACCATCATAAAATTAAGATGTTATTTTTACTACAACGTACGTATTGTGTCGGCGATAGCCCAAAAAAGGGTAGTCTGGCGGTCGGCCCAGTCTCTATTTTAATTAATCCCATATGTTCTGTTATTTATTTACGCGTTTCGCTTTATACGCGGACCTCCATGGGTTTAATTAGGTGCGTAAACCCATACTATACTGTAGTTGAAATATGTATAACAACAGTCTTTACTCAAATCTTGTAACCGAGGCCTAGGATCAGTTTGTAATGCGGCAGCTGATTGGCTGGTGGATGGGCATTCGAAGAATCACTACAGTTCTTCAGTAGTTAATCTATAGTACTGTATTTATATTCTGATATTTTAAGGGATAATTGCTTTTCTGTGTTGATCTTTGACAATTTTTGCACATGGGGAAGCATAAATTAACAAGTGAAGTGCTCTAGTATGATAAATATCTTAATGAGAACAAGGAAAAAGTACACAGCTTCAGCAACATCCTCCACCCCTGTGCGTAACATCACGTGGCAAGGAGTTTGTGTCCCAGAATTTGTTCAGCGTGTTCGTGTTTTCTTTATGATATTTTTACAGTATTACTTTAGGTTATTCGTTACAGTTTTTGATAAAATCTACCATAATGTGAATCATCACAGCACAGGATGTACTTTGCAGTAATAAATGTACTGTGTTAAAATTTTATTAAAGTTAATTTATTCAATAATAATACCCTTAGAAATTAACATTAATTATGGAGCATTATAAAAGCATATCCCACTATTATTTAACTGTACACCTTTCATGGTACTGAGTACCATTGTTAGGGGAGGCAGCATGCCAGCGGGGTGAGGGTCCCTGGCACTTTGATAGTACTGTATGTACACTAAGTCACTAACTTCTATATACAGTCTCTCCTCGACTTATGACAACCCGGACATACGACGGCCATGGTCGTATAAAATATTTTTACATTACGTATTTTCGAGTCCCGACGTTAGTGATCGAGCTCTGTACTGACAAAATTTTTGTTTGTAATTCCTTTTAAAATGGCTGAGAAGAAAAAGAGACACCCATTTTAGAATTTCTATGTATTATTATCGCCTTTAAGAAAATTCTGAATACAATTTCCCGATACCCGGAAAATAAAAAAAATCCGGGGATGAGGAAGTTTTCTCAAGGTTTAAGATATGAAAATCAAGTGCATTTTCCTGAAATTCCTAGAAAATCTTTCTGGTACCACCTGGGAAATTCCAGGGATGGGGGACATTTTCTGGGTTCGAGAGATGATGCAATGCTCAATTTCTGGAATATTTTTCTGTCACCCGGAAAATTTCAGAGATGAGGGATTTTTCCGGCTTTGAGGGAGTTATCTCGTTACCCGGAAATCTCTCATTACCGGACGTACTCTGCACCAGTTGTTTTGGCTGACGGAGATTCCACACTATTTTTATGCGTCTGTTATTACCATTTATATGCCAACAGTTTTAAGTTTTGATGTTACAGTATACAGTTAAAGCTACTTTTAGGAGTGGTAAGTCTGGCAGGAACTCGGTTTCAGAGTTGGTAACATTTACATAATGTCAGCTGTTGTGGTGGTGGTCACGGCCAACACTTGTTGGTGAGTCTGGTATCTGGTATCTTGCTACAAAAATTTGTCTCAGATTATACCTTGTATTTCTTGAAAGCTTGCTTGGGTTGAATTATTCATAAAGCATATGAAAAACTCAGGCTTTTTACTAAAAAAAATCAGGGGATGAATTATACATGAGTACAGTATACAGTATAAGGTGTATGATCCTACTGGCACATGCTTGAAGATTGTGATAAAGAAACTAATAACTGTTTAGAAAATTTTCAGTGAATTATTTAAGTTACACACTAATCTTGAGCACTGAAAGTCTTTGTAAGGAAATGTTTATGGTAGATAGTTTGTTTCAACTGGTCTAGAAGCTGTAGTACTATTGTTTGAAATATTAATTTTACTTTTTTAATTGTTATTTACTATTTTTCAGATTTCAGGGGAAGTGCCAGAACCTCCACCTAGAACCAAAACCCGGCCTACAAGGGATAGATTTTGTTACAATTGTGGCAAGAGGGGACATTACGGCCATAACTGTCCAAAATCCTTTCAGAACCATTTCTACCTGAAAGTTCCCCAGTCTGTCATCAGCTACTCCTCTCCCACCAGTCTTAAGGATGGATCGTCGGTTGTTAGTAGTGAAGGACCACAGATCATGGTAAGATAAAAAAACTTGGGGGATTGATCCTGAAATCCGTCTCCTCACCACCTTCCCTTTGCTCTTATTTTTTCCCGCTAGCATTACGTGTTTTACCTTTCCTTGCTTTCATCTGTCTGTCCAATAAAGAATTTTCACCTAGGTAAACAGTTTCCAGCCTTTATTCTCTCATGCTTCTCCTATGTGTTTGTGGTTTTACGTGTTCTTGCATAAAACTTGTAGGATATGATTATCTTCCAGTCATTATATACATGTATATGTGACTGTATTTTATAAATATCATCTCTGAAATTGCTTTTTATAGCAGGCTAAACATTAAATGTTTATTTCTGGATAGATACGGTAATGGTTAGTAACCACTGGGTATAAAACTTTTACTAGTATCAGTGATTTAGTGTCACTTCAACCAGTGTTATTTTTGCATTCAGTATTCTCTTATTTGGGTAGTTCTAGCAGTATGGAGTAAATTCTTAAGATTGATTCCTGTTAAGTTGTACACGTGAAGTTTAGGTTAGGTTATATTTAAAAGTATTGAATTGTTTGGAAAACAAAGTGTTTTAAGAATATTTTGTACCCATTCTTTTTCTAATTTGGGAAGGATTAGGATGGAAGTGATAGATATTACAGAAGGGAATGAAAAGTGATGACAGAATATCCTCATAGGGCTCTACCCCTGGGTTTGGACTCCCGTGCTGTCAAGCAGCAGCACCAGCCTGTAAATGCTCACCCAGTGCCCTATGCACAGGCAGCACACCAACTGAGAAAATGCATCTGAGACCAAGGGGAATTCATGTTTGGAGCAAGTGTTACTGCTGAATACCATTCCTATCAGCAATCCACTGAGTGAAACCGCTAGCAAGGCAGGGTTGCAACTTCATGACTTAATAAATAACAAAATTACTCATCTACCTATTCAGTATACCCACTTATTTTAGAGGGCTAAGGTTGCATCAGGTAAAACAGACAATTTCTCTGGATTTCTGAAATTTAGTCTCATTCACATATGTCAGGGGTCCTGGAAACCTTGGTTGCAAAACCATTGTCATCATTTCTGGCCACTATTCAAAGCTTGCATAGGTTAAAACATGATACCTCATGGTACCTCTCCAGGCCTGGCTTGTCAGGTTTTTATCCGAAATGTCATTTCTGACAACCTCTCCCAAATCATTCTTGGCCTACCCCTGCCTCTCCTCTCCACCACATTTAGACTCATGCACCTCTTGACCCAATTGATCTCATCTATTCTCTCCTCATCCCCAAACTATCTCAGCCTTCCTATATGCAAACTTTGGCAGTACTCTCAGTACCCAACTACCCTCATAGCTCTGAATAGGTTTCTTGTCTTTCAGTGTCATTGCACATGCACTCACCAGTTTCATTTCAGCTTGCTCAACCCTGAGTATGTCATTCTCTTTAACTGCATATGTTTCATTGCCATACATCATCAGACTTCTCATGCCAGTTGCATACAGCTTTCCTTTCTCATGGATGGAAGATACTTTTGCCTTCAATAAAGGCAGCAGCTACTTAAAATTCCTCAAGTCACTTCTGACTTGCAACTGAGCTGGCTTCAGCACCCCCTCCAACACTGATTATGTCACCCAGGTAACAAAATTCAGTGGCACAGTCCAGGGACATATCCCCAATGTTGAATTCCTCCAGCCTTGTTAAGTTCACATCTGCACACACAAGACATAAAATCAGCCATTTACAAACTGCACCTCTTATATACCCACCTTCCACAGTCACTGCACATTACTGAGTTGCTGCCAACACCATTTTTACAAATAGTATATGAGCATTTTCCACTTTCCACCAAGGGTCACTTACATATACCAATAACCAATATTTTTTTTTTTTGGCCACATTTGCTCTCAGGATCTTTGACTCAATTCCTTATTTCCATTTCTTAAAATTTTGTGCTGATTTGTTACCTATATCTCAGTTGTCTGATATATGCTTGGTTAAAAGATAGGATTTCAGGATCAATCCCATTATGTTCTTTCCAATTAAGTTTCTTAAGTTTTGAAGAAAAAAAAGCATTAAGTTATAAATCACCTTAATTCAATTTCATTTCACCACAGGAATACGATATAATCAAGTTTCCAATCAAAGACAAAGAAGATGAAAGACTATTAGAACAGGGAGGTGTGATCACTAAAGAAATGGATAGTCACTCTGGTGTAAATGTACACATTGACTCTCAGGCACACTGTGCTAAGGTAAGTATGTAATTTATTGTAAGGAAGAGGGAGGAGTTGCATGGGTTGATTATGGCAAGACTTTTTTTTTTTCTATACAGGGAATAGCCCACCTGGGCACAGGTCATCGACCCACAACGAGACCTAGGGGGCAAAAAAATAAAGAGCAAAAATAAATTAAAAATGGAATAGAAAAGGATTAGTGTATAATAATCTACACCGCGATGATGCCGGAAAACCGGCTTTTTGAAGTGAGACAGATTGTATGAATATGGAAACACAGAAGAAGGCAGAGCATTCCACAGTTTGGCTGTGTGAGGAAAGGAGGATGTACTATAACACGGTTATTCTAGTGTGACCGACATCCACAGAGCAACGGTGGGTACCGTGGGCAAGACGAGTGATATGAGCCTGCGGCCTTGCCGGCGGTACACAGGATGCCAAATCCACCGAAGATTGCCTGTTAAAGTACCCGTAAAAGAGAGAGTGAAGCAACATTGCGGCGAAGAGAAAGGGAAGAAAGATTATCAACTAAAGGAGGAGAGTCAATAAGATGAAATGCCTTTGATTCCACCCTATCTAACAGTTGGACAGAAGAAGAGCCACCCCAGATATGAGAGCAGTACTCCAAGTTAGGACGAATGAATCCTTTATAAACTTGAAGCAACTGTTCAGGAGTGAAGTAGCTACGGTATCTGTACAGTAGGGAGTGACAGTTTTGCAAAAGTTTTCAAAATCTAATTGCTTAGGTTGGATTATTTGTCTATCGGCCACGCTAATTCCGAATATGTTTGAGTTTTTTACATCATTGCATTAGAAGGTTTGTGGATACTTTTGGGTTTGGCATGAAAAACGCGAAAAAACTGTAAATAATAAAGGGACTGGCAATGTGGCACAACCTGTTAAAATCAAGTTATTGAATTGGATTATTCGACTACTGTGTACACTGGTTCATAATATGCTATTGTTTTACAACTCAATGCGCTACAAATTATGCCGATATTTTTGCTGCAAGTCACCACATACGTATATTTCGAAAACCAGGGCCCAATATTACCAATGGCGTGGATAGATTCCGTGGAATGAATTCAGGACATTCCCGCTCATGGAACATTACCAAACTCCGTATATGTGCCAATGGCAGGCCAATGGCAATATTTACAGAGTTTGTTGAGGCTCCCTGGACGGGAATGCCCTGAATTTATTCCACGGAATCTATTCACGCCGTTGGTAATATTCGTCCCAGGACTGATCACCGAATTCAGCCCAAGTAGCTTGACTTGGACAGTTAAGGACAAAATCTCAGTCCGTACTTTTGAATAAAATATTGTTCAATAGGTGGTGATATTGAAGTGCTGAAAGTTGTTTTTTCTGTGTTGTTTTGCAGTTAGTTCAA
Source organism: Homarus gammarus (assembly GCA_958450375.1). Taxonomy (NCBI): domain Eukaryota; kingdom Metazoa; phylum Arthropoda; class Malacostraca; order Decapoda; family Nephropidae; genus Homarus; species Homarus gammarus. Next base: position 1,522,851 of record CAUDMG010002269.1, on the reverse strand, counting down.
AGGGCCGCCACCAAGATGGGTCGTCCTAAGATTAGCAACACTCAGCTGCGCCAGGGTAACGATAAGGTGTTCGGGGTTCGGATGCCTCTGCCACCTAACAAGTTGCCTCTGAACAAGGAAGTTGGAAGTGCCCTGGCTTATGAAGCAGAAAACGAAAGGTTAAGGAGAAGAACAAATGCTTTTGATTGTATGGATGCCACCAACAAGGTGACTGAGAAGGTACTGGATGTGTATAGGAAGGCCACTGTCCCCACTATCTCTGAAATCAGGATGAAAATGAGAGTCCACGACCTGTGGAGGATGCGGAGGGAGACGATGAAGGGAAATGGACAGAAACAGAAAAGGAAGAAAACGAAGAACGGGAAGCTGAAGATGAGGTTCGAGGCTCATCTTCAGCTTCCCGTTCTTCGTTTTCTTCCTTTTCTGTTTCTGCCCATTTCCCTTCATCATCATCGTCTCCCTCCGCATCCTCCACAGGTCGTGGACTCTCATTTTCACCCTGATTTCAGAGATAGTGGGGACAGTGGCCTTCCTATACACATCCAGTACCTTCTCAGTCACCTTGTTGGTGGCATCCATATCATCAAAAGCATTTGTTCTTCTCCTTAACCTCTCGTTTTCTGCTTCATACGCCAGGGCACTTCCAACTTCCTTGTTCAGAGGCAACTTGTTAGATGGCAGAGGCATCCGAACACCTTATCGTTACCCTGGCGCAGCTGAGTGTTGCTAATCTTAGGACGACCCATCTTGGTGGCGGCCCTTTGAACTAACTGCAAAACAACACAGAAAAAACAACTTTCAGCACTTCAATATCACCACCTATTGAACAATATTTTATTCAAAAGTACGGACTGAGATTTTGTCCTTAACTGTCCAAGTCAAGCTACTTGGGCTGAATTCGGTGATCAGTCCTGGGACGAATATTACCAACGGCGTGAATAGATTCCGTGGAATAAATTCAGGGCATTCCCGTCCAGGGAGCCTCAACAAACTCTGTAAATATTGCCATTGGCCTGCCATTGGCACATATACGGAGTTTGGTAATGTTCCATGAGCGGGAATGTCCTGAATTCATTCCACGGAATCTATCCACGCCATTGGTAATATTGGGCCCTGGTTTTCGAAATATACGTATGTGGTGACTTGCAGCAAAAATATCGGCATAATTTGTAGCGCATTGAGTTGTAAAACAATAGCATATTATGAACCAGTGTACACAGTAGTCGAATAATCCAATTCAATAACTTGATTTTAACAGGTTGTGCCACATTGCCAGTCCCTTTATTATTTACAGTTTTTTCGCGTTTTTCATGCCAAACCCAAAAGTATCCACAAACCTTCTAATGCAATGATGTAAAAAACTCAAACATATTCGGAATTAGCGTGGCCGATAGACAAATAATCCAACCCAAGCAATTAGATTTTGAAAACTTTTGCAAAACTGTCACTCCCTACTGTACAGCATTCCCAGCTTTTGGGAGGCGGCTTTAGCAATGTTGTGGATGTGTGGCTTCCATTAAATATTAGAGGAAATGGTGAGGCCTAGCATATCTATTTTAGAATTATGCAGATGAAAAGCAAGAATGATATCATGAGACATTATTATTGTAAAAGTACTTAAAAATCCAGAAAATATTAATATACAGAACATTATACTGTGCAGTAAATCCTTGATTTCATGGGTATTTAGTTTTTAGGAACTAAAGTTCTATACCGTGCTACTCCCTATACATCTCTTATTTCACTATACCCAGCCTCAAGCTTAGCTGCCTTGGCAACAAATCACATGTTTAGACATTTGTTGCCAAGTGAATACAGTATAGCAATTTAAGGCAGTGTTGTAGTGTTATTTTGAGAAATTATTGTTAACTAACTAAAATTAGCACTCGGCCTTATTGAAAACAGCTTGAATTATTTTTATAAGTTGGTATTAGAATATTTTTTTAGGTCCAGCATAGTCAAGTAGTTATGATAATTTTTGAACCAATAGTTTTGTTTTTGCCACATTTCCTCTCAGGATCTGACTCAATTCCTTCCTTCCATTTCTTAAAATTTTCTGCTGATTTGTTACCTATATCTTAGTTGTCTGATCTATGCATGGTTATATAATGGGATTTCAGGGTCAATCCTTTCATATTCTTTCCAATTGAGTTAATTAAGTTTTGAAAAAAAAAACGTTATAAATCGCCTTAAAAATTCATTTTCATTTCACCACAGAAGGAACCTGCAGTCACGATTCCAATCAAAGCCAAAGAAATTGGAAGGCTATTAGGACAGCGAGGTGTGATCATGAGAGAAATAATAAGGCGCTCGGGTGCATATCTGCACATTGACTGTCTGCTGCCCAATAAAAAGGTAATTTATTGTAAGGAAGAGGGAGGAGTTACATGGGTTGATTATGGCAAGACTTCATATATGAAAAGCAAGAATGATATCAAAAGACATTAATGTTGTAAAAGTTCTTAAACGTCCTGAAAATATTAACTTACAGAACATTTTACTGTGCAGTAAATCCGTGATTTCATGGATATTGGGTCTGTAGGAATCTGTATACCATACTACTTCCTCCATACATAATCTTATTTCACTAGGCCATATTGAAAACAGCTTGAATTATTTATCTGAAGTTGGTATTGAAATATTTTTAAGGTCCAGTATAGTCAAGAGGTTATGGTGTAAACTGAACTGTATCTTAACTTAGTTTTAAATATCCTTCAGGTCTGACTAAGCTAGAGATTCTGATACTTAATGCCACTTTTTTTCAGGTCTCTATATATGGAAGTAGTGAAGCATGCTGTGCTGCTCAGGAAATGGTTGAAGTTTTATTGGGTCAGAAGCCTTTTGCAGGATTAGAGGATTTTATTAGCTTTGTGTCCAAGAACCAGAGCTCTGCTATACCTCTGATTGGAGGTTATGTTCAAAGTCTTAAGCAAGCAAGGAAGGAAAAGAGGCAAATTAAGAAAACAACTTATTCCCCATTACAATTCAATTATCTTCTACAGATTTGTGGAAGTAAGAGCAAATTTTTAAGAAAGTTAAGGCAAAACCTGAGCAGCTTAAAAAATGTCAATCCAGATATAGGTCACTCACTTATCAAGCTTAAGGAAATCCAGACAGCACTGAAACAAAAGCATGTAATACCTTATAAAAACTCCATAAAAAAAATGATGAGGCAAGTTTCTTGTGTTGTCGTTGGTGCTGAGAAATATACTTATGGTCAACTTAGGAATCTGATGATGAAGATTCAGAAAAGTAAAAACAATTGCATTTCAGAAGATATGTGTTCGAAAATTGCATTTAAACTGGGTAACATTTATTCACCTCATCTGGGACAGCTTGACGAACTCATAGAGTTTGGAACTCAGTTTGAACAATCACGTCTTGATAAAAGTGAAAATGAAGGGAATAAAACTAAGAAAGTTAAAAAACTGAAAGCCAAGATACTTAAAGATGGAGAGACAATTCAAACCAAACAAGGAAATGTTAAGAAAAAGAAAACCAGTAAAAAAGTCAAAGTGACCACAGGTAAAAAGGTCAAAGTAACCACAGGTAAAAATGCAAATGTTACCACAGGTAAAAATGACAAATTTAAGAAACGAAGGCTGAGGAAGAAAGAACGAAAAGGAAAAGGTAATATTCTGGAAGAAAACTGGACAATGGAGAATGAAGGTGGAACTGGGACAACAAATAAAAATGATCAAAAAAGTATAGAAAGTAAGGGAAAGGCAAATCAGAAAGTGAAATCACCTACAAAGGGTGATGCAAAGGGAAAGGGAAATAGAAAACAGAAGAAGAAAATATGTTGGGAGTGTGAACAAGTCAAGTACATTCGGAATGGGTGCAAGTGTAAAAAACTCCAGGGCCACGTTAAAGGTACTAAACAAACAGAGCAAAATGACAATCCTAATACGAATGTGATGTTTGGAGATCAGTAACCCAAATTTTGCTTATTCTATTTGACCCTTTAGTTCCCAGATACTCAGAAATGCTTAAAGGAATAAGGGAATTATGCCCAGCTGTATGTGTACAGAGTGTAATGTTATACAATATACAGTATCCTGTTGTGACAATAAAGTTTATATCGGCATATGATATGTGTGGATAGTTGCTCACTGTCCTTCATTATTTATAAACCTTTAAAGAGAAGTTGGTTATTTTGTGGTTGAATCTTCTTTGGAACTGGTGGTGATGGTAGGTTGTCACTCGGCAGGTAGACCAAAAGCGTGTATGACAGTTTCTCACTTGGCAGGCCAGTGACAGATATGGTAGGGTGTTACCCACTTGGCAAGTTTGTGGCCTGGTAAGACTATATTATACTGCTATTTACATTTCACCAACAGGGTCGTGTGAGATGGGTGATCAATGTAGTGTATACCTGATCCGCCTTATGTTTTTTTTATATAATCTGCTAGTTAAAGTAACATGTAATCAACCAACCATTTAATATCTGTTAATGAGTCAAACAAGGGGCCAGACTTAAACTTGTCATCAGTCATTCAATCAATTTTCATAGTCAGTGAATCAAATTACTGTATTAATCACTTATTCAACCAGTTCATCAAATTAGCCATCATTTTTCAATAATCAAACTTAGTGCTTTGTTTGTTTTTTCCTAATCATGCAATTTATTTATTGTTTTATCACAGATAATCGGGCAGGAAGAAGTGAACAGCAGCATACAGTATCATATTCCACTTTATTACACTGTACAAAAATTTTTACACATATCTACACTTGCTTGTATAAACAAAGGCACTTTTCTTTGGTAGCTTCTGTGAGGCCCCACTGCACAACAAAACCAAAAAGGAGAAACATGTAAGGGTCTTTGGAAGTACAACACACTGTGATGAAATGTAAAACTTTAACTGTTTCTCAACAAACAAAAATGTAGTAGTAAAACAAGAGTCAGTTTTACATTGAATAATAAACATTTAGATTTTTCCATTAACTAAAATTAACTTTTGATCTGTGATTTCACAGTTTCAAAAAATGCATAAGAACTAATGTAAGAGGTGTTGTTATTTATGACTTGAGGAGACAACACCACACTACATAATCTGGAACTCAATGAAATGTCTATTATTAAAACTTCAAAGATTTTTTTGACAAACTACAGCACAGAAAAATGGGAAGGAAGACCAACTGAGAGCTTCTGGTGAATTGTGAAGTTCTTTCCAACTTATCAAGGAAAAGATGGGTGGGAGGGAAACATCGGGTTGAGCTAACTTTATTTCTCTAGCATTTTGGGCTACACAGAAACCATCAGAGAGAATACAGCACCCCGGGTGGTGCACCTCACCTCTCTGGACGCCTTGTCACGTCAGAGCCTGATTGGTGTCCAGGGAGGTGAGGTGCACCTGGGGTACATAGTCTCCACTTATGTACTTCCTCCCCTTGCTATATTCTCTCTGAAGATGTGTTTTGTGTAGCCCAAAATGCTAGAGAAATAAAAGAAGTTGGCTCAACCCCGTCTCTCTCTCCCACACGTCAAGTCCACACCAAAGTGATATATTCATCAGAAAAGTAAAAAAAAAAGTACGATATAATGAGTACCAGATCTTGTGTCTTTGTGGTGAACATTTGCCAATTTCAGATTTCATTCTAAACAATAGAAGATTACTAGTCCTATATATGATTATCATTATAAGTAACGATAGTATTTAAGTTTCTTGTTCAGTTACATATTTCTTTTAAAATTCAAATATATGTACAGTACATAATAAATAACAGGAAGAATTGGTACAGTCATAATGAAGTTATTTTGGTGGGTAAATGTCAGGTACAGCTATAGGTGCCATTTTCATGATTAAAAAAAAAATGGATATTTACTACCATTTTCAGCTAATAAAGTTGAATTTAATTTCATATATATTCTCTTCTCTGTACAAAGTAAGAAAATGCATTATCACAGTTGAAAAATCAAGTTGTACACTACTGTACTTTGTTTAGTAGTGAAGTTTCACAGTTTGTAGTGAGCTTTCATAATCACTCTTGGTTAAGTTTTCACATGTCTGTTGATGTGATATTCCTGCATTATTCATAAAAATTCCATCAAACTGTGGAAGTTTGATATTATGTATTTTAAAGAAATTTATACATTGTCTTTCTAATGTATACAAGATTACAGAACAATTATGTACTGTATAGGAACACATGTAGTGTATCATACATTGAGATCAAAATCAAACTATCGAAGATCATACTTGTATATGAAAATCAGAATCATGATTGATCTTTGATTACCTAACAATTATATTTATATATATATATATATATAAATGTGTATTTACACTATGACTGAAGCACCATTATGGAAATAACAGGAGTCATTAAGCCTCTTTCAAGTGTGACAATGTGATGTTCAGGTGAAGTGATAACAATGGTCCACAAGCCTAACCACAACTTGCTGATTCACACCAAGGTGGCAGATCGCTTGTGAGTGACTGTGGCAGGAACAGCCTGGTGCAGGGGAGCTGCATCCCAAGATCCTCCAACAGGATCCTCGGGTTCTCCTGGCGCAGGTGATCCTTTCATGACTTCCAAGGGCTTGCAAGTGAGAGGTGTCAGGGGCTGGTACACCCCTTTCTGTTGAGGTGCAGGGGCAGAGTGATGAGCTACCATGTTAGGTGATGGGGGAAGCAGTTTGCTGTTACTGACTAATACCTGTGCTCTTGGAGGCAGCACAGGAGAGAGAGGTGTATCACCACCACTGCTTACACTGCTGACTGATCCACTGGTGGTACCTGTGCTGCTGCCATTCATACCTGCTAAGTTACTGGAGCTCTGACGTCTGTACTTTGTACTATATTTGTAGAAGTCTGACATTTCAAAGGGTTTTGTTACTTCTCTTGAGGGCTGGTAAGTTCCCGCTGAAATAATCATGTGATTTCGTGGAGATTCATAGGGAACAGATGCTTGAGAAGTGTCAGCAGAATCTGAACGAGATTGGAAGACACTGCCCGTACTGCTGCTTGTACTGCCTACACTACTGCCACTAAGGTTTAAGTTAGATTGGCTAGCTGACACATTACCATTACTCTGACATGAATCGTTCATCTCAATCATACTCGTACTCTTTTTGGTTCGACGTCCAGATGCTGGTGAATCTAAAGAGGTCTCATACCACTCTTTTCCCCGCTCCTTTTTCATTCTAGCCGCCTCTGCTAAAGAAATTAATGGTTCTTCAGCCATGGAACTCAAAGAAGTATTATGACTGTTTGGCAGCTCTGTCTTTAAGCTTGTAGCTTTCAGTGGAGGCAATTCACTACTAGATTTGGTGGCTCTGAGTGGTGGCAGATCAGACGCTGTTGGTCGTAGAGGGAGATGATCCACTGCATTGGCATTCATTGTAGGACGATGAGCTGATGGGTTATCATGGTGCATACCATTAGTAGGACGTAAAGGTTGTAACTCAGATGAAGGTCGAAGGGGAGGGATGTTTTCTTGGTTATGATTTGGTTCAGAGACAAATGTTGTTTCCATATAACTCCTTCCACTAGATGTTCTCACCAGTCTGTGTACTGTGCTACTCTGAGACCTCTGAACGGCACCATGATTTGACCCACGATGGTGCTGAGCAGGTGGTGCAGGCAGGCCAGGACCACTCTTGCTGCGATGCCGGTAATTCTGTGAGCTTCCTTGGGAACCTCCGTGGAGTCTGTATTGAGTTGGTCCATCCACTGTGTCTCCCCCTCCTGATCGTTCACTGGATGCTGTGTCAAAACTGCAGTTGGCTGTGGTGGGATGCGAGTCACTGGTGGTATCCATAGTTTCCTGGTGAAGCTCTGATGTGTGGAAGTGGTGATTGTGGTAGTGTGGGTGGTGAGAGTATGATGCTGCATGGCTGGGGTGTAAGTGGTGGGGTGAGAGCCTTGGATGATGGTTGTGGTGTATGTTATGTTGGGGAGACTGTTGGGCAATGCTTGGGGAGGGTAGAGAATCAAGGTGTTCCATGCTGCGTGACTCCAGCCTCCCGCTGTTGGCGCGTCGACGGTCCAAACTGCCGTACCTGAGGAGTGGACCGTGTGTCATGCAGGGTAAAGTGCGCAATAGCTCGACTATATACATAATTACTGAGAGAGAGCCTTAGTTGAGGTTTCCTCTCAAGAATAGCTGAGTAGGTATTTGGGACTCCTAACACCTTCTCATCTACTTTTGAAGGGAGAAAACATCAGCTAATAACTACCAAAGCTTCCTGGCTCAAAACGTCTGATGATCTATTACCAACCATCATGCATTTTGAAAGTGTTCTCTCTTTGGTATTTAGCTAATGAAACATTAGACTAAATCCACAGAGATGTGACTAATGAAAAAATAAAAATAAGAACTAAACAAAAGTTATACTCAATCTACAACACCATGAAGAAATCAAGTGCCTTTGCTATCAAGCATTTTTGGTGATAAGCATTAAATAAAACATGCAAGCTTATTAAGCTATATTAGCCAGATGCATATCATGAAACAGTCACTAATTGTATTACATGTGCTTGTAAGTCATAAAATTAAATGCTGTGACATAAGACACGATTTCTTCAAGTGTAAAAAAAAATTATATTTATATAAAAAAATTATTATATCTTAGTTAAAAATTATATATTTGTACAGTACTGTACTTTGAAGGAGTAAAAAATAAAGCAAATACTAAATTATGAAAATACTAACACTGAGAATAACCATGCCAGAAATACATAAATGACATCTTATAGCAAGGAATGGTTTGCATTGTCTAAAGAGAACAAAAGACAAAATCATGCTACATAAAGACAAGGCAGTGTATCATCCGCACCTATCCTGAGAGTCATTTCTCTGTCTGTAAGGTTGGTGATGGTTATGGTGTTGGGGTGTGTTGTTGATTAGGGTTGTGGTGTCCAGGTCATCCACACTATGACAAGCAAGGGAAGTGCGTTGTTGTGGGATGTTGTAGAGACCTCCAGGAGTCTCGACGATGCCCGGGTCTGGTACTGGATATGTCCCGTTGGTAGTCCGTGGGTGTGGGACCCGACCCTCATCCGCCGGGACTGACTGTGATCGCGTGGAGAGGGTCGGATACTGTTGGCTGCGGTACTGACTCCTTGTATAGACGGAGCTGGGAATGTAGCCACTGTAAATGCAACGCGATAATAGCTTGTGAATCTGTCCTTGCAAAATATATGCAATAATGTACAATACAAGTGAGGCTTGGGTTCGGCAACGAAGTCAAGATCAGAGATTTTGGCTGATAAGTCTTATGTTCAGGTATTTTATTTAATCACACTGCAAACTTCATATTGTCTAAGCCTGAAGATCCAATGATAATTCAGAGTGTAACTGTATTATGTAAAAATTTTCCTTTTGAATCATAAATATTAAATAACCATCTAAATGTCCATTTGCATTTACAAACCTGTGTGGTCTGTTAGGACTGGCTGCTCTTGAGCATACAGATCCATTTGGTTGCTTGTGAGGACTTGTCGGTGCAGAGTGAATGCCGGCTGAAGCTATGGGATGACCTCCTGGTGATAGGTCCCTTCTCGCTCTTGCTCTTACGGGGGTGGATGGAAGCATGGGAGAACGTGGTGACACAGGAGGATGAGTGGAAGGTGCCGGGGAAAGACTTACTCCCTCTACATTGAGAGTGTCACGATGAGGATCTCGTAAGCTGTCCCGTGGAGAGTCTTGATTACTGGAGACAGTTGTATTGTTTGGATTTGTGTTCTCATCATAACTGCCCACACCTGAAAGATTGGGTAATATTAGTACAGTACTTCCTGTCTCCACACAAGAGGTTGAGCATTTGCCTTGCAAGTGAAGAATCCTTGAGTGAAAGACTCCCCTCAGTAATCCTGGTATGCACTGCAGTAAAATGAGTTCACTAACAGGAGGTATATGCTCTTTATTAATGATGAAAATATATCTCCCTATGTGTAACCTCTTATAAAAAAATATGTATAGTACTGTATCTATATTTTCTTAAGGAGCATGGTGTGCCTGTTGCATCTACGGGAATGGAAAGAAGTTATTAGTTGAAAATCATATCAATAGAGGCTATCAAAGTATACAAATATAAATGGTATATTGAACATCCATTACATACAAAGATTTTTCTACTTACCCTCACTGTCTGATACAGGTCGAGGCTTTTTCTTCTGTTTTGGTATACTGCTGGCTGTTGCTGCCTGCTTGGACTTGGCAGCTTTCAATTTATGTTCGAGGTCTTTTAACCGCTGAGCTGATTGCTGGTACGTCATCTTGCGCTGCTTTCTAAATCCTTTCCGTGTCGATGTCTCGTTTGCTAATCTTAGAGCAGCACTGGTTATTTTGCCCTGAATTTCATATTCTAATTCTAATGCTGCTACTGTCTCCTCCTGGGGAATAGTTTAATATGTTAGTACAGTACCATCAAAACATACATTAATTTTTTATCATTAAAATTGTATGATATTCACTGTCACTGATATATAGATTTTCACATTTATTAAAATATGATATTTTCAAACTTATTTTCACATTCCAAACATGGTGGCTAGAGTACCAACTCCTCTAAACATGGCTTAACCTGTGCACAATGTTGGGGAAGAAATCCATTACCTGTTTATTAATGATTTTGTTAATAAGATTTTCGCTAAGAGTAAATGACGTCCCGACTCTCTTGCGTACGGTGGGTGGCGGCTGTCCAGGTGTCAAAGGGTATTCAGGAGGCAACTCTCCAGTTAGCTCTCCTTCACGTAAACACAGTAACCTCAGTTCCTCTTCCTTTTCTTTGATCTTCTCCTGCAGTGCATCTCGACGCTGCTTGAGAGCACTGTGCATCTCCATCCTGGCTTGGTGGAGGCTCTCTGTGCTGGCACTGTCTTCTGTTGAAAAATGTGGATTCTTTAGTCAAAATATAGCTAATCAAAGATTTATTATTAATTTGTTTACTGTATTCACACCACCTTAAGAAGACAAAGTGGAAAGTCTTAGTTTATGTACAGGTAATTTCAGGATAAATCATTATAAGGGAATCGAGGGGGTTTATTTCAACCAAAGACTATCAATTTCAATGTCTGCCACCAACATTGTAGCCAGTACTAAGTATTTTGCCAACATTAAAACAATCCCTATTCCTCAAATTAGCAACTACAGTATATAGTATTACAGCTCTTCCCTGATTTACGACCTACTCGACTTACGACCACCCGGACATATAACCGCCTCAGTCGTACCAAAATTATGTCAAATTACATATTGTCGAGTCCCAACGTCAGTGATTGCGCTGAGTACTGAAATTTTTTTAGTTTGTAATTCACTTTAATATGGCTGGCAAGCTTAAAAGAGAGAGTTTTGTGGTGCTGAGAAGAAAAAGACACACACATTTTAGATTTTCTATATATTATTTAAGCATTTTCGACTTACGACCTGGATTTGGGTCCCTAACCCCGTCGTAAGTCGGGGAGGAGCTGTACTTAAAATCTCTTAAAAATCACATTGCATTCTCTTAAACCTCTGACCTTATCCCCTCTAACAGTATCTTTACCTGCAAGTGAGTTGTTCACCAGAGATGAATGTGATCCAGATCTAGAAAGGTTTGACGAGGAGGAATGAGTGGAGAGAGAGACACAGCTGCGAGATAACTCTACAGCCAACTCTGGAAGTTCCCGCACCCCAGATGCCTCACTCTGTAAAAAGTCATCAAAGATAAAAATATAAACTTCTCAAGAGATTGATAATTAAGTCCAATGATTTCTAGCAGTAACACAGAAGGCTTTATAACAGCAATCTCTTACTTCTGTCTTCACTAAATCTTTTCATGTGTTTTTCCATATCACAAGCCTAATATACAAGTTGTCCCCAAACTGGAAAGTGGTGGAAAGGTCAGGGAAAAAAATCTGTCGTGGAAGTCAATGAATTCCTTAGTTTTCTTAGAAAAGTTGAGGAACTTTTAAAGATGCAGACTAATTTCTTTTTCTTACAAAATTTTCTTTTTAGTTGATGCTGCTATTTTATGGGTTAAAAAATTCTACAACTGTACAAGTTTGTTAAATATAAGACTACCACATAATGTACTATACTATACCAATTATCTAACAACATAGGATTACCGTACCCTGGAGGTTTTACGGTCGAGGTAGAACTGATGCTGTGCGATCGCCATGGACCAGATTGCTTTGCAGAGCGCTTGGGTCTCTGCAAACCAAACGTAAACACTAACGTTGCCAGGGCCAAACGTTCTTCTTGACACCGATACTCTGCAAGACACAGGATCAATATAAGAATATGTAATGATTAAGTAAAGTAATAATGTGGAACGATTATTCTAATTTGGTACAACTGAACCGAGTTGTGTACTGTACACTATATACGTATAGTTCTTTTTTAATTATTTTTCATATACTCTACTGGTAGGCTTCTCTGTTCACATCTTTCACAGCTCTTTCATAGTTATTAATGTAAAATGTGTAAAGAAAAAAAGGCAGAAAGAAACCAAACAACTGCTCATGACTTACTGTGTGGTGGCCTCAGTGATGGCTGCTAGCAGGTCGTCATGGTGGTGATCGCGAGAGTCTTCAATTGCATCCTCGTACAGGTTAAACGAGCTCAGGGTGTGCACCACTCTACTCGGACAAGACAACACCATGCATCACAATACCATGCCAACAACACACAACTTATACACTAACTCACCAACTGCTTGCAGGGCACTCCACTTTTCACAATTAGCATAACAGCATTCAAGATTCAATGAAAAAATTTACTATGAATATTTAAGTCAAGCTGCAGCTGCTTTAAGTTGAAGTATGTTGGTTGTAATAAAAACACAACATTGCAACAACAGGGTATTAATTGCTCAGGCTATGATTATAATAACTAGTAATGGGGATTCATAGTAAGCAAGATTTTGGAAAACTAACTTCATCACAGTGACATTTCTTAGTTACAAAACCTTTATGATTAATAGATTTTCAGATTACTTACCATGACCTAAATTTAGCAATAATCAATATCTAAGAGACTATGAAGTCGCTCATTTTGAGAGAAGTATTTTTATTTTGAAAATTTTCCCAATTGAATATTTACATTGTGAATTGTTAATACTATAGCTAAATATTAAGAGTACAGTGTCATTAACATCCACTAATTATATTATATAAAATTTCTATCATTAATTCTTAAAAATAATGTATTGTGGAAAGAGAACTAATACCAGTACTGTACTGTACAGTAATATGCATTTCCAAACATATCTACTAAGAGTGTCAGATAAACAGGGTAAAGCATCTCAGGAAACATGATTACAACTATGAAGCAAAATATCAAACCTAGTGACTAATAAAATAGTACTAAATATTCTCTTTGATCACCTATCACTACTTCAATACTATACCCCTCTCTCTGCCTAGCAGAAGATGCAAGAGTGGCAAGGGGTGAGAGAGAGAACTCTAGTTACAAGACAACTTCCAATGTAGCTGAGGAACCTTTAAAAGGATGTTACCGTAGCTAATGAATTCCCTCTCCCATGGGTACTGATGACTAAAGAAGGGTTAATGATGAAAGCTGATTTGTGTGTGTGCTGAAAAATAGTGTTTACCATCAGAGAGCTGTATCACACACTGATATATACTGTACTGTATGTGGTAGGAATTTTGCAAGAGATGATTATATTTTGTACAAAATATTGCTGTATTTGTTATTTCAATCATAAAAGCAATTTTATTTAGCAATACGCACAATTTAAGTTTTTATTATTTTATTTTGAATAACTCAAAAGCTTATTACGAGTATAATACAAAGAGCAAGAAAATATGTAGGTGTGGGGGAACAAGAGAGAAAGTCTAAACAGGTGTGTTAGGAAGCGGGAGGATTTTAAGACTGACACGGGATATTTTAAAAAGCCAGAGTAAAATCACACTTGAGTGATTACGAAAAGGACTTCATGAGTGTATGTGAACGATACTTCAGAATGGTATATACAGTACTGTATTATGTTTGTAAAAGCAAATTCAAGTTGAACTTTTCATCAACACTCAAATATATGAGGGTTGATTAATATTCATGTGTTTGTTACAGACTTGAACAAATATAAGAGATAGCAGGTAAAGTGATACAGTAGCAGATTGGAAGCTGACGAGCGCAGGCACAGCAGCTATAATGCTGCTGTAGAAGAGACATTCTCACACACTGCCAAGTAGCCAAGGCAGCCAGGTCAACTCTTCCAGGGATAGCCAATGAGTCTTTCTTTGTCAAAGTTAGTAATGAATTGATACTTGTTACCACATCAAGTATTAATTACATTCCTAACTTATTCTAATTCATTCTTCTAAAATACCCCAAAAATAAGGAACTCACCTCTTTGGATCATGAACTTCTATGGAAAATTTTCTTTCTCGAAAGTACAGGTTTTCCAACTGTTTCCAAAGGAAGACTCGTCGAGGTTTTCTTTTGTCGAGGAAGTCGTACTGTGCGATCCCGTTGTGACTGAGGCCCAGGTACCACGGAAGATTAGATCTGTCCCGCACTTCGTAGTAGTGGATGCCGTAGGTAGGTAGTCGCTCCACCAAGCTCATATACCTTTAATAAACATTCCCACGTCAAAACAGACTCCCATATAGGTTTCTTATATAAAAGATAATAAAAAAATTACAAAAACTATCTACCGGTGTGTACAATACTGTATACACTACGGATGCCTTCTGTAATACCTGTACTGAATATACTGTATTTGTTCTTGTACAGGTAACTATAAACTCACAAAGATACCTACCATAATAACTTTCACTTGTCAAACACAGTACAGGAGGTCCACGGGTTATGTACGTCTGACTTACGAACATCCACCAAAACAAACAAGGTCCCATAAAGTTAAACTTTAAATTTACAGTATTTTATTTACTTGATGACTTATTTTTTACTTTCAATTACTGTATTTTGTCATTCTATTTCTTCTATTCTCTTAAACTAAGTGATTTTAGATGCACATGTATGTAAGGACTTAGGCTATGATATAGTGAGATTTTAAACATGGTTCTGTAAATACGGTAGGAACGGAACTCATATGTAACCCAGGGAGTGCCTAAATACATTTTCTCAGTTATATAAACTATCTTTACGCTTTAAACACATTAGTTTCCAGTTTCCAGAGAAAGGGCACTTTATCATGAAAATGATGGTATATGAGATAAAACGTGGATTTTGTTCATAATTCATACAAAGGTACTTATTTATATGCTGGTTAAGGATCTATGTACTAAATCTCAAAATTAGAGTAATGAGTGTAAATTAATGAGCTTTGAAATAATCTAATACATATATATACATAACCTAATACATACTGTATACCCTGTATATACAGAGCTTGCAGCCTTGTGATTCTAAGGTCTTAGACACACAAGCCCGCAAGCACTATTTTTTTAAAAAGCGAGAAACAAGCGTCTAAAGTTTTTCGTTTGTTACTCCACAACCAATAATGATATCGAAGTGGGATTTGTTTTATTTTGAAGATATTTGTTGTAAAAGTTTTGTGTGTGAGTGTCACGCCTGTCCAATGTATGTACATGGTAGCGTGAAGACTAAAGAACAACAAAACGGGGCAACTAGCAGAGTGTGAGAGAAGTGCTATGATTCACTCATAATCCCCCATATGCACACTTATACAATATTGTACCTGTGCTGTTTAATTCTGAGTTGCAATGCTTTCCCAGTCTGTCCTACATAATTTCCATTACAATTGCTACATGGAATGCAGTAAACACTATTAATCAAGAATAGCCCAACCTTGAATGTAAATGGAAGTGTTTACTGCATTACCAAGGGGTCCCCAGGGCCCCTGCTAATGCCAGGGGCCCCATGGGACTACCAGGGCCAGGGAACTACAAGGGGGATCCCATGGGGCCAACCATGGTTCTATGGGACTACCAGGGGGCCCTCAGGGACCCTACCAGGGTCAGTGGACCCATAAAACTTAACTGGTGCCCCCTAGGGACCCTGACAAGACCAGGGGCCCAAATGGGACTACTAGGACCAAGGGTCCCGAGGTCCTACCGCCCGGCCAGGGGTCCCATAGTACAACCAGGGCCAGAGGCTCCATGGGATTATCAAGGGGAACACAGGGGACTACAAGGGGGCCTGCCAGGATTCCATGTGGACAATAGGGCCAGGGGCCCCATGAGACTAACAGGATACCCCCAGTGGCCCGGATAGGGCTCTGCCAGGCCCATGGGTCTCATTGGATTACCAAGGACCTCGCCAGGGGCCCCATGGGACTACTAGGGCCAGGGGCCCCAAGGGAATACTAGGGCCAGGGGCCCCAGGGACTATACTAGGGCCAGTGGGCCAAGGGAACTACCAGGCCCAGAGGTTCCGTGGGACTACCAGGGTCAGGGGACTACGAGGGGGCCCCAGGGTGTTTACTAAGGCCAAGGGTCCATGGGACTACCAGGGTGTCCCAGGGGTGCTACCAGGGCCAGGGCCCCCATAGGACTACCAAGGTGCCCTAGGGGTCCTACCAGGGTCAGGTCGTCCCAGTGGGCCTACCAGGGCAAGGGGCCCCATGGGACCAGCATGTAAATAAGTACCTTAGTTACACGCACGTCCTGTAAGCTGAGTTCCTAAGTGGTATACACCATTTTATCAAACTATATTTGGAGATACAACACCTCATCCATTAATGAACATATAAAATAATATTTATGTCCATAAAAACACAGACGATATAACTGCTGTATCCCCCACACATACACACACCTTGAACTAGGGGATGGCACTGATGAATATTTGACTGAGGTGAATGAGGACATGTAAGATTATACCAGCTACTCTAATGATACACTGAGTGAAGAATCTGGATCAGGAAAAGCCATTTTAATTCTGGCTGCAGGGTAGGATTTGTTGCTGACAGACAAAGATCTGTATAAATAAGAAGATGTAAGAGCAATAGTTAAGAGAGAGAGAGAGCGGGAGTAGAAAGAAGGGGAACTGCAGGAGGAGTGGAGGAAAGGTTTGGTCAGCGCACGGCTAAAAATGAGGCAAGACTCCCAAGCTGTGATGAAGGACAATGGATGCAGCCAATGAAATAAATCCACATATTATGCTCACTTGCTGATCTGGCATTGAAATCCCGCACAGTGTGACTCTTACTTCTAATTATGACTGCCATTTCTTCCTTACCATAATAACACAAGTATAGTAGTATATTATTGGAGCTCTTGCCACTGTTTATCGTGACCAGTACACCTTATGGGGCGAATTGTTTCTTTTAAAGAGATGTAGGTGAACGAATTAAGTGTTAAGATGATAAGCATGTACAGTACTACACGGGGTGTGGCTGTGTACTGTATTGGGTGTGGCTGTGTACAGTACAGTGTGTGGCTGTGTACAGTACAGTACTGTGTGTGGCTGTGTACAGTACAGTACTGTGTGTGGCTGTGTACAGTACAGTACTGTGTGTGGCTGTGTATAGTAATGTACTTTACTGGGTTTGGCTGTGTACAGTACTGCATGGGGTGTGGCTGTGACTACTGTTTGTGGTGTATATGGATATGGTGTGTAATGGGATGACATGTGTATCGTGAGGTGAGGTGCTGTAGTGGTGGCGGGGAACACACACACACACACACACACACACACACACACACACACACACACACACACACACACACACACACACACACACACACACACAACATAACATAAAGGAACACAAGTTCTTAATATACCTGTTCTTTCATTCCGACTTACCATGCACTCGGTCATACAGTATACTTGTGACATATGAGATTGTTATACTCACTGTAGTATTGCTTGGCCTCGAGAATATCCCAGTAGGCGGCGGTGTTCCTCTGCTACCCGCTCCTCACTGCAACACAAAGGTAACTAATTAACTAATAGGTTTCATTCTAACAAAATAATTAACCATTACAAAAACTGGCAGTTTTATTTTAACAAACGGTAAATTTATTGTAACAAACAGTATTACTAATCACAAAAACCAATGTAACTCATAATGGTTTCAGTGAGGTGGGTTTGTGTGTACAGTATTGTGCTATAATTACACCTAGTAGAGTAACTAGTGTCATTATCATACTAGAAATGTGTCTATAATGGCTAGCACTAATGTCTTATTAATTACAGTAACTTACAAATATTGCAAATGAATAATATAATTGAAGAGGAAGAAGATGGACGACAAGGAGAGGAAGGAGGGGAAGAGAGGAGGAAGGAAGGAACAGAGGAGGAAGGAAGGGAGGAGGAAGGAGGGGAAGAGAGGAGGAAGGAAGGAACAGAGGAGGAAGGAAGGGAGGAGGAAGGAGGGGAAGATGGGAGGAGGAAGGAAGGAAGGAAGGAAGAGGTGAGGAAGGAGGGAGGGTTGTAGGGAGGTGGGTGAGGGAGGAGAGGCAGCAGGTGTTGAAGGCCGAGGGAGACTGGGCCGTGGGAGCCCCTGGGGGAACAATACACTGTCATGCTGCTCTCCTGGAGGCCACACACATGATGGCTGGCGGCCTCGTGACCTCCCTCACCTCCACAAATGCCAGGTCACCATATTAACCACTCTCGGGGCCATTCATTCAGCAGCTGCCTTCACTGGATCGTGTTTATCAATCAGTATTTAGTTGTTTGTATTAAAAGTAAATTGTGGTTCCTGAAGACCTACCAGGGCAGCATCACCACCTCACGTCCGGCACTCCAGTAGTGATTAACAGTAGAGCCTAATCCAATATAACCTAACTTTGCCCTCCCCCTCTCCCCAGGTAGCGTTAGGGTGATTAATCTTCAGGTGAAATAAACTGGGGTGTCTAATTTTCAGGTGATCTACTGCAGCTAGGAATTAATACTCTTACCACAAAGACCAGAATATAAGGTATTTTTAGTTTACCTTACTAAATGATCTCCCCCCCCCCCCCCCCCCCGTCCTCTACCCAAAACATGGCCTTTCAATCTAGTGGACTTGAGGTTTGCACAGACACACATACATACATACATACCTGTACATACACACAGCTGGTCGTGGTCCTCTCCGTCAGACAGGTATTAATGACGCCACTTTACCAAGGGGAGGGACACGGACCCCCCCCCCCCCCCCCACTACACTCCATACACAATCGGTAGAGAACCTTCAACACAACGGGACTTCGGCCATCGACCACAAAAACCCAACTTACAATTGTTATTCTCAGTGGTGACGCCTTAGCTGTGGTTGGGGGCCTTAGCTGTGGTTGGCCAAAGCTTACGCCATGGCAAACCTTTCCAGATTCAATGACACAGATAAATGGCGCCGATTAAGGGGTGAATAAACAAGTACTGACGTCATAATTCACTCTCCTCAACAGATTCAATTTTTACTGTACAATATTTGAAAAGTTTGATTAAATAAAAAGTTGACATAAATAGTTCTCACGATTATAAATAAAACACAAACAGACACTCATTCTCCTTTGTATAAAAACGGGAATTATCATCATAAATATTCGTACATAAAAGTGATCTGGCGCGAATTTCCACTGCCTGAAGATTTTGTTTCTACTTTTTTATGATTTTTATGTTTCTGTAAAATAAACTAAAATGTGATGACTAATTGTTTTCATGGCCAGGAGAGGGTGAGGGGGGACAGGAAGGTGGGGGGAGGGGGGTCAACTGGGCCACGTATACTGGAACAGTTAATTGTACACGTCATCGCCAAGTTCCCACCAGATCCTAGTATCACGAGGACCCGTTATTATACGCCCTCTGCCCAGTCACCCCAACTACGTGAGGTTTCCACGCCAACCTATGAAGCGCGCGCGCGCGCACACACACACACACCTGGCATGTAAGGAGGTATCAACGTCAATATAAGTGCTGATATACTGTACGCCATGAAGTTGGTGGTGGAAGGAAAGGTAAAAGCAAACGCCGCGTCGTGAGGGCTGTCGTCCACCTCTGATAAAGATTGCCACACAGCCCACGGTCGTGATACATATTTTTAACACGCTGACAGGTGATTCTTAACAGCTGATGCGTGACACGTGACTCGTGACAGCTGATTCATAACAGTTGACATACAACAAGTGATTCAGGCCCGATGACTGTATCAATCAGATGGTGAGTAGACCGGAACACAGAGTGGTGACTTAGTGACCCCTGGCGATTCTCGGTGACTCTTGGTGACTCCCGGTGACTCTTGGCGACTCCTGGTGACTCTTGGTAACTCCCGGTGACTCTTGGCGACTCCTGGTGACTCTTGGTGACTCGTGGTAACTCTCGATGACGATGTGTGTGGGGGGGGGGGGGGGGAGAGACACCAAGCCATAATTAATTAAGGTGCCGCGCGCGTGTGTGTATTTTAGGGGTCTTCCTTGAGTATCACATGAAGCGCGCGCGCGCACACACACACACACACACACCGCCTCTGAGCATTCCAGGAGATTAAACGCTTAATTGTTAAGGGAACAACAATACAATACACAGCTTCTGGAGGCTGCTGGCGTGTTGTGGTGGTGGTTAGAGAATGTATGGGTGGTGGTAGGTAAAAGGGCATACCTGGAGGGCGAGTATACAGGTAGAGGTAGAGGTTAGAGAGGTCGAGACAAAGTTCTAAGGTAGAGGCCACGAGGAGGAAGAGGCGACTCGGGTTACCTCCACCCCACGTGTTCATCACCGACTGTAAGTAACACCAAGAAGGATCACGTTCACCCCGCCAGCCACCACCTCTGGTCATTCTTCTTCACGTTCATCCACCTCCCAGTCAATCTTCTTCACGTTCATCCACCAACATCCACTCATAATTTCTTCCACCCAACAAATCGAAGATTCCAATTTCCGACGACAATTATCTCAAGGAGTCTTCGAAGGCATCCCCCCCCCACCCACCCACACACTGACTTCCCCACCCACCGACACACTGCCTCCCACCCACTGACCTCCCTCTCCCACCCACACAGTAACCAACCCAAGTCATCCATTAAAACTGTTAACTTCTCGTGTCTTACTTGAGTTACAGACACCAGGCAGAGTTCAGTTTTACCCCTGTGGGAGTCAGTCTGTTATGTGTCTATCATATCATGCTATCATGGTGGGGCTTACTGTTCTTAAATGTTCACTAGCAAAGGTTTGGGATCAGGTGACCGATACTGCCATTACATTCATCACAGTTTCCACCAGCAAGAGGCACTACCACCACCATTGTACCATCACCATTAAGCAACCACTACCATTATTATACTACCATCATCACTATAACTATCCCTATAAACACCACTACAGCTACCACCAACGTACAACACCACTACCACCATTATACCTACTACTACTACCCCCCCCCCCCCCCACAACCACAATTACCACTTGAAGTACCTACTGTCACTCTCTGGGCTAAGGGGGGGGGGGGGTCACTCTCATACGGCAAAACAGCTGTGATATCGGCCAGTTATCTGGTGCAAAACTGAGCCAGGGGGTGACCATAGCATACATCACGTCACCGCCACTTAAAATATTCTCTGATTGGGGAGGGGGGAAAAGGGAAGAAAGGAGAGGAGAAAGAGGAAAGGGGAGGGGGAGAGGAAAGGGAGATAGGGAATTCAGGATGGGCTTGCAGGGAAAGGGATTCTGGGAGGGGTTTGGAGAACAGAGGGAAGGAGAGGGGGAGAGGGGGGGGGGAGACTCAACAAGAAAGAGAAAATAGAGAAAGGCATTGGAGGAGGATTAAGATGGAGGAAGGAGATTTAGGGAAGACGTGGCAGAGATTTCTCGAGTGTAAGATTTAGGACTCTTGAAGTAATGAGAGGGAGAGAGGAGGAGGAGATGAAAATGAAGAAGAGGGGGAGGAGGAGGAAGAAGAGGGGAGAGGAGGAGGAAGAGAGGGAGGGGGAGATGAGGAAGACGAGGGGGAGGAGGAAGAAGTGAGAGAGGGGGAGATGAGGAAGAGGGGAGGAGGAGATGAGGAAGAAGAGGGGGAGGAGGAGGAAGAGAGGGAGGGGGAGATGAGAAAGAGGGGAGGAGGAGATGAGGAAGAAGAGGGGAAGGAGGAGGAAGAAGAGAGGGAGGGGGAGATGAGAAAGAACGACCATCTCATCAGAAAATTTATATGCGTACGAGATTTTTTCTTCCATCCAGCGTGGAGGGGAGAGAGACGGCCCTAGGCTACACCCCAACAAAAGCCCTTAATAAAAGAGACCTGAGGAAAAATGGCCATAAAGACTTGTGGATAATGGCCGTCTCGAGCAGCCGGCCGCCTCATGGGGCCGAGTTAGTATCAGAAATATTGGCCAGATGAGGTCTAAGTCGGGGGAGGGGAGAAGGTGGAGGGGAGGGGTCAGGTGGAAGGAGAAGAAGTAGGTGGAGGAGGAGGGGAAGGAAGTAAGAAAGGGAGGTGGAGGAAGAGGAGGATAATAATAACAATGGAAATGGTGAGGAAGATGATGGTGAATTAAACATACAATGAAGAGAAGAATGATGACAATATACCACAACCATTCAACCTGATGCCGGGGGGGTCTTGAAAAAAAAAACACACACACACACACGCGCGCGCACACACACACACACACACACACACGCGCGCGCGCGCACACACACACACACACACACACACATACATCACCACAAACCAGTCTTACACAGCCTCCATAAAAATTCATCTGGCCGCGCTGTGAGATCTATTATGCTAATATTACAGCCACCGACCCTCCCCCCCCCCCCCAACCCACCGGAGGCCCCACCCCGTCAACGATGGGGGAGGAAGAGAAGGGGAGGGAGGAGAGAGGGAAAGCAACCAAGACGAGAGAACGGAAAGGAAGGAATGGGGGAGGTAGGGAGGAAGGTGAGAGAGAGAGAGCTACTACCATTGTCCACTGAAAATAAGCGTAAGCAAATAATATAAAAACCCGCATCATAAAGTCATCTCAAATGGCCGGTCTGGGAACCTCAGGAACCACCCCCTGTTGGCCCAACGTTGCACGGCACGCATAAACTACCCCAGACTCCCTCACAATAAGCAAAACATTCCACGGTTATTCCCCGCTAAACACAAACCTACCACACACCCTCATAGGCCTAGACACTGTTGCCTAGGCCTATAGGAAACACTAAGGAGGGGGTAGGAGGGAGGGGGAGCGGAAAGAAACGTAAAATACATGTCTATTAATGGTGGTTGACGGGAAGGGGGTTATATAGAATGGCTGGTCATAAATACGGGTTGAAAAACGTTCCGGAGTGATGTGGGACCCTGGCGTTAGCTGTCACAACCTTGCGAAGTCTCAATACAGTTTCTTGTTGTAGCTGTGACTGTACTACAACACTGGCTAAAAGGTTGTAGACTACAGGATACAGGCCACTCACTAGTCCTGTACTGTATAAAGGTAGGCTACACGATTGTATTATAAGGGACTATTCAGGGTTACTGTATAGAGAGCCACACCGGCATAAGGGTACAGTATATGGGGCCACACTACAAGACACTATACTGTATAATGCCACACTACAAGTCACTATACTGTATAATGCCACACTACAAGTCACTATACTGTATAATGCCACACTACAAGTCACTATACTCACCAGTACTGCAAGGACGGGTGGTCACGGATCACGTTGGTCGGGATTAGTTGAGTTTTCTTCAGCTGAGTGTGTGTTCCAGACTCACTGTACGTAAACAATAACAAACAGGTCTTAGTGTTTACATTATGGCAGGTGACTAAAATATCGTCAACCCTATTTCTTTACCATTAAAAACTAACTAATAATAACAACGGGTATCTCATTGGTGATATCGGAGCCAGCGTGGGGAGGTGAAGGGGACATGATACTTACTGTGCGAAGTCGCCGTAGCTGGCCTGGATAGCGAGGGCGGCTAACCTAAAGGCTGTATCGCTTTCCACCTCAAGATGACCCTGTGAGGAGACAAACATACATACGTTAATACATCATTATCATCTCTAAAACAATTAATGTTTAGATAATAATTAGTAAAGAAAGATGCTGGGAATAAATTATCATTACCTTTCATCTCCATCGATACAAAACACCTATATACCAACCACACGTACATGCTTGGAAAAAACCCACTTACTGACCCTCAAAAGATGAATACATTAGGTCAAAGGTCACACACACACACACTCACACAGGACACATGATTGACTGACATTAAGAAATATAATGTTATATTTCTTGTGTTACTGTGACAAGGTTAACTAGTAAAGAAAACTGTACAGTAACACGTATATAATGACGAGATGTACAGAAATTACGAACAATATTCCCACTTCCTGGTACTATTGTCATGGCTGTTACAGAAAGTTCAGTCAGTGATCAGAAGAAAATACAGCGTGTGGTACAGGAGATTTAGTTATGAATCTCGGTGTGAAGAACAAAATACAACACAGGAAGTGAGATTAATGTTCTTGCTTGTATAACTTTTGAAGAACAGATGGAGATTATTATTGTAACTTTAACAAGGACGAGGAGACTAAAGACTCATTAAGAGGAACGTTACAGCGCGAGTCTTAACATAAACACCAGGTAAAAAAACAGGAAGCGTTATTTACTTCCCTTTACAGGTTGGTGGCCCAGGTAGCGAGCCACTAACAAGGGGTCCGGCCACCACCTGTCAAAGTATGACACGCTTTTCCCACGACCCTACCCCCTCCATCCCCTGCATCACAACACAACACAGGCACAATATTCAATGAGTGCTGGACGTTGATATTATCAGTACGGTCACCAACTTCAAGGATAATGTCCGGTGAGGCGTTGAAGTTTCCCACACCGGGCCGTACCCTCACCAGGCGGCTGCAGTGTTAGGTCTCCACTACACTACACAGTTCCGCTTCACATGTTTCTGTCCTGAAATTTTCGTCACTGGGAGGATTCAGTCTTAATCTATCTCAACTAATGTATAAACACCAAGTTGAATCATGGCGGTAACTCAACTGACCAACACACACACACAATTAAGTTAATCCTTCACTTTATTCACCTAAATTTAACCTATCATGCACTAACACCCCCCCCCCCCAGAGTGACGAAACATTTAAATACCAACACCCAACCTTGACACACTATCAAACTTAACACAACAACCGAATGAACTGTCACTCTCACCAACATACAACCACATCATCTACCTCCTGCACCGAGTAGTCAACCAGTCAACCACCTTAACACATTCTCGAGGTTTGGGTTGAGAGCTGCCCACTATTTATCAAAGCCTCCCTCCCCCCCACCATCATCAAGTGTCCACCGCTTTTCTCTGCTACTCTTAGACAACACACCGTCATCTTCTCGCCCGCAGTCACGTACAATGTGTGTGAACTGTGAGGTTATTGAGCAAGACTTGTATAGGTGGTGGCGGGTGGTCAGTGGTTGAGGGGGGAAAGGCAGGTGAGGGGGAGCAGGAGGGGGTGAGGGAGAGAGAACAGTAGGGGTGAGGGGAGGGAGAGGATAGGTGAACAACAAAACGAGGGAGATATGAGAATAAGGGGAGGGAGATAAGTAGATGGAGATAGGAAGGAAACAATAAGGCCCCCCCTGAGAAAGGAGGAGGGGGTGGGGGAGATAGACCACAGGTAGTAGTACAGGTAGCTGGTCGGGGGTAATGAGGCGTCACCTGAGTGTCCAAACCTGTGTACCTGACCCATACATGCAAATGAACCAGACCCAAACACACATTCCTGGCGACACACACACACACACACACACACACACACACCAACCATATCTTGTACCAGGCAGGGACACGTCAGCTGGTCTTGGTTCTACTGTCCGGGTCATGCAAAAGACCACCAGGTATTATGATGATGACGTGTGATCATTGTTTCCTGCCTCAAGTGTCTTCCTGATCCAGTTTTTGGTACTTTTCAACCTGGGAAAGTTTACATAAGTGAATCATTACTGACCTGACCTAACCCGCCCTGCCACAGCTCTAACCTAACATAAACTAACTTAATCTACCTCGCTGCTGTAACTCAAAGCTGCACAGTGTTTGGTCTACTATGTGTGTCGGTGGAACAGGTAGGTAAAAGGCGTGTAGAGCAGGTAAGTAGCAGGAGCGTAGAGCAGGTAAGTAGCAGGAGTGTGGAGCAGGTAAGTAGTAGGAGCGTGGAGCAGGTAGGTAGCGGGAGTGTGCAGGAAACAGTATGAAAACACCAGTTCGTCGACCTTACACAACGTGGAAAATTTCCCCGGATTAAGGACATACATACATACATACATACATACATACATACAGCATACACACATACATACATACATACTACTCCTCGTCAATTTAAATCAAATTTTGTTCTCAATTTCATTCAGTTGACATTTAAGTGCGGCAGAGATGTGAAAGGGGGGGTGGTGGGGGAAATGGGAGAAAGGGGGGTGGCGTTAGGAAGGGGGGGGGGATAACTGGGGAGGAAAGGGAGATGGAAATGAGGGGAAGGAAACAGTAGATAGGGGAAAGGGGTGTTAGGGAGGTGGTGTAGGAGAAGAGGGGGTGTGGGGGAGGAGAGGGAAGGAGAGGAATGGAGAGAGGCCTGGAAGGGAGAGGGGAGGCGGCCGGTCAGCTGGTGTTTACTCGTGTGTCAAAGCAAACACTGAACTCATCACGACGGAGAGAGCGACCACACTCACTTGTCCTTGTTGCCTCACACACCTGTACACACCTGCCTCAGCACACCCGTATAACACACACACACACATATATAGACACAATCCCTCACACCTACATACCTGTAACTACGTACCTACAATCCTGTATGTACGTACCTACACACCTGTACAGTATGCACGTACCTACACACCTGTAACGTCGTGTCCCCTATTAACGGCCGTACAATACACAACTACTCGTAGCATCTGTAACCTGTGAGCGGAACACCTGTATCTACCTGAGACAATGACTCCAGCAACAAGGTGAAGCAGGTAGATGGTGGAAGGAAGCAGGGGGGAGTGGGGAGGGCTGGGGGAAGGGAGGGAAGTAAGGGAATTAAGCAGGGGGATTAGAGGGAGATAAGAAGGGGTGATAAACAATACAGAGGAAACATGGAAGACGAGTTACTTAGACATGGGTGAAGGGAAGGGGAGAGGTGAGGCAATAACAGGTAGACGGAGGGAAGGTGAGGGAGGGAAGACAGTGTTGGGGGAGGTGTGGGAGGGTGAGGGGAGGAGGGATTGTGTGGGAAGAGGGAGAGGGAGGAAGGGGGGGTGGTGAGTCATGACAGGAGTGGTGGTGGAGGAGAAGGAGGAGGAGGCTACGTCCGGCTCCCACTCCCTCACTTCCCCGTTCTGCCTCAATCACTGCACTAGTTACCCTTCACCCCCTCCTTCACCCCCCACCAGCCCCTAGTGAAGGAGGCTCAACAGCACTAAGTATTATCTTCCGTCAACCCGTCTTGAATACTGTCAGGGATACAGTTTACAACAGCGTTCACCAATACTGACTGTAGTTTATGACTGGTGTAGAGGAGGGGGGAAGGGAGGAGGGGGAGGGGAGAGGGGAAACAGAAAGGAGGAGTCGAAGAATGAAAAATGATGGGAGTGGATGGAGGAAAAGGGAGGAGGAGAAAAAGAAGGAAACAAGGAGGAATGAGGGAAGGGAAATGAGCAAGGGAAAGGAGGTGGAAGGAAGTGAGGGGGTAAGGAGGAGGAGGGGGGGTGAGGACGGGATTGCAACTGTCACGAAGTTTCTTTTAAGAGTTTCATGACCAGCTTGGTGCAGCGATAGTGGTGAGGGTAGTGGTGCAAGTGGTGAAGGTAATAACCACTAATGAAGGCAGTGGTGCTAATGACAGGTAAGAATTATGATGATTGTAGTAGTAATAGTAATATGAGTTGTAGTAGTAGTAGAGGTAAGTCCTGAACAGAAGTAGAGAGGAATTAACAAAGGTGTGAGTTGTAGTATTATTTACGGTATAACACTCAAACAAGGAGAAGGATTACGGCCACACTAATAGCGGTGGTATGCATGAGCTGTGGTGGATGAGGAAGTCCCCGGCCACCAGTTCATCTCTGACCACAGGTATGCATAAAGTGTCCAGCGCTGCGTACCTAAGCTTGCAGACAGGTGTGTGTTGAAGGATCAGGTTGCGGTAGTGAAGGTGGTGGTGGTAGGTGTGTTGGTGGTGGTAGATGTGTTGGTGGTGGTACGGGGTAACGACACCAGCTGGACCCACCACCACAGTATCGTCAACGCACGAACTTACAACTAACTTCCGCCCGCCTCACCACAGTGCCCCCCCCCTCCCCCCACCACCTCGTACACACACACACACACTGCATACTAAAAATCCAACACTACACCCGAAACACAACACCACCTCCCTACACTTGACACACTACAGTACACCCATCACACTACACCACCACCACCCCTCTCTACACCTACCACACACACACAGTCAGCTGAGTATGACCACAACACGAGGTAAGAGTCACGACCTGTAAACACAATAGTGACCGGGTCTTAGTAACAGGTTCACTACTGTGTTAAACCTCACCTGTACACCTCTAATTAGTACGTCATCACACCTGTCTTACACCACGTATACTTGAAGGTAAGTTAACTCATTCAAAGTACTGTGTTTATGTATATTTGTATGTATGTATAAATTAATGTATAAGCCTTATTAATAAATGTATAAACGTAAAAGTATTGTCACCAAGACATGAAGGAAAATATTATTATCTTCTTCTTTAACTAATTATTTTTGTGCGTTTTACCAAATGTTGCGTCGCAGCGTTGCCATCATGACGTTATATAATTTTGCACATTAGTTTTACCGTCAGTGTGTTATGGTCCATACACCGACCACTAAGGTGTGTTATGGTCCATACACCGACCACTAAGGTGTGTTATGGTCCATACACCGACCACTAAGGTGTGTTATGGTCCATACACCGACCACTAAGGTGTGTTATGGTCCCTACACCGACCACTAAGGTGTGTTATGGTCCATACACCGACCACTAAGTATACCTCTGGGCAAAACCTGAGACTGAGTTAGTTACCTAGGAAAATTAAGTGACTTTTTGGGGTGTCTGAATTCATCTTCGTACACACACACACACACACCTTAATCAAGTAACATAATTGGAGCAAAAAAGGTTAAGGAGAGTAACAGTCGGTGCGTGTGCGTGCGTGTGTGCGCGCGCACGTGTGTGTGTGTGTGTGTGTGTGTGTGTAAACAAAGGAACTTGGTAATGGTAAAAGGAACACACACACGAGGCGACCATCTCAACACCCACACCATGCGTGACGGGAGGGGCGGGGGGGGGGGAGGACAAAAGAGAGGGGGGGGGCGTGGATATAAGATGGGGTGAGGAGGGGAGAAAGGGGAGGCGAGAACTTGTGTCTGGAATTTGGAGGAAGAACGAGGAAATTAAATTGGAGGAGGAAGGGGAAGGAAAGAAAAGGTGAATGGATTGAAGAAGGGGGGTTGAAAGGGTAAAGGAGAGGGAAGGAAGAAAGAGAGCAAGGCGGAAAGAAAGGGATAAAGATGAGAGAAAGAGGTGATGATGGAGAGCTATGGAAGACAAGGCGAATGTAATAAAGGAAGAAAGAAAGAAGAGGAGAAGTGTGTAGAAGAAATGAGTTGACGAAGGAGGAAGAGAGAATTAAGGGAGGGCGTGGAGGGATATGGTAAGTGAAGGAGGGAGGAGAAGAGAGAGAGAGAGAGAGAGAGAGAGAGAGAGAGAGAGATATTAATGAGGTAAGTTAAAGCTGGACAAATACCTTAAGAGTTAAACACTTGGCAACTCCTGAGTGTTTGACTTCTCCCTCTCATCTCTCCTTCCTCCCCCACTCTTCTCCCTCTCCTGATGATGAGGAGGAGGAGGAGTAATGAAAAGGGGAGATAGGAGGAGGAAGAATGAAAGGGAAGAAAGAGGAGGGAGAGAGAGGTAAGGTATAGGAGGAAGAGGACGATAAATAGAGAGCAAGAGGAGATACGAGGAGTGTCTGGTGGGGTAAGGGGAGGGGGGGGGGGCGGGTCTCACGTCATCCCCGCCCACCACCCCCTCCTCCTCCTTCCACCCATGTCATCAACCATGTTTGTACTCCACCCTGTCTGTACCTGCAAATCCACCCCCCCCCCACCCGCCCCTCTCTCTCTTGTTTCACCCCCCTCTCTCTCTTGTCTCACCCCCCTCTCTCTCTTGTCTCACCCCCACCCCCCCCCTTCTCTCACTCTCTCCCTCACACACACACAAGGGGGGTGGGGGAGGGGGTCAAACCACAAGATCAACATCGTGTGTCCTACCAACTTTCCCACCAAGAATCTAGAGTTCTAGACGGACAACTGTTGGGGGGAAGGCAGTGCTACTCTCCTTCCAAGACGCCACACACCATAAGGAAGAAAGTCTTACTCTACCCTTACGGAACGACGCCCAAAACTAAGTTTCTTTTTTACATAAGGCATTCAGTAATATTTCTTCTCTTAAAAGTTCACAGCTTTGAATAGTAATTTTGTTCAATGATAAATACATAAACTTTCTGCCTGGTAAAATTCTCTCATATTGAAACATTTACATAATATAACCCGTCTATTTTATTTACAATATATTTTTCTTCGTAAACGTCAAGAATTTTACTCAAGACCCGAATATATCAATACAACATATCACCTGTGCAGTATTTACACAAACCTCACCCACGAATATAGTTAAATTATACTCCGGGGTGTCGTATATATTCCCTAGTATATGATCAAATATTTTTGTGAATTATAGGTGTGTGTCAGGTGTGTGTGTGTGTGTCAGGTGTGTGTGTGTTTAGTTTTTATTAATTTCAACCCCCCACCACTAGCATCACCACTCCCACTCCACAATCAAAAGGTACACCCACTCCCCCCAGTCCCAATCTCACCTAATAATCACCAATCACCAGCTACCAGTCCAATACATGTTGTCACCACAGGGACCATCACGCCACCACTAACAAGGGGGAAAAACCTGCTTGTGGGTTGGACCTATTCTAGTGCTCAAGGTCTTGTTATAAAAGGGCAGGGCATCACCTTCCCACGGACCGAACAGACAGACAACCTTTCTCATAGTCTATAGGATATTTGCCCCCACCCCCTTTCCCATCCTCTACTCTCCTTTTCCACCTCCCCCTTTCCCTCTACTCTACAGTCTTCCTCCATTCCATTTCCTTCCATTTCTGGCTAAATAAACTGTTTCACTATCAACGTGTCAGGTGATCCACTACACACCGTTGTTTACACGTAATAGTAATAATGTAGTTAAGACCATTCATAGATCTTGTACACCTGTGAAGGAAGGAGGTGGTGTGAGTGTGTCAGGCCACTACACGTACAACCAGTCCACACAATGACATAATTACCCTCATAAATATACACTACTCTTGCTTTAGTGTGTGTGTGTGTGATGAGTAATCCACACAGGTAAAACACTCCACAAACACAAAGGCTCACCAAGGACACTGTAGCCATGTCCTTTGTGCCAGAAGTTCGTCACACTGCTACCCTCCCTCTCTCCCCTCATGACCTTCCCTCCTATAATCTTTTCTTTCTTTCCTCTCTTCCCCCCCTCCCTTCCTATACAGCAGCAACCAACCACAACACCAACAAGACCAAGTTGTTCACGGAGATGGAAACTTTTCGTGACGGTCAGCGGCAAAAACAAAGGTTACAACTGTGTGTGTTTTTAAAGTCATTCAATCTACGCTGGTACCATTGGAATCGTTGGTACCATTGGAATCGTTGGTACCATTGGAATCGAAAACTGGAATGAGAGGAACAGGTGCAGTAGCAGAGAGAGAGAGAGAGAGAGAGAGAGACTCACTTCAGAATATTAAACTCATTTGCATACTTACACGGATTAATAATGTATAAAATGAAAACAAGAATGAATAAATCTGAGGGAAAATAAGACTCCCATTATACGGTCCTATGAATAATTATGAATAAAACATTTTCAAGACGCCATCATCATTATACACTAAACTGTCGTCGTTAGAGAAGATCGCCATGTAAAACGTTTCCACTCTGGGTATTATTTACATTACGACAGTCAATGGTCTTAAACGTTTTCATGTTATGTTATTGACAACGTTTATAGTCTTGAAGTTTGTTGTAGTCTACGTTATAGTATTACTGAAGTACAGGTTTAAGACATGTTCTTTTATCGTGTACTATAAATAACAATGTTTTATTTATCTTGGTAAAGGATATTTAATTGACTCAACCGGACTATTGTTTGTTTACAGCCCGGGATCTGAAATTCCCCGCACTTGATTACGTTGCAGCAGAGGGAAAACCGTGAGTGTTTATTGGTCGAGCTGTCCACTGAAGGCAACAAAGCCACCATTCATTGGCTGCCGTCGTCGGAGGAGGAAGAATCAAGAAGGCCGTTGTTCATTGGCTGGTACGTGGGTGGGAGTTTTAAAAAGGAGGTTGCTAATTGGTGGAAATTATTATAGAATTGAAGAAGAGAGTTGTTCCCGGGGCTATTGAGGGTGGGTGTTTTTTTTTTACGCACCTAAGGAGAGTACTGAGTGGGTGAGATGTCTGTTTAACGCCGCGTCTTCTAAGAATAGCCAGCGTCGAGTGTCTGAGAGGGCAGCAAGAACCAGAGTATAAATACCTCAGATAGATTATAGCCATCCCTCTCAAGTGACTGTTTCTCTTCCCTCAAGTGCTTACCGCTACCCTGCATACCTCTGGCCAATCACCCCCACTACTGAGAGGGGCACTGTATCCTGTATTACATAAAAGACCATCACACTGTATGACCTCATCTGTACTTTCATATAATCTCAATGATGTTTCTCTTACCTAACACACCTGTACTTACTGTATCAGTCTTGTCTCTATATCTCACGAAATGCTTCCCTATCCTTCTCGACTCACGCCTTCTTAACTCGTCCAAAGGTTAACCCCCCCTAACACTATTTTGGGTGGAATGAGGTTGGGTTAGGATAAGTTAAGGTGGTGGTAATCTCTAGGTGAAGTAAGCTGGGGTGGTGGTGATGATGGTTTGATCCGGTGGTGGTAGCCGGTAGGTCATGCTGGCTGACAAAAACTTTTCAACACTACCGTTAATATTATGATGAGAGACCAGAAAGTTACAAGGTTACCCCACACCTCTCACTGCTGCCTCTCCTGCAACACACACACACACACACACACGTACCCCCATTAAGGTGTATCGTTCCCTGCTCTACTTACAGGTGTATGTGTGGCTACGTGTTCATCTCCAAGGACGCTACTGACGGTCATGAACGAGGCTACACATTCAGTACGGTCTACACTTACGGGTTACACAGTTCTGCCGTCCCTACACCCGGCCTACTGCTGCTGGTAGAGGTGAAGGGCCAGGGTCAAGGTGTGACGTCACGGTGTGTTTTGCATATCCCGAGTGATCGTCACGAGTTCGATTCCCGGGCCGGTGGAAGTTGTTTGGACTTACTTCCTAGCCCCCACTAGTCCCTGTTCACCTAGCAGTACAGTAGGTACCTGGTGTAAGTCGAAAATTGCGAATTCGTATTCAGGGAAAGTTGTTGGAGCTTCCAATAACTTGAGGACATAAACCACTGACTCTTCAGGCTTCTACGCCCTTAACTCATGAGACATAAAGGCAAGCATGAACTTAGCATGCTTCCCTGTTGGGCGCTGTAAACGCTTCTGAGCTTCACCTTACACAAGGATGCAGGGGGGGGGGGGGGGGGTGCCCAATAAATAAATAATAAAAAAAAAATGAGTGGTCGAGTGACGTCACAGTGGTGAACGGCGCGTCGCAACAATGCCGAACCTCCCCCCCACCACCACCACCACTAACGCTCCCCCAACACCACCACTAACGCTCCCCCAACACCACTCCCCCTCCCCCACCACCACTAACGCTCCCCCAACACCACCACCACTAACGCTCCCCCACCACCACCAACCCTCCCCCAACACCACCACTGCTTTCCATCTTTCACCCACACGCTACACTGCACTACTCACCTCCCACCACCAACACCCGTCATTACACCCGCCACACACGCAATATTTTACCAGGCGATGACTGCAGGGGTTCCTTTACCCCGCCGCTCTGAGTAACTGAGCTTCCTGGTTGACAACCTGAAAACCAGGCAACCGCTGCTTACACCAGGCAGGCCACCACTAACACCAGGCAGGCCACCACTAACATAAGAAACATAAGAAAATAAGGAGTCTGCAATAGGCCGGTTGGCCTGTGCATGGCAGCTCCTGTCGAGAGTTACCACACACTCTTTCAAGATACCGTGGTGATGGTTGTGTGTATATGAACTACCATCACCAAGACCTCACCATGAAGCTACCATAGACTGGTACTCTGCGGCACCATGAACCAACACTCCCCCCACCCGGTCACCACCGTCTACACCTCTTCCTGGCTGACGAGGTGCAGCCGGTAGCAACAGTCCGATTGATCAGGTAGTCATCATATGGGGGGAGTGTGGGGGGGGGGGGGGGGGGGCTTGGTTACAGACCCAGCTGAGGTAAACACCAGGTAGCCGCAACACCATACACTTCAAAGCACCATCCACACGCCACCCTTACCTTCACCCACGCCCACGACGAGCCTCACACACACACACACCTGCTACATATAATCGTATCTAAT
Organism: Homarus gammarus; assembly: GCA_958450375.1. Lineage (NCBI taxonomy): Eukaryota > Metazoa > Arthropoda > Malacostraca > Decapoda > Nephropidae > Homarus > Homarus gammarus. The sequence continues at coordinate 1,488,333 of CAUDMG010002269.1, read as the reverse complement.
AAGGTATAATTTAACTCCATTACTTTCACTGTCTCTTCACCACCACCACCACCACTACTACCACCTTCCTCCTCCACCACCATCCTCCCTCACGCCTACCAACACTACAAATTGGATAACAAGTGAACCCATCCCTCCAGCCCATGAACCCATCCTCCATCAGTGCGTGTATCAGAGAGGTTAAGTTGAGTCTATTTTTTTATATACAGAGCCTTGAGGTGAGAGCGACCCATTCTGTCAGAGCCTCCTGTGTTAGATCACGCAACACACACACACACACACACACACACACACACACACACACACTCACTCTCACACACACACACACACACACACACACACACTCATTCCTTCTATTAAATTTTCCAGGAAGGATGATTCAATCCTTATCCCCTCTTCCTACTCCTACTCCAATCCTGTCCTTCTCTTTCTTTATCCTTCTTCCACTTTATCCAATCTTACTTCATCTCCTCCCACTATTTTACTCCTTCATCCATCACTACCTTTTCTCCCTCACTCCACCACCACCACCTTCTCTCCCTCACTCCTCCACCACCACCACCTTCTCTCCCTCACTCCACCACCACCTCTCCCTCACACCACCATCACAGTACAGGTCTAAGTTATATTATTACATATATTATGACCAACCTGACCCCATCCTACCCCCTGCTAGCTCTCTCCTGCCCTACAAGACGGATGATGGATAGCTATACACATTGCCTGTCTGTCTGTCTAGATCGACCCCTCTCTCTGTCTGGCTCACCTCCCTCCCCCCCTCTCTCTCTCTCTCTGTCTGTCTAGGTCGCCCCATCTCTCTGTCTGGCTCACCCCCCCCTCTCTCTCTGTCTGTCTAGTTCGCCCCATCTCTCTGTCCGGCTCACCTCCCCCTCTCTCTCTGTCTGTCTCACCTCCCTTCCTGTCTGACTGTCAGTTTTACCCTGTCTGTCTGTTTGGCTGTCTCGCTTTTCTCCCGCGGACCAACTTTCTCTCCCTCCCACTCTAACTTTCTGTCTGTTCATTCTCTCTCTGTTTTAACTTTCTTCTGTCAATGTTTGCTCTTATACTCTTGCCTAACTCTCTTTTTAAACTTTCTCTTATACTTTCTTATTTTCTATTTATTATCTTTTTCCTTAACTAACTCAATTTGCTTTTTATTCTCTTTAACTTTCTTAATTATTTTTATTTACTTCTTCATTTTCCTCAAGAGAGAGAGAGAGAGAGAGAGAGAGAGAGAGAGAGAGAGAGTCTGGCCAGTAATGACTCCTGGACCAGCTATGTCCGGCCAGTCACCATCCCGTCAGCCGGCCGGTCAGTGTGTGTGGGTCCCGTCACCACCTGCATCCCTCACAAGCACCGCCCTGGTTCTCTCCCTTCCTCCCCATCACCCCTTTCCCACCATCCTCAACCCTATCCTATGCTCCCTAACCCACTCCTATCCTCCCCCACCCCTCCCCACCTCACCTTACACGTCATTTCTCTACCATTCTTCCCCATCTCCCTATTTCCTCCCCCTTCCCCATTCCTCCTCTGACCTCTCTTCCTCCCCACACACACACACACTCACACTCACACACGCACACACACACAAAGTATATAAACTGTATAAAAAATAGTTTTTCTCATATTGTTTTTCTTGAAAGTTGTGAAAAACAGGGGAGTAAAAGTTCAACCTCAGTATAGTGATTATTACCTCAGTTCAACCTCTTTTATATGTACACACACACACTTACTTCAACAACACCACCCTATCATTATCCTTCTTCTCTATCCTCATCCTAGTCATTATCTTCTCTATTCTTCCTTATATTCCTCCTGCTCTTCTTTCTAGTCTGTTATAACTCTTCCTTCTTCCACCAATTCGTCCTCCTCCTCCTCCTACTTGTTCCTCCCCCTCCCCTTCCTCCTGTTCTTGGTCCTCCTCTACCCTCCTCCTCCTCCTCCTCAATCATCCTTCCCGGGACTTTCACTATTAAGAGGCGCTGACGGGTCTTGCCCCCCTCCCTCCTCTATCCACTCCTTCACCCCCCACCCTCCCTCCTGCTACCAGTGGCGTGTCGTCAGCGCTGACTACCAGTGTTTTAAGATGCACTTGTCTACCGTCAGGAGCAACAACAGTGCGTCAACACCACCACACGTCGCCAACAACACCCACACAGCAACAACCACATCATCACAACACTACCATCCATCACAAAATACAACAACAGCCACTACAACGACGAGGACGATGAGAACAATAACATCAACAACAACAATAAACAAAAACTACGAATCAAAACAACATCGAAAATACAAAAAACAACAAAACATAAAAACAATTGCAACCACCAACACCCATTAGAACCCATCAAGAAAAAGACACCAATTCTGTACATGACGAAGGAGGAGAATTCAGAGGTGGACCTGACGCCTCACCCAGTAGTAACCCCGCCAGCAGGAGAAGTACCCCCCCCCCCCTCCCTACCTCCTCCCGTAGTGACCACACACGCCAGAAATATCCCTGACTGTACACTTAAGTGAGGAGGGTCCAGCGGCCTTGCAACACACACACACACACCGAAGACAATATTCCCGAGTAAGAAAGACACATAGGGAGGTTAGAGGTGAGTTTAAATACCAAGATTGACGACACAGGGAAAAAAAAATATTCTTGGCACTGAAATATTCCCTATAATATTCCCTGCATTATAAACCATCTCACACACACACACACACAGACACACACACACACACACACACAGGCTCAATATACCAATAACTAATACGCAATGTGGATTTAATGATGTTTTTGTACCAACGCCGGAACAAGACACGCAAGGTTTATAACGCTTCTAAACCTTGAACCCGGTACTTGAATGTATATTGATCTCCCGGTATATAAACTGGTAGGTGAAGATAAACCGGTACGCGAAGATACATTGATTTATATTCTTATTAGTTTACGTCAAGCAAATACCAGTTAGGTGACAGGTGTTCCGCAGGTGTTTGTCGGACACACTTGTTACACATGTGCTTCATTCATACTCAGTCATGTGTATGAAGACAGTCTGTATGTATGATATTTGTAATGAGTACACTACCTTGCTGCCATGCCATGCAGTGTACACCCATCACCTGTTTCCTTACTTTGGGTACACAGGTTACACCCTGTTAGTGTCCTATACCAGCCTGTACCAAAGAACACCAACCTACACTATCATAGACCAAGCTACACCAACCTGCACCATCCTACACTAAGCTACACCAACCTGCACCATCCTACACCAAGCTACACCCACCTACACCTCGCATTTACCTGGCTTCGATTCCCGGTGGCATTCTCTGCACTCAATCTTCCTCACTCACGACTACTACACCCCATCGCGTGAGGTGTATTGGGGAGAAACTTGTCACCCGGCTCACTACACTTCTACACACGCCACCCGCCACACTACACCCCGCCACCCGTCACACTACACCCCGTCACACTACACCCTGCCACCCCTCAAACCTAGGTTAAACTTGAGTCAAACTACACCCCGATACCCGCCACCCGTCACACTACACCCAGCCACCCGCAAACCTAGGTATAAACTTGAGTCAAATTACACCCCGCCACCCGTCACACTACACCCCGCCACTCGTCATACTACACGAGCCACCCGTCATACTACACCCAGCCACCCATCACACTACACTCTGCCACCCGTCACACTACACCCCCGCCACCCGCCATACTACACCCCGCCACACTACACCCCACCACCCGTCACACTACACTCTGCCACCCGTCACACTACACCTCGCCACCCGTCACACTACACTCTGCCACCCGTCACACTACACCCTGCCACCCGTCACACTACACCCCGCCACCCGTCACACTACACTCTGCCACCCGTCACACTACACCCCGTCACCCGTCACACTACACCCCGCCACCCGTCACACTACACCCCGCCACCCGTCACACTACAATCTGCCACCCGTCACACTACACCCCGCCACCCGTCACACTACACTCCGCCACCCGTCACACTACACCCCGCCACCCGTCACACTACACTCTGCCACCCGTCACACTACACCCCCGCCACCCGCCATACTACACCCCGCCACACTACACCCCACCACCCGTCACACTACACTCTGCCACCCGTCACACTACACCTCGCCACCCGTCACACTACACCCTGCCACCCGTCACACTACACCCCGCCACCCGTCACACTACACTCTGCCACCCGTCACACTACACCCCGCCACCCGTCACACTACACTCTGCCACCCGTCACACTACACCCCGCCACCCGTCACACTACACCCCGCCACCCGTCACACTACACCCCGCCACCCGTCACACTACACCCCGCCACCCGTCACACTACACCCCGCCACCCGTCACACTACACCCCGCCACCCGTCACACTACACCCCGCCACCCGTCACACTACACTCCGCCACCCGTCACACTACACCCCGCCACCCGTCACACTACACCCTGCCACCCGTCACACTACACCCCGCCACCCGTCACACTACACTCTGCCACCCGTCACACTACACCCCGCCACCCGTCACACTACACTCCGCCACCCGTCACACTACACCCCGCCACCCGTCACACTACACCCCGCCACCCGTCACACTACACCCCGCCACGCGCCACACACAAACCGGTCTGACAGGTGTAAGTAAGTATCTCAAGTCTGACTTTGTTTATGTCTACCTGACTGACTGTGTGGGGGGGGGGGGGGTGGTGGAGGGTCTGCTCAGAGTGTGTGAGTATATAGTGAAGGAGGGAGAGAGGGAGTGGGAAGATGGAGAGTAAGAAGGGAAGGAGGGAAAGGAAGAGTGGCAAGAATGAGGGAGAGTAAATGGGGAAGTGGAAGAGGCGGGGGAAAGGGAAGGGGTAAGGCACAAGGAACAGGAGGGAAGGGGGAAGAGAGACAGGGCAGGAGGGGAGAAGAGGGGAGGGGAGAGGAGAGGGGGTGAGGGGAGCGAGGGTTGTAGGTTATCCACTAGTCTCCCCTGAAGCCACTATCCGGCAGTCCGGCGCCGGAGACATAACTGTACCGGAGCCGGAAACGCCGGAAGCCGTTACTGCAGTTTTCCCTGGCCCCGAGGTGCTGGGGGGGGGGGTCAAGTGAAGTCCACACGTGAGTTTACTGTTATTGTTTTGTTGTCCAAAGTGTTTAGCTCATTCGCCCCATTTCACACACACACACACGGCACATAGTAGCATCACCAACAAGTAGTGTACACATACCCACCCCCCCCCCCCCTCTCAGGCACTGTGGGAGCATCATGAACATAATAAAGGGTGTGTATTCTCCCTGCCACACCCCTCCTGTCTGACCTTCTGTGGGGGTGTGACGCCAGAGAGAGAGAGAGAGAGAGAGAGAGAGAGAGAGAGAGAGAGAGAGAGAGAGAGAGAGAGAGAGAGACCCCTTTACACTCTCCACTATCCTCATCCCTCACGTCATCACCCTCCCCCCCTCTTTATCTCCCCCCTCACCTTGCCAGTACTCCTCCCCTTCCCTTCCCTCTCTCCCCTCCACCAGCAGCAACTGTTGCCTCACATAAATCACTATCAATCAGAGAGTCACCGTCCCCCACCACGCCTCACCATCACCACTACAACAACCACCACCACCATCAACATCACTACAACAACTACCACCACCACAGTAACCTTGTAAAACACCACATTATAATTTTTATGTCTCGTCTCAGGGACAAAAAATCCTTGGGAGGAGTTTGTGTGTTACTAGAGCCGCGCCCACGCCACCCCACGCCCAAACCACACACGCCCACTCCACCCCACACCCAAACCACACACGCCCACGCCACCCCACGCCCACGCCACACACGCCCACGCCACCCCACGCCCACCCCATCACACAAACAAACAACTACAACCACGCCATACCTTAGTTGGGCATCACTTTCATGCTTACATCAGAGCGTGTGGGCGTCGGAACAGTTGGTATGGGCGTGGAACAGCTGTGTGGGCGTAGGAACAGCAGGTATGGGTATAGAAACAGCTGTGTAGGTGTAGGAACAACTGGTGTGATCATGAGACAGCTGGTGTGGGCATAAGACAGCTGGTGTGGGCGTAGGAACAACTGGTGTGATCATGAGACAGCTGGTGTGGGCATACGACAGCTGGCACACCCCGCCAGGTCAGCTACGCCCACCTGGCCTCAACCCTCCACGTCCATTAATGAATTACACCTTTCCTCAGCACACCTGGCTGGGCCGACCCAACCATACCTTAACTGCCATCAATTACTCTCCCCACTAAAGTAATATTTTTTTTTATTCCTTTTACAAGAATTAAATCAATCTACCTTTCATTATTCACCTAACTTATTCATTATACATTCAACCATTTTTTTTCACTGTCAATCTATCATATATTTATTCATTTTCTTTTATTGTCATTCGTCTATTTACTTTTTGTAATATTATTTATATTATATATTTGCCTCTTGTTGTCATTCAATTGGGGGAGAGAGAGAGAGAGAGAGAGAGAGAGAGAGAGAGAGAGAGAGAGAGAGAGAGAGAGAGAGAGAGAGAGAGAGAGAGACTCCCACAACTAGCCTAGACTGTCTCACACACCACTCTTACGGCCCACAGCAGCTGTTATCACACAAACCACCGGTCCTTAATTGTCAACCGCACGCCTAATTACCCGCAATAGCTGACCGGAAGTCCCATCTTCACTACAACATCCGTCACCACCACAACACCACCAAAACCTAACACCACAACAACCACCACCACTACCACAACCACCACCACTACAACAAAAGCCACACATCACTGAAGTAAAAATATAACACCTTCCTTTCCCAGCTGATAAAGAGTGACAGGAGGAAGACACTCACCCCAAGACACTCACCCCCGTCACTCACCCAAGACACTCACCCCCGTCACTCACTCAAGTCTCAAAAAAATTATCACTGAGAATTAAGCCATAATATTTTTCACTCATTAAAACTTGCATCATTGTGAAGGGAAAAACACACACACACACACACACACACACACACACATGTATAATTCTGTTCCCGGTAATAACGTATCCATATGTATATTAGTAATATTAGTAACGACATTATTAGTATTATTAAGAGAGGGTGTCTACTTGAGGCAGCTAAGACCATAATAATGTGAGCCAGTCCCCACCCACCTGGCCCCTCCTACCCCCCACCTGGCCCCTCACCGTAATCAGTCTCACCTTCATGACCGTCACAGGTTACCGGTGGCCCAAACAACGACACAATATAACACAGATTAATCAGTGTCCACCAGGCATATATAGAGCTACCCTCTCCTCCCTCTCTCCTTTTGCTCTATACTCTAAAACGTCATCTCCCTCCCCCCTCCTACTTCTCCCTAAAGAGCCAGCAAGTACCTGGAATATATCCCCTCTCCCCCCCCCCCCCCCTGTACCGCCACCAGTCTGAACCACCTTTAACTCCATTCATTGATTATATTTTTGCTGTGGTGTAGAAATGCGGCGTCTCCAATGTAGCAAAGGAGGTGGGGAGGGGTGGGGAGGTGGGGAGGGGATGGGGTTCCTCACACCATCCGTCATCTCTACATTACCCATTCAAAGGTTATGTCCAAGGGTGGGCTAAGGAGAGGGGGGGGGGGGGCAAAGTAGGGTGTGTGGGTCATGGGTTAGAGGTAGCCTAGACAGAAGAAGATAAGGTCTATATAGTCTCAGTATGCACGCACACCCCCCCCCCCCCCCCCCAGTAGAGGCGGCATTATAAAAACACAACACTACTGAAGGCATAGTTAGTTGAGGTTTGATTTATCAGGGGATGAATGTGAATAGAGGAGGGCAATTGAGAGGCCAGCCAGCTACCTAGTGTGTGTTGTGTGAGAGGGGGGAGAGGGGGAGGGTGGGAGGGAGGGGGGAGAGAGGGGTATTATGAAGCAGTTCTGTAGCCTCATGAGGGAGATTCTCACTCCTCCAACACACACACACACGAAAGTCATAATATACGTCAGAGAGAGAGAGAGAGAGAGCCTTAGACATACATACATACATACATACATCCCCTCAAGCGTACCAATATACTTCCCTACATACACACATAAGAATAAACAATACCCCCTGACAGTCCCTAATCCTGGGAAAAAAAACACTAACAACGCTCCTTCCTACCACGTTCATCCTGCCTCGAGAACCCAAGACTTAACACCAAGTAGTGATGATGTTAACCTAACCTAACTTAACCCGTGTGTATGTGGTCTTAAGTGTCATATTAAGTTACTGTGATCTCGTTAATATGACAGGTTTATTATCACCAGTTGGGGCGTTAATGTTTCCGGGTCGTGTAATATAGAGAGAATACTTGTGAGATGGATGTGTTTATAAGAGGAGAGGAAGGAGGTTATATCATGTTTATATTATAGATACAGACAGCTATATACCCCCTCAGTCTAGAAGAAACTAATAGCACTAACTCAACTACCCAGGGTAAACTAGCAATTAGCGTGTATCTGCAGTTAACTACCTGAAGGGAGAAGTGGGGAGTACCTCACAAGGGCGGGGGGGGGGGTACCTCAACTACCCCCCCTCCACTAGGCCTCCTCACCTGACCTACTGTATGTCGTGTTGTTATTGAAATACAGACTTAACACCCAGACCCGTAATTATGGAGAGGTGATTTGCATATTATATCCTGTGGTTTATAACTATGGGGGGGGGGGGGGAGATGAAGAAGAGGAGGAGTGGAGAGGGATAAAAAAATAGGTGGTAGGGAAAGGAATGGAGAGAGAGAGAGAGAGAGAGAGAGAGAGAGAGAGAGAGAGAGAGAGAGAGAGAGAGAGAGCATAATGAAAAGGAAGAGGTAAATAAAAAAAAAGAATAAGAAGAGAAATACCAAAAACCGATATAAAGGAAGAATCAGAAAACACGAAAAGAGAAACGTTACCAACATCCCTCCTCTCCCCCCCTCCCCTTCAACACACGGCAGTAGTTCCCACTTAACCATTAATGTAGTTTAAGAGCGCCTGCTGCTAACGACCCCTCCCTCCTCACCCCTCCCACCAACCCTTCCTTCCCTCCCTCCCACCAACCCTTCCTTCCCTCCCTCCCTCCATCTCGAGTCAAGCGTTGTTACCACCCTATTACCACCTTTAACTCCCTCCTCTCCTCTCCCCTCTTCTCCCCTATTCCCTACAGAGTATAACGCCACCATCACTTCCGCCTTCCCTACCTGGTAACACCGCCTCCTCTCCATCACCACCATCACACTCCCTCCCACCACCTCCAGTTCTACTTCCTTCCTCCCCACCACATTCTCCCTCTTCATCACCACCACACCCCTCTCTCCCTGCTGCTCCCCTCCACCACTCTCTCCCTGCTGCTCCCCTCCACCACTCTCTCCCTGCTGCTCCCCTCCACCACTCTCTCCCTGCTGCTCCCCTCCACCACTCTCTCCCTGCTGCTCCCCTCCACCACTCTCCCTGCTGCTCCCCTCCACCACTCTCTCCCTGCTGCTCCCCTCCACCACTCTCTCCCTGCTGCTCCCCCCCTCCACCACTCTCCCTGCTGCTCCCCCCCTCCACCACTCTCTCCCTGCTGCTCCCCTCCACCACTCTCTCCCTGCTGCTCCCCTCCACCACTCTCCCTGCTGCTCCCCTCCACCACTCTCTCCCTGCTGCTCCCCTCCACCACTCTCTCCCTGCTGCTCCCCTCCACCACTCTCTCCCTGCTGCTCCCCCCTCCACCACTCTCTCCCTGCTGCTCCCCCCTCCACCACTCTCTCCCTGCTGCTCCCCTCCACCACTCTCTCCCTGCTGCTCCCCTCCACCACTCTCTCCCTGCTGCTCCCCTCCACCACTCTCCCTGCTGCTCCCCTCCACCACTCTCCCTGCTGCTCCCCTCCACCACTCTCTCCCTGCTGCCCCCCTCCACCACTCTCTCCCTGCTGCTCCCCTCCACCACTCTCCCTGCTGCCCCCCTCCACCACTCTCTCCTTGCTGCTCCCCTCCACCACTCTCCCTGCTGCTCCCCTCCACCACTCTCTCCCTGCTGCTCCCCTCCACCACTCTCTCCCTGCTGCTCCCCTCCACCACTCTCTCCCTCCTCCCTCCCCCACCACCTGGTCTACCTTCCCCCTGTAACTCGTAATGACGTGAAAACTTGTGGCTAATTGGTAATTGGATTAATTACTGGTCATTAACGAAGAGGGTACTTACCAAGCGTGCCACTGTGGTCATCTGTGTATGAAAAATGTGCACACGGAACCATATATACACACACACATACAGTAAATACAAATGTATACACAATTATACATACATATAAATCCGTGTCTACATACATAAATATACAAACAAAAAGGAGAAATATTTACAAAGTTTCAGCATCAGAAAAATACATTACAGTTAAATGTATTAACTCGAATACATACGACTCGGTGGAGAGAGAGAGAGAGAGAGAGAGAGAGAGAGAGAGAGAGAGAGAGAGAGAGAGAGAGAGAGAGAGAGCTACACAGCCCTTCCTAACAAAATCCTACCTGATAAACCAAGACTTCTCACCACCCTCGTCGACCACAACACAACAACAGTCTCAGAGGGTGAATCAAATCGACTATTATCCATCTAAGAATCTAACACTATCACATCAGCTGACCCATGACCCCCCCCCCCCCTTGTTATATATCAGCTGACAGACGTAAACAACCACAATAAAGTTAGAAACGTTTATCACCCTCTATAAAGTGTGTGTGTGTGTGAGAGTGTGTGCGTGTGTGTGTGTGTGAGAGAGTGTGTGTGTGTGTGTGTGTGTGTGTGTGTGTGTGAGAGTGTGTGTGTGTGTGTGAGTGTGTGTGTGTGTGTGAGTGTGTGTGTGCGCGCGCGCCGTTACCTATCCATCACAAACAGCTCTGACCCTTACACTTAGGCGTCCTTACCCCACAATAACCTACAAAAAGGGGGAAATAAGGGAGATCCAAGGGGGAAAGGGGGTGATAAAGGGACGTGGGGGGAAAGGAGGTAATAAAAGGAGACGTAGAGGGGTAAGGGGAGGGGGAGGTGACAGTTAATAGTTCGTGTTTTTCTGACCATCAACAACTGGACTCAATTCGGGTAATCCTGTCGGGTCAGCACACGACACACACACAGAGGTAGTGGTGGAGTTATGAGATCTGGAAAACACTGAATACAAAAACAAGTTCATCACAGGGTCTCCTCAGGCACGCCCACCAGCCCATCACGCCCACCCTCGTCCCAAAAACAGGCCGTCGTTTTCACCACCACAACTATAGGGCTGCATCTTGGCGAGTCAAGTCAGGTACCTCAGCCCCTGCCCTGCCTCCCCGCCACCCATCCCCACCACCTCCCCCTGCCCCGCCACCCATCCCCACCACCTCCCCCTGCCCCGCCACCCATCCCCACCACCTCCCCCTGCCCCGCCACCCATCCCCATCCCCCTGCCTCGCCGCCGTCGCGTTGTACCCTGAAGGTGTGGTAGGGTAGGAGGGGCCGACCAAGCAGACTGACCCCCGAGAAAACATTTCCGTCCTGTAGAAACTGAGGAGGAAATGAAGGTAATGAAGCAGAGGTCCAGCCCAGGAGAGAGAGAGAGAGAGAGAGAGAGAGAGAGAGAGAGAGAGAGAGAGAGAGAGAGAGGTGGGGAATGATAGAGAGAGCGGTTCATTAAAAAGGGTGAGATGGAAAAGAAATGAGAAGGAAGGAAGAAAAAAGAAGAATGGGTGAGAGAAAGGGAAGGCAGGAGGAAGAGACGTCGGAAACATCAACTCTCTCTCTCTGACCACCGTCCACCAGACCCTGCCCGGCCATCTACCTTTGTTTGTGCATCTTTGTGACAGTGCACGCGCGTGTCACCCTTCCCTCTCACACACACAATGCAACGCACATGCAGGTAAAAAAGGGGTAGAGAGGAGTACCACCATTATCACCACCATCATCTCTCTACCACCATCACCACTCTACCACTATCATCAGCATCACCACCATCATCTCTCTACCACCATCACCACTCTACCACTATCATCAGCATCACCACCCCCGGGGCATCATCTTCACACACACACACACCTCAGGCACCGGCAATAAATAAAGACTTGTTCGTCGCTCCTCCAGTTGACTCCCGGGCACGTGTGGGGCAATATCTCCCTCCCTCCCCTTGCTCCTAATCTCCCTACCTCCCCTTGCTCCTAATCTCCCTCCCTCCCCTTGCTCCTAATCTCCCTCCCTCCCCTTCCCCCTAATCTCCCTCCCATTATCCATCTAATCCAAACTACGCCTCACACCCCCACATAACCACGGCCTCCAATAACACTCATGACCTCTTACTACTGCTACTCCATCTTACGTGACCAACCACTTGAGTGTGTGTGTGTGAGAGAGAGAGAAGGAAGGAAGGAAGGAAGGAAGGAAGGAAGGAAGGAAGGAATAGAAAGAAAGATAAAAAGGGGAGGGAAGGGAGAGGATAGGTGGTAGAGAGGGTTAGTTTTATGGTGAAGGATTGTGTGGTGTGAAGCATTACCTATATGAGGGGGTGTGACGTAATGTGTGGTGTCTCTGTCTTGTAATACCTGTACCTGTAATTGCATCTCTTACCTGTGTTCATGCATCGTTAACCTGTATACTTGGGGATGTGTTTGTACTTGCACCTAACCTACCTTACGTAACACCCAGGAGAAGGTGAAAGGACTACGCCCACCCACACACCACCTGCCCATCACTCACCTACCTGACACCTCATTATCCCCCGTCACCAGGTGAGTAGAGACGGAGGTGGTAGTGACGCGGCGCCGTCTTCTTTAACAAAGCCTTACTGAGTATAAAGCTTAATGTATTGTGTGCTGTTCCGTCCGCTTTAACCTCGGGATTTTGCTCTCATTGTACCTGCCTACACCTGGTTCATTATCTACCTGTTTTTTATTATCTAATACTATTATAAATGGTTCTTTTACCTACATGATATAATCATTATATGAACCTAACTTAACTTAACCTAACCAAACAGTTTCAGGGTGGGTGATCTTCAGGTGATCCAAATATTATAGCCAGGTTCATCTGAGCCCCGCCCCTCACCTCAGGCACCAGGAGTCTGTGTATTAAAGACTCCTGCCGTGAGCCTCCCTCAGGTGATGGGGGGGGTTATGACCTGGCAGACACTGGGTACCTAAGACCCACACTCACGCACGACCTGGTCTTACCAATCTTCGGGTCTCCCTACAGCACCGATACAGCCGCCCACAGCACTGGTACAGCACCGATACAGCCAGGGTGTGTTGAGGAAGGTGTGAGAGCGACAGCTGTTATCAGATTTCACACTATTTTCCCCCCTGGGTGAAGCACCTCCCGCAGGCCTGTTTACTGCCGCAGTTGACCACCAGGTGAGTCAGAGGAGCCTCTTCAGGTGACAGGTGGTCCTTGTGTGGGTACTGACGGTCACTACCACGGGAGGGAAGGTCACACACGTCTACCACAGAGCCTACATGTGGTCGATGAAGCAGGCCGTCGTCACAGCCTACCGTCATTGTTAAGGTATCTACACCTGGCCCTGACTACCTCCACCACCCGGCCACCTACCACAGTCATAAACCCTCAACAGGTAAGGACTAAGTATGCCTCCCTCCTCCACACCAGGGGTCTCATACCTGCCCTTTCCTTGCCTCGTCTTACCTACCTTTACTCCCCTTAAACTCCCACCCACTTTATCTCCCCACCTTAGTCCACCCTCCCCACCCACTCACCTCTCCCCCCCCCCCTCACTCCTCCTACCTACCTTGGCTCTCTCTTTCCTCACAACTGTTATTTATTTACCTACCTATTTCCCCACCAGTCAGTTACCAAGTCGTCCCTCCCTTTACAAGCACCAGTCACCCCTACGACCACCTTACCCTCCCCCCCCCCCTCCCCCCCCTTACCTGACTCAGTATCCACCTCACTCGGCCATCACACGTCTCTTAACATTTACCTGAAAAGACAACAAAATATGCAAATTAGTCTACTGGAAGTCCATAAACAAACATATATCAGGATAGTATATAGCCTAAACACCATCATATATAACTGTCTATATAAGCAACGTCATTTTTTCAGCTATATATTAAAGAAAACACGTATAGCCTAAAATAGTTTATATAACCATGATATAACACCTACATATATTCTGTTCATGTTAGCTATATAACAAAGCAGGATAAACCTTAATGGACCCAACACAGGCTATCCTATATGACTGTTTACAATAAAGGTAATTACTTCAGTATACTAATTATTTAGATTGTACATGAAGAAATGAATATACAGTGTATGAATGAACCCAGTATGAATAATAATAATAAAAGTAAAAAAACACAAGATTTAATTAAGGTCAACTTTACGAACTGAATCAACCCACAAAAATAATTAGAAAATTCATTTAGTTCAGAGAAGAAAAACACCTGTGAGTGTGTGTGTGTCTCCACCCACGATGACTCAAGACACTGTATATAAAAAACAACACTGGATTTATAAAACCACTTACATTTAAGCACAAAATAAAACACACACACACAGGTGAATCAGCGGTCGACTCATGTCCAGTGTGTGTGTGTGTGTGTGTGTAAACAGGTCGTGGCAACTGAGGAGAAATCATCTATCTGGCCATACCCTCCATCACGTACCATGACACGTACACACACAAGACACGTACACAACATTTACTACCAACACGTACACACATGAGCATAAGATCACATAACTAATTACTACTCAGGGTACTAACTCGCGTGTCAAGAGATGCACACACACACACACACGCGCACGCACACACACACCTTAAAACATATATACATTCATAAACATACCACAATGTATATATACCTCCATCCACCACCATTATAAACCATTCCAAAATGCCAACATGTCTCTCCCTCCTTCCCTCCAGCGTCACATCCGAAGAACTTTATCACCCCTCCGTCACGGCGTCCATAACACACCACCACCTACCTTACGCCTTAAAACTACCACCATTACCACAACTACAACCATCCAGTCACGCCTCCATTACCACAATTTTCATAATAAATCTGAGTAACGTGTTGCCTCCACCCCCCCCCCCTTCCTCTCTCTGTTATATACCTTCCCCTAAACGCCCCATTTTACCCCCACCCCTGCAAACACCCCCTCTCCCTCCTCCCCTAGAAGCACTCTCCCCTTCCCCCAACGAACACTTCCCCTTCCCTCCTTCCCCCTGCAAACACTCCCCTCTCCCTCCCTCCCTTACCGTCACCTGTCCATCAGAGTTTGGTCACGGGGCGCCATGATTTATATAGCCGTCACAAGTACATAAGGTAATCACAGTGAAGGGTCGGTTATGGGGGCAAGGGAGGGGGGGGGGCAAGGTAGAGTGTTGGAAAATGATCCGTAAATGTAATAATAATAAAAGAAAATTTAAAACCACACTAAAAATCAACTTAAAAATCATCCCAGCAAGAGACATAACAAGACCCAGGTAAAACGGAACTAGACCCAAGTACCAGGTAACAAGACCCAGGTAACACGGAACAAGACCCAGGTAACACAGTTCAGGTCCAGTAGCGCCTCCGTGACTGATGACCCAACAACACAAACAATTAAGGTGCAACGCCTCGAACACCTTGACGCAGGTAGTGGAGCCACAACGACCCGGAAATACGGCCTAAACAACACACACACACACACACAGCCAATAAATTCACACCTGTCCCATTCACCTGTCAGATGATAATTAACACCGCCCCAACCTGCTGTATTCGACACCTCCCTCCCTCACAATGCATCACCACTCTATAACTGAAATACATACATAAATGGTCGTTTTATTGCAATTTACCTGTTTCACTGATCTCCCGTTACTAGTATACTTGTTCCCTCCCCTCATGTGTGATTATTGACATCTGGAATACATGTAGGTGTGTATGATGGCGTATTACGTATGAGTGTAGGTTTACAGTACACTTAAAGAATGGGTTCATATGGGAATGGTTATGGTACTTGCCACATATATGGGGGGGAGGGGGGAGGGTACATGGGGG
Organism: Homarus gammarus; assembly: GCA_958450375.1. NCBI lineage: Eukaryota > Metazoa > Arthropoda > Malacostraca > Decapoda > Nephropidae > Homarus > Homarus gammarus. Next base: position 1,472,287 of record CAUDMG010002269.1, on the reverse strand, counting down.
GGGGGGGTCAGGACGGTGAGGGTAAGGGTTGGTGACCGCATATTAGTCCCCGTCAAGGTGATGCCGTTACCTTGTTGGGGTGGTGAGTCCCTGGTCACCCCCCCCCCCCCTCTACTCCACCCACTACGCTCTACCCCGCCCACCACAATGTTTCCTACCCACCATGGTGTAGTGTGGGTGGGTGGGTCTGGGAGGTGAGGGTGATGGAGAAGGAGGAGGAGGAAGGGGGCGTATCTCCTGCTTACCACCCCATTTGTCCCCGTCTCTTCCAGCCGTTACCCACCCGCCCACCACCCACGCCCACCCACTCCCTGAGGGCGTAGGTCACCACCAACTAATTTAAGACTCCCTTCAGCGCCAACTGTTCAGGTCATCACAGGTGAATAATAATGAAAGTTTCTTCTCGAATAATAAAAGTATTTCATTCTATTTTTTTATCACTTCTATGTCCAAATTTTAGCATTCGATCTCTTCCATTCCTCATTCTCTTAAAATTTTGTCAATTATATTCAGTTCTCATTCCATTATTATTATTCATGTTCCGTCTATCACTATATTTACTCACGTATTCACTTCCTCCCCTATCCTCCTCTACTGTTTCATCTCCTCTCTTTCTCTCTCTCCCTCTCAATCACTCGCATCTCTCTCTCCTTCCCTCATATCTCTCTCTCATATTTCTACTCCTCACAAACACTACCCCCACCCCCTCCCCTTCACCCCCTCCGTCAGTTAGTGGGCCACGGACACCCAACACCACCATCAGCCAAGACCACTTCTCCGTCACCGCCTCCTACTGGTGCTTAAGAGGAGACCGCCGCCAGCCACACTTCCTGCCGTCACCTGACACCAGTACAGGACAACACGTGAAGAAGGGGGGGGGGGGTCCGGTCCGTTCATAACCTAGGGGGGGGGGTCCGGTCCGTTCATACCTGGGGGGGGGGGGTAGGTTCAACAAATACCTCACCAACACTACCACCACATTCCCCTACAGTCATCACCTCCACCACAGTCAGCCACCAGACGTAAAATGCACTCACTTGTTCCACTTAAACCAAACTATGAGATAGGAATTAAAACAGCACGAATAGTGGAGGAAATAACACGGCAATAATAAACAAGTAAACAAATAAAACAAAATAAAAACAAAATACGTCACAGATTTCTCGACCCCCAACAAGAACAATAATAATTTACGTCACCTAGACAACACAAAAGAGCCCAGATGATGGGAGGGGGGAGGGAAATAATGGAGAAGGAAGAGGAGGGGGAAATCAGAAGAGAGAGAGAGGATTGAGAGAGACAAGAAAGAGGAAGGAGAAGAAGAGACGAGGAGAAGGAGAAGGAAGAGGTCTTGAAGTAGCGTCTCCAAAAGTCATTGGGGCGTGAACAGTTGTGTACAGAGGAAAGAGAGGCTCGAGTGGGAGGTTCAAGGAGGAGGTGGTGGTTAAGGAGGAGGCTGGAGGTGGTGGTTGAGGAGGAGGCTGGAGGTGGTGGTTGAGGAGGAGGTTAGAGAAGAAAGGAGGAGGAGGATGAGATGAAACGAGAAGAGAGGAGGGGGGGGGGGTAAAAAGACAGGAGCAGAAAAGAGCACAAAGGAAAAGGAATAAAGGGTTAGAAGAGAAGAAGAGGAGAGAAAAAGAAGAGAAGGAGAGGAAAAAAAAAGTGTCCTCTTCATTCAATATAGTATTACCTGGAGGAGACCTGGAGGAGGAGATACTGGGATCTCTTCCTGCCCCCCCCCCCCACCCCGAGTCGTCTTCAACTATGGCCTAGGGTCGTATAGGTCGTGTTGGTGACCACATATTGTTGTCATTAAGTCATGAGTGTGTGTGTGTGTGTGTGTTTTCTCTTTCCTGTGTTAAGCTGGGGGAATAGTCAACAAGCTGAAGGCATCATAAACAAGCTGGGGTTGTCCTGGGGGTCCGCTATACAACCAGCCAGCCTAACAGACCCCCTATCGGTAAGCTTGTTGGTCAGGGTGCACGTGTGAACTCAGTCAAGCGGTAAATATGTCACCAACAAGGACAAAAAAACATCTCCCCTCTCCCGATGTTGCAAGACCGCTGCAACGTTGAACACAACAAATACAACTTCGACCCCCCCCCCCCCCAGACCTCCTCCCTCTCCCACACACACACAACAAAAACCCAGAAACACCATATTGGATAATCTTCAGGTAGGGGTTTGGGCCCGAGGGTACAAGACTAACAGAGACACGGATCTTGTTGACAGCTTAGCGAGACAAACATTGGTGTAGTGAAGTGTTGACGGATACACGTGTTATCTTCCTCCCTCAACGTGATACATACAGTAAATGACGTCACCATGTATCACCAAATAGATGGGATTGAGATTGATGGTTGTTGGTGTGTGTACAGTACAGTATTTAACCTTTAAGAGTACATGATTCCTCTTATATGTAACACTTGAGCGTACTTCTTTATTTGTACTCAATAATAATAATAATAATAAAGATGTTGACTTGCACTAACAGTAGAAATGTTTACACGCATCTGTAGCACCACAAATGTTTATACACAACACTAGGCCTATACACAACACTAGGCCTATACACAACACTAGGCTTATACACAACACTAGGTCCAGACAGACGCCATTAACATTAGTTTCTGGAGTGACTAAACCCAAAGACACGAAAATAAATAATTAATACAGGTTTTAAAGTGTAGATGCCTATAGGGTAATTCAGGCACTGTGGCACCGATGATGGTAAGGTGAGTGTGGCACCGATGATGGTAAAGTGAGTCAGGCACTGTGGCACTGATGATGGTAAGGTAAGTGTGGCATCGATGATGGTAGGGTGAGTCAGGCACCGATGATGGTAGGGTGAGTCAGGCACTGTGGCATTGATGATGGTAAGGTAGGTGTGGCATCGATGATGGTAGGGTGAGTCAGGCACCAGGGCAGTAATGGAGATGTTTCAACACTCCCGGGTCCATGGCCCCTTAAAGGGAATTCACTATGCTAGAGTTCACTGTATAGGAGGGACCACTATACAGGCGTCTCTTAAGCCACTATACAGGCGTCCCTTAAGCCGCTATACAGGCGTCCCTTAAGCCACTATACAGGCAGGCCAACAACAAGAAGAGGGACCAGTAACGGGCACACTGCAGGTAAGCTCATTTATCAACAATTCCAACACGGCGGAGAGAAGTTGACACACACACACCAGCATAAAGAGAGGCCGACGGACCCGCTGCAGGGAGCCAGGGTGCAGCCCCCACTATGCAGGCCAGGCCCATTGTGCACGCCACCAGCCCTGCCCCTCTGCAACCACACGGCCTCAAGGCTTAGCCACTGCGGCCTGTCCAACCCCACTGTGAAATTTCCCGTCCACAATGGCCGTGTTGGGGGCCCGGGGCGTCGTCAACACCAGATGGGGGTGTTTTTATGTCACGGGTGTGTCTGTGTACATCCCTCCCCCAGTAACGGCTACACGGAGGCCTGCAGCTGTTGCATTATTGGGACTAGGCCTCGACCCCGCCACGCTGCAGTGATGCATTCACCCGCACCGAAGTGAAAAAGGTGAGGGGAGAGAGAGAGGAGGGGCTTCTCTCTCTCTCTTCAAAGATGGATAGAGAAACATCAACGTCTCTCTCTCTCAACACCACAACTACCACCAGGTCATCAGCTGTAAATACAGACCTACAACACACACTAATCACTGGGCCCACAATGCACTGGTTACCCCCTCCGACCTACCCACCTGCCTATCTACCCAACCTAAGGGTATCGATGTGATTGAATCTTAACTCTGATGCTCATCTCGGGGGTCTGGGTAGGGCTCGGAACGATAGGCATGTGGGGGTTATTTTGTTATATAATTGTACCTATAACAACAACGGCAATGAAGGAGAAGAAATAGGAGGAGGAGGAAAATAAGGAAGAAGGCGAAAGAGGAACATAAGAACATAAGGAGTCTGCAATAGGCCGGTTGGCCTGTGCATGGCAGCTCCTGTCGAGAGTTACTACCACTCTCTATCATCCATGAATCTATCCAGCCTCCTTTTGAAACTTTCCAGGATTAAGACCAACGGGAGCAACAGTAGCAACGGGAGACGACTGTGGCTTGGGCCTCTTCTATCCCCTCTCTCTCTGCTGGCTGGCTGGGATAACGGTGTGGTGGTCAAACTTGTTCTGCCGCCCACCCTGCCACCCACCCACCTACCCTAGACATCCAGCCACCCTAAGTACCCTCACACACACACACCCACCCACCCTAGACACCCACACATTCACTCAATCACCTTCGGCATTCACACAATACACCACCACCCACCCCCCCCCCCCCAACCCAGAAGCTGATACTATGACACCGACAGACAAATAACAGCCTTAAACACTAACACGAGACAACAAGCGTTTCCTGCCCCTAGGTCAGGTCAGGAAGGTCAGGTCGAGATGCCACCACAAAACACGTGTCGAATTACAAGACTAACCAGAAGTTGTTGTTGTGTTAATAATTTAGGTGTTGTAGTGACACGGTTCGTAACACTCGTCAACCTACAACTTATAGAAAATCAAAATAATTATATATATAAGTAAATACCATACCTTAATAAACTAATTAACTCGAGGTACAGGTGACCTTCAGGTGACGGTAGTGAAACACAGGTCAAGGGAGGCCAACCCCACACACCTGACAACAGATGTAGGGCAGGTGTAGAAAGGGTGATCTGAGGAAGGGCGAGTGCTGGATTCAAGGAGGGGGATGGGGAGGAGGTGCAAGGTTAAAGGGGGGAGTTTGATCTGGGGAGATGGGGTGCTAGGTTGATCTGGGAGAGGGAAGGGGAGAGGGGGACTTGGTCTAGGGAATGAGGGGGGTAGGGGTGCTAGGCCGAGGTGGGGGGGGGGGACAATAGAAAACAAATGAAGATATAATTTAACAAGAATTATGGCCAACATAACACCTCACACCTGCCGTTATACAAATGAATCTACCTGGATTAACCTGAACTTAATCCAACGACATAACTTAACCTTAATCACTGATCATATTACTCCACGCTACTGGCTTTACTTCTCAACCGTTAAATCGCGTGGATATTAATCGTCTTGGAATGTGTGTAGTCTTGACAGAGGTTCCTTACGAGACGGTTCCTTTATGGTTAAGTTAGGTAGGTATGTTTGTTTATATCTTGTGAATAAAGTTCGGTTATAGGGAACAAAAGCTGATCTTCTGACCCGGTTAAACTGAACGGGACAGGAGAGGGGGGAGGGGGGGAGAAGAGGGAGGGGGGGAGAAGAGAGAGGGGGGTGGAGAGGAAGGAGGGAGGGGGGGACGTAGGAGAATGAAAGGGAGGTATGGAGGAGAGAAAGATAATGAATGAATGAGAGAAAAGAATGGAAAGATCAATAGGAAGAATGTTGTACACTTGGATTGATCCCCCCCCCCCCCCCTGGTACTGACTAGCGCACACGCACACACACACACCTGTATATAATTCAGGTTTTTAGTATTTTAGTCTTATTGTATTACCTCTCATTAACCTGTGTAATAACCTGTACTGTTATTATTACCAGGTGTGTTATTATTATTGTTATGATTAGGGCATTTGGACCCCTTTATACTGATTGCCTTGTTATAACCTACCTATAATAACCATTAAACTGATGAAATGAAGTAATTATATCAACTCCTATAATATAAACGACTTCCTTCCTCCTCTGGTGTAATTATCGGCAGTGGTATAATTTTTAAGTCATATATACGTTATTTTGTGCATTATAATCTCAGGTTAGATCATGTTATACAATATAAAGTTAACAGAAGTGAATATTATAGAGTTCATGATAATTAGAAACACCTGAGTGATGTGTTTTCACCTGATGATCAATTACCCTAATGCTTACCTGACCTCACCTATCATTACCTAATCTAACTCTCTTAAGCTTCACGAACCAAACTTACCATCTACACGACATTACATTCCCACGCCTCTTCTGTCTACCGTGACCCGGCCTCTAAGGTCACACCCTTACATGGACCCTCAGTGACCTCTTCTCTAGGGTCAAAGGTCAGCTCCACCCATAGGTCACATGTCCAAATGGATGTTCGTGGAGGCCGAGAGGTTTATGGGAGGTCAGGAGATGTGGAGGGGTGAGGTTTATATGGGCGGCCACAGTGGGCGTGAGGCGGCAGATGCGGGCATGAGGAGGGAGATGGGCGGGATTGGTAGGTGTGAGGAGGGAGATGGGCGGGCATGGTGGGCGTGAGGAGGGAGATGGGCGGGCATGGTGGGCGTGAGGAGGGAGATAGGCGGGATTGGTGGGCGTGAGGAGGGGTTTGGTGGGCGTGAGGCTGGAGATGGGCGGGCGGGGAGGTCAACAGCAGCAGCAGGAGAGGAGCGGCAGGTTGGTGGGGCCGCGGGCTGACCACATTCCTTACAGCGGTCAACAACAGCCTGCCCGCCCTGCCACACCACCACCACACCTGCCCGCTCTGCCACACCACCACCACACCTGCCCGCCTGCCACACCTCCACCACCACACCTGCCCGCCCTGCCACACCACCACACCTGCCCGCCTTGCCACACCTCCACCACACCTGCCATTACCTAACCTTACATATATCTCTCACTGGCTTCCTCACTGTTCCTAATTCAGCACAACAAACTACCTTCCTCACCTGCTTGTGTCCACGAGACAGAGAGAGAGAGAGAGAGAGAGAGAGAGAGAGAGAGAGAGAGAGAGACACACTTACACTTATGTCCTCCAATTAACTACAAGTGTTAAGTGAATCAATACTTGACACTTGAGGTTATGAAGAGTTTGTTACGAGTTACACCCATGTGTGTAATTTCTCTTCCCTATTTTACACAATTTATCACAATTTCTTTAACGGTATAATTTAATAAGATTCACTAATATATTTTACTTGATTTTTCTATTTCGTTTATTTCACTTTAATCGGTGTTGGTTTATTTACGTATCTTAAGTCTATATTTCTTTACCTAAAACATTATCATTAAATATATCATTACCTAAAATACTCTTTATATCACTTACCCCCCAAAAAAACATTTATTCTTCACTGAGACAAAACAAATCAACATACACCAATAAGTTAATTTTCAGTTGGATCCGGGCCCTTCCCCACCCCTTCCCTCAAGCACCTCAGCATGTGGTCGTGAAGCTTCTCAGACAGCGGTGAGATAGTGATCAAGCACACTGCATACTTCCCCTGAGAGAGAGAGAGAGAGAGAGAGAGAGACGGACTTTGCATAAACCACTCAAACGATAACTGTCAGCAATATAAACCAGTGTGTTTGATCGGATATTTATGTCGTTCAAGTATGGGTTAAAACAAATGTAAATATTGTTATTACGTCACTGGAGTAAGGTGGTGTGTGGTCGGGCCGGGAAGCACTGTCCAGCAGAGCACTGAACTTATGTGTGCCCTCAGCCACTCCCCGGGAGAACCTGAACCCCTCTCAGGTGAGCACTGAACCTAGTGAATATTGAGTGCCTTATGTGAGCACTGACTTCCTCTCGTGTGAGCAGTGAACCCAGTGAGCACAGTTACTTCCTAGATAAGCTCTGGTCCTTCATCTAGCGGGCTCTAGTATGTACAGGTATTGAGCCCCCCAGGTGAGCACTGTACCCCAACATACCCCTACTCACGTGAGCAGTGAATCCTCTTAAATAAGCATTGACCCCAGTGAGCCCAGGTGAGGGGCTCAGGTGTAGGGGGTTGGGTTAGATGAGGAGAGGGGGTGAGGGGGAGGCAGGCCAGAACAGAGGTAAGACAGGGTCAAGCACCTACCCCCTCCCCCGTCAATATCTCCCCTCCCCTTTGTGCAACCATACCAGCCAGTTCGTAATGGGTGAGAGGAGAGAGGGGGGGTGAAGAGGGGAAGGGATGGGAGAGGGATGTAAAGGAAGAGAGGGGAAAATGGGTGAGAGGATGTGGTGAGAGAATTAAAGGGGAGAGAGAGAAGGAGATAAATGGAATACAAGGAGGATAGAGGAATTGCGATGCAGGAGAGACACCATGAGAGGACAAAAGAAGAGGAGGAGGAGGAGAAGAGAGCAGGAGGAGGAGAGATAGTACAGGTATAAAGTTCCACCTTCAACACACTGCTCAAGAGACACAAGAACTTGGCTTTAGTTAACTCAGGTGTGTGTGTGTGTGTGTAAAGGTCGGCTGGCTGGTTCATGGTGTGGTCAGACCCTTACATGGTTTAGCGCCATCCTCCAATGTCATAAAACAGGTTAAGATTAGGTTGTAGTACACTTAAAAGTCTCGTCAGTTTGTTTACAATTAATTCCTCGTATTATATATAAGGAATCTCCACACGTTTCTCGAGTCAAGTTTCCAAATTCGCAAGTCATCTTTGTTTACATTGACCTGGGTTGAGTCTCGGTGCAATTTCGACTCCATTTTAACATACCATCATTCTATCGGTCTGGTAGTTAATTAGATACGTCCTTATATTGATAATTAGGTGAATATTTTAATTAACTAAGGTAAGACCGCGTGCCCAGGTGAGTAAAGGTCATCAAATCATATTCCTGGTTTATACTTGAGTCATGTTTCGTGAGGTCATGCTGCTTGGCCACCAGACAGACAGACATTAAATTACGTCATACACCTGTAAACTAATTATATCACGTGAGGCAGCCACCAGGTGTGTGTGTGTGTGTGTGATGGTAGGGGTGGGAGGTGAGGTAATAACAACATCAAAAATACAACATAACAACAACAAGGTCAACGTACAATACACAACAACAATAACAACCCACTACGCAGTACCTCCCCCCCCCCCCACGTCACAATACCTCCAACGCTGCACCTGTCGTACCCCCTCCCTCTCTCACCCCCCCTCACCACCACCACACCTGAATATTTCCCCCCTTTCCTCATCAACCTCTTTTTCCCTTCCACACGCCATCCTTCCCTCTCTCTTTCCCCCTCCCTCCCCTCCTCTTCCCTCTCCTCACACCTCATGCACCTGTTACCTCCCCTCCCCTCCACCCACCCATCCACAAGGTAGCTACAGCCCCTCACATGTAGTTACGCCAGCCATACCATTATCCACACCACACCATTATCCAAACCAGCCACACTACTATCAACACCACCATCCACACCAGTCACATACTCTAACCACACCATGTATACAAGAGTCAGTGACGTCCTCCACACCCTGTCTCCCTCCCCCATGCTTCACCAGCCTACGCAAAATATTAAAAGACTTAATATTAATAGTTTGGTGAACGTCAAGGAAAGTTTTGGCAAAGTATTAAGACTTGGAGAGAGAGAGAGAGAGAGAGAGAGAGAGAGAGAGAGAGAGAGAGAGAGAGAGAGAATAGTTTTAAGGACCTTGACAAGTTATTAATAGTTTCTGAGACGCAAGTGTGTGTGTGTGAAGGAGGAGGAGGAGAAAGAGGAAGAAGAGGAAGGAGGAAGAAGAGGAAGGAGGAAGAAGAGGAGTGACATGACAACCAGGACAATGATCTTCCTCACATAATAAAGTTACCTAGGATAATTCTCACTCAGGTTGATGTGTCTCACCTTGACAGTCATACAGCCACCACCCATATTATCCCCAAGACAGACATCTACACTTCCTTGAAACCCTTTACAAATACACCCACAACACCTGAAGTAATCAACACACACCTTTCAACACCTGGGAACACTGTAATACACCTAAGACACTTCCTTGTAATACACAAATATTCCCCAGCACAATACACCCAAATACACTTAAGATTATTTGCCCTGAGAGAAAGAGTGTGTGTGTGTGTGTGTGTACCCAGAGTGTCGCCTGTAGGTGTTATAGACAGCTGTTTGTTTGCCTCAAGCACCTACACCCTTCCCTCTGTCTCCCCCTCACACACCTGCCAAGAGGAGGAAGGGGTGAGGAGGGGGGTGAGGGGTGAAGTGTGTCCAGTCATGCCCTCACTTTTCTCCCCTAAACACAAACAAACATATAAACACTCACGCAAGAAAACATTTCCATATAAACACACACGTCATGCTGCCAGTTTTCACACACACACACACCACATACATACACGGGCCCCAGGGGTGTATCCTCCCCCGGGGGTTTACCTGCCACTTATAACCAGTTCTCTAGGTCAGGCCAAGATGCACACACCTACATCACCACCTGTTGCCTTAATCAACCACTGACGTGTACACAAATACCCACTGACATAATTATACGCTAATATCTAGTGCCAAGAACGCGCGCGCATACACACACGCGCTGGAGTTTTAGCCGGTTAGGAAGACACTGTTGGAGATAGTCACACAAGAGCCGGATACCGCTCAATGTATTTATACCAACCAGCCGGATGTAAGAAGGACGACAACCAGAGCAGGTGAGTCATCTATTACCGTGAGAACAAACCAGCCTTCACCTGTACACCCACATCCACACCTGCGTCCTAACATTACACCTGTTACTCCTAAACACCTGGCCATCCTAACACACCTGTAACTCCCACACCCATGAACACACCTGAGGTAATCCACAAAGCTTTAAATCACCTCCAATCCCCCAATCACTACACAACCTCCAGTGATTGACTCTACATAACCCCAGTCGTGTAGATTATCCAGAGCGAGTGTACTTGACTGTAGTACACTGTGTACTCTCACCTAGGGGCTGTGTATGTCACGCTAGGCAGGATATGTGACCCAGGTAGGGGGGTTAACCTTATAGCATTAATGAATACAGAAGTGATGTACAGGTAACGTAAACACCAGGTGATACACAGGTAAGCTAGCAGTGAGGAGGAGGAGGAGGCTTGAAGCGACCTTGGCCTGGCCATCACCACCTGAGCGACGCACCTTTGTTACCTGTAGAAGGCCTCCTGGCGGGGCTCTCCTCTCTGCCCCCGCGACTTTGACCACACCCACACCCCTCAACCAACTGGGGGAGTGTGGGTGATGCATTACACTGTTGCTACTCGCTCCCAGCACCCACTTGTTGCCACTAGAGTTGAGGAGAGCACCTAACTCACCTGTGTGTCTAGTCTACAATGGTAAATCTTTTCTTACACGTCAGATGGTGAACTAGGGAGGCTGTGAGAAAATGGTCCACATAATCCTTATCTACCTATATAATTTATTCGGATGTTAAACTAAGATACAGAATATTTAAGCGAGAGTGCATGGAGATACACACACGCACACATGACCAAAATAAGTGAGCACATGTAGTAGTAGTGGTGGTAGTAGGGCATGCCAGCTGAGTGTCTCACCCTCACACCTGACCAGCTGTTTGGTCTGACTGAGTCACCCTGACCCCCCCCCTCCCTCACCACTACCCAGCGTCACTCTTTCCACTCTGCTACACCACACTACCACCACATAAGAGATATATTAACACCACATAACTTTCTACCACAGCCAACACCGCAAACAACACATCAAATTACCTTCCTAACCACACACTACACACGACACAGACGCACTCACGCACGCACACACACACACGCACTTCATTACTAAAGTCACTTATATAATGTTTAACTCATAATTCATACTTCAATTACTCTCTCAAACTCATTAATATTATTGACACAAATAAAAACGAGATTATTAAATTTACAAACTCATCTTTACAAAATAATAAAAACCTGCTGTGAGTTCCCTTGTTCTCTCCCGCACCAGGCATCACCAGTCATACACACGGGTTGGTGACATCTGTTGACTGCTAATGTGTGCCTGCACTAAATGAACCCCTCCAGTTTACCTTTAGTCTATTGTGTCTACCTGAGTACAGAAGGGAGCTGATAGGTGCTGTCCAGTATATGCTCCAAGAGACTAAATCACAGTTAATGGTTAGGTTGGGTATGACAGACTCGTGAGAAATACTATAGAAAATATATATACCTTGATGGCTTAATGGATGACCAAACACGGAGGTATAGATACGTTCCCAGGGTGTGTTGCGTCGCCTCTACTACACCTTTATCACTGTCTCCTCTATACACCTGTCATATATACCCGTGTTTCATTAGCGATTACACCTGTATATCACAATCCCCGGGTACACACACACACACACACACACACACACACACACACACTCACCCACCCTACACTTTCTTCCTTCAATTCCACCAATCTCAATTCTGTATTCCCCATGAAAGAATGAAAGAACTCCACACTTCCTTCACCAACCCCCCCCCCCCTCCCCTTTCTTTCCTTCCTGTACTGAGCCAGGTAAGTTTCCTCAGGTGAGCCCAGGTGAAGCAGGTTGTTATTACTGGGTTGTAAGCAGGTGGGAACAATGCTCTTGATGATCAGGTTGTATTGAGGGAACTTGGGAGGGGGGGGGGGGAGAAGGCTGAAGGGGTGGAGGAGAGGAGGTCCCGGGATCATCAACAGGTGAAGGGGTAAATAGACAGGTGTGTGTGTGTACCTGGGGATCGTGAGAGAGAGAGAGAGAGAGAGAGAGAGAGAGAGAGAGAGACAAACATCACTCTCTCTACCGTCCACTGCCACACCCTCCTCCTCTAGACCCTTACATAACAAACGCTGTAAAATCAACTGTAACGAACAAGACAAATCACCAGCCATAACACGCAGTAACAGCGTCACAACCACCTGCAACAGATTGTTAAGGGTGATAACGGCATAATGACGTCAACCGGTGTTATCGTTATCTTGTACACCGGCAGTGGTAACGGTGTAAGGGTAGATCTACAGGAGTGATTGGTGTGTTCCTCCCCCAGCAGGAGTAACGTCGGGAGGAGATCCTTAAGGTGATCACAGGAAGTCTCTGATAAGCCTCTCTCTATCTCTCCTTATCGTCAACACCTTCTTATCTTATCATCACCCCTATCACCACCACCACCACTAACCTCACCACCACCCTCACCACCACCAACCTCACCACCACCACTAACCTCACCACCAACACCACCACCCTCACCACCACCACCCTCACCAACCTCACCACCAACCTCACCACCCTCACCACCACCACCCTCCCCACCACCATCACCCAACCAATAATAAACAAAGGATAAACAAAACCTACCTAAAATTAAGCTTTATCTTCCCAAATTAAGCTTCGGCCCCATCCTCTCTGACCGCCTCAAGCTGCATTACCCAACACACACACACCCTCTCACCCACCCACACCCACCCACCCCCACCCACACCCACACCCTCCCTGCCTGAATATTGATGTTTCTTCCTTCCTGTCATATGTCAACACAGAGAGCAGCACGAGAGATGAATAACCAAATTAACACTTAAAGATACTTGCCACATGACCTATTATCCCACACTCTTATTTTCTAGTTCATTTCTTATAATAAAATCCAGACAAAATATAAATTGAAGCGATTTTAATATTTTTTTTGTTAGGTTACTTTTGTTATATATTTTTATCATGTTAAATTCATTATAGAGTTAGTGTTAGTTCTCAGAGGGAGTTGAAACCTATACTCGTTCTCTTTGTGGTGTTGAGGAGCCTTATAAGTTCTCAGAAAGTTCAAAGGCTCATAATAAGTTCTCAAATAAGAGTTATAAAGTATGTTCAAGTTCCCTCAGTCACATTATCTCACGGTAAAGTTTCTTACAGTAGAGTTGAAGGACACATGGGGCAGCAGAGTCAGATGAACATGTGGTGAACTCTCATGTTTTACTGCCTCATTTGGGCACGTTACGTCACCTCTCACACACAGGGGCTCAATGTGGAGACCTTTAAACAGTGAATATAAACAAAAAACAAAATACCACTTCAGGTCATGGGCGATACATCTTTTCTTCTTCAATTTAACTAACCTGAATAACTTAATGAAGGATAATAATTACCTCACAACACACCTGTATATACCTGGAGACTGTTTATCTACCTGGTGTTAATGGGACCCTCAGTCTACCTTAACCTAACCATTCATACTGTGGTCCCGTCATCCCTAAGCCTTAACCTTATATAAATAACTCTCACTACCTGGTCTAACATCACCTGTAAGATCTTGTTTACACTCTCAGTCTCACTATTCAATACTGCACTTTCTTACCTTAACTGATACACCACCCATGAAGGAACACTGTATCTCTGTAACCTAAACACTGTAACCGGTTTAAAAATACAGTACACATATATAATTGTTCCTCACTGCCCCCCCCCCCCCCTTAAGCTCACATACGGAGACAAGATTGGATTGAATTTAGTCGTAAACAAAGCATCTTACACAGGACGATTTTAATGGTACTACTAGACTGCCCTCTGGTGGTGATGTTATGAACCACACACAACACCTACCTGCGGGATACAACGCGTTAAAATACCTGAGATGATCGAGAGGACCGTAAAGTTTACACACACACACACCACCGGAATGTGCTTTAAAAGGCCTCAAGACATAGTGAGAGACGAGGAACCTTACCCAAACATTTTCCTTGGCCTCCTTGGTCGAGGGGAAAAAAACAGAGGCGCATCAAAGGCCTCCCCCGACCACCATCAGTTGTGAGGCTGACAATGGCGGGAGGCGGGCGCTTCCTGTTAATAGATAAACTTCCCAGTTGTAACGCCGTGAAAGATGATCACCGAGGACCCGCGCACAATGAGCTGCTCAACTGCCGACGGCCCCGCAGGAAACATCTTTTTACACGTCCACCAAAAACTGACCCGGTGGAGAGGTGCCCGATTCTCTTCGCCAGGAGGGATGAAGGAGGCGCTCTCATGGGAGGGGAAGGATGGTGAGAAGCCGGAACAGGTACACAAGAGGAAGGGAAGAGGATGAGGGACGGATGGAGGAGAGAGAGAGACGGGGGGCGGCGGCCATCATCCATAAGATCCCAAATAAAGGACAAGAAAATAGTTGGAGCTTTGTATCCTCCCCACTGCCCCCCCCCCCCCCTGTAAACCGGCGCCAGGGGCAAGATAGGCCCATACCACATACACACACAAGCTCACAATACACCTTCAATATAAATGCATTGAAAGAAGAACTGTAGACCTTAAACACACTCACACACATCCTGGCACCTGATGAACGATAGTGCCCGCATCTGAAGCTTCCACCTACCTCAGTGGAAGGAAGAAGCCCCCCAAGGAGAAAAATTCACCTGATTCCGGACCCAGAAAGAAACCCGACCCCCCCCTCGATACCCACACCCAAGACCCCCCCACTCCCCCAAAAAGGAAACAAATAGGAAAAAAGAAAAAAATCAAGAACTCGAGAAAAGGAAAATAAAAGACCCGTGAAATCTGGAGAAAAAAAAGACTCGGATGAACCAGAAAACCAATCAAGTGTGAATAGGGGCTCAGGAGTGACGTTTAAATGGCTGATCAGAGAGGGGGCGAGACGGGGTGGGGCGGGGCAGGGCACGACAGGGTGAGGCGGGGCAGGTCACATAACAGGTAGGTAGGCAGGTCCAGACATCAACTCTCTCAATGGATAAAAACCTGATATCATTTGTAATGGGAGAAGGAAAACCGTTACCGTTATAGGCTGTGGAAGTAACGATTCTACTCTGCCGGTAACGTAACGGAGGGGGGGGGGGGGGGGAGGGGATTCGATCGTCTGGAAGGAAGAACTGGAAGACTATTGGGTGGAAGAAAAACTAAAAAAAAAGGGAAGAGGATTTAATCGGGTGGAAATGTATACTGTGTAGCCATTACCCCAACAGGTGTGGTCGTCGGTGGGGGGTCGTCGGTGGGGGGTCGTCGGTGGGGGTGGGGTCGTCGGTGGGGGGGGGGGGTGTCGTCTGGGAGATACAGGTACACGACCAACCTGTTCACCTGGCAGAGATTTGGTCGACTGGATGTATCGATTAAATCCGATCGACGTGAAGGTAACATACGAATCTAGTCTAGTAGAAATATCGATCGAATCTGGTCGGCATTTACACCCCTAAAACCGTACGTTAATTTTCCCTCTGAGTAAATTAACCACGTACGACTAACGGACCCACGTACACTACAGCCCAAAGTCGACGAATTATAAAGTACAAAATTACACAATATAAGTAAGCCCATCCACTTAGCGACGTAAAGTAAAAAGTATAAGTATTTTTTTAAGACTCTGGACCCAAGGCGATTATAAGTAACGACCAAGACTTAACTTAAGACATTTTATAAAGAGACCTAAGGTTTTTTAAGACAGGATGAACAGAGGAAAGAATAGGTCTTTTATATACGTTGTTTTGTACACAATGTTTGACGTCTTCATCCTGGGAATAACAGAAGGGTTCATACCTGTGACTAGGGGTTGTTACTACACCTGTTAATGAGTTTGTTACTTCAGGTGAGTAATATAGCCCCCACCTCACCTTGCCCTGCCTCGCTCCTCCCCGCCCCACCTCACCCACCTTAGTAAAAATATCTTTCACGGGTTGGCAAAAAATTGGCACAACCTCCACAAGAGATGTTAATGAGACTCTGGCAAAATACACACCACTAGTGAGGGAGTGTGGTGAGGTGATCCCAGTAGTCAAATAAAGGGGAGAGAATGAGGGGAGAAAATGAGGTCTTATAATGTAATGTGGCCCCCAACCCTCTCTCACACACACACACCTGAGAGTAAAGAAGCTACAATTAAACGCCCTAATATACCTTTAACATACAGGTAATATACGTACTTGGTATACACAGGTGACTCGTATACACACACATGACTGTATTTCTTCCTGTATATTAACGCTCTATACTGTCCTTGTTACCTTCCCGGGAAACGTTTTAAAAAGGTGACAATAAAAAGTTAACCTGGCCACAAAGGAGTCCTAGGGAGGGGGGGGGGGGTAATACCTGTTGATCCTTGGCCCGACCACAGTAAGCCTGATTTGGTCCTACCTGTCCCGCCCCGTACAGGTGAGCCCACATACAAACACACACACACACACAAACACACCCTTTTCTCCCAGGATACAAACAGACATAGTACACGACCAGTAGGGAAAAAAAATACTTCAATATTTCCCAGGATGAACAACGACGTACCAACACAAATTACACAAAAAAAAAAGAAGGGGGGGCGGGGGGGCGATGCCAACCAACCGTGTGATTACTAATACACCAATCACAACCACTCATAACCATTCACAATCAATCAAATACTAACAAAGACATTTAACACTTAGCTATGACTTACTGGCTAATGATAACTTGTTTTTAGTAATAAGTGTCTGGCATGACTAATTAGATCACCTGACGTATCACCACCTGAGCGGGGGGGGGGGGGGTGATTAGGTTAGCGTTAGGGTGGTTAATCTTCAGGTGCTCCGACTCCAGGTGACAGCAAGGGGGGTTTCTGTCACACCGACCAGCTGGAGTACCGGTAAATATTACAAGGCTTCAACACGACACTTGATCATAGTGTACCTCCCGTCTGTCTGTCTGAACTACACTTTATATATTCAGTATTATTCACCTGACGACGTAATAAGCCACCATCATAATCCAGGTGAAGTATTACCGGTCTGGGCTTCACCTGTTGTACGCGTTAACACTGTACCATTATACCTGAAGAGTCTTAATTACTCCACAAAAACCTTGGTCTACTGTAGCCTTGATAATATCCCCCAACGCGGGTCTATAATTCTCTACATAATAATTACGAGTGGATATATATAATTTAAAAAGTGAGGTTCAGGAGTTATAGAAGGAGGGATATTTTGCATCCTACAGACAGACAGACAGACAATACGGAGACAGAGACAGGCAGACAGACACACACACACAATGCGAAGACAGAGACGGGCAGACAGACAGACAGACATACAAGGTTGTCATATAGTAGAAAGCTGGGGAGAAAAACGAACACGCCAACTTAGAAAGCGAGACACGAAGCTGTAGCGAATCAAAACAGCGAGAAAGTTTTTAAGAGGTTCGGAACCCAGGAGAGAAGTACCCACAGAACACGAGAAACTGATCATCAATAACTTTTACAGAGAGAGAGAGAGAGAGAGAGAGAGAGAGAGAGAGAGTTATGATGACAGGTCCTTCCATACAAGACCCCAAGACACTATTGTTTTGGAGTAACAAACGCTGACACCTCCACCACGAACCCCCCAACCACTAGATGGGGGGCTCCTCTGTCCTTCCCCCCTCTCTTCTCTATAGCCTTCATCCCATCAGCGTAAATGGGTTTTTGCCAGTCACTATGGTTTGTTTCCTCAGATGGCTAGGGTCGTTTAGTGGTGTTCCTCAGGGTATAGAGTAATGTTTTGTTTCTGTCACCTGTTAGTTTCACACGAGGAGAGGTACACCTTAGTCGACTGCATTATC
This sequence comes from Homarus gammarus, assembly GCA_958450375.1. NCBI lineage: Eukaryota > Metazoa > Arthropoda > Malacostraca > Decapoda > Nephropidae > Homarus > Homarus gammarus. Next base: position 1,454,059 of record CAUDMG010002269.1, on the reverse strand, counting down.
ATGTGTCATGGTGTTTATTCAGGTATGAGGAGTATTCATAGTTACGAATCCTTAACAATCTGAGACCTTGAATTACCCACAAGAAATCTTTATACTCACACCTGAATTCCTGATCACCTGTTGACATTGATTACCCCAGGGATACATTCCACCTCAAATATGTAACATCGATACCGCCAACTACACAAACACTACACCTACTGCACCACTACACCTCTACACTCCCTCGAGGATTACATACTGTACACCAACTACACTCAATCTCATATAATGGCCTCCAGCCTTCCCTAATAGCCACACCTTCGCCGCTATTTTATTACCTTAAAATTAAACCTCCACTCTCACACTCACCCAAGGACCAACTACACTCCACCTCACACTCACTCAAGGACCACATACACCAACTACACTCCACCTCACACTCACCCAAGGACCAACTACACTCCACCTCACACTCACTGAAGGACCACATACACTCCACCTTTTACTATCACACCATCCACCTTAACCACACACAACCTCACCTGGATATTATACAGGTAACAAAAAGTAATCAGACACAGAGTTAGTCTATTAAGAGGAACCTGTTAAACATCACCAATAAACACAAGAGATAACATCCAACCTTCGCTCGTTAACAACATCTTGACTACTACTCCGGGTTATCAGGGAGCCATTATAAGTGGACTAATTTCGACGTCTAACCTAACTTAACCTAACACCGTCAACTAACCTAACCTAACACCGTCAACTAACCTAACTTAACCTAACACCGTCAACTAGCCTAACTTAACCTCAATGCTAACCTAACCCTCCTCCCACAAGAAGCATTAGGGTGTTTAATCTTCAGGTGAAATAAGCTGGGATGCCTAATCTCCAGGTAACTATATAATTAAAAAATACCTTCGTTTTCTTACCTAAATCTATGAAAATTAAAAAAAAATACAATACTAGTCCTCAAAAGCCTAAAACCAAATTAAAAAAATAATTATGGATCTCAGTTTAGCCACTTAACTTTGAGGCAACTGAACGGTTTGATTTTCCCGGCGTTAAATATTTCCATAAAAAAAATGAGGGCAGGTACAGCCTAGCCACTCAGGGACTAAAGATACACGCATAAACTCCTCTCTGTGTGTGTGTGTGTGTGTGTGTGTGTCCTTACTTAATCAACACGACAAACACTCACCAAGTTCACTGAAGCAAAACTATTTATAACTCGATTAAAGTAATTTATAAGAATCAGTCATAATATACGTCATATCTAGTCTACTTAAACAAACCTAACCTTGAGAGAACGACCGACCAGATACTTCAAGGGGAGAGTCCCAGGGAATTTGGAAGAAGTGTCCCTTCTCACCCTGGTCCAGCAGATACGTCAATCTTCAACACTTTTTAGATTTTTCGGGTCACCTGAAGAATCACCACCCCAGCTTTTGTTCACCTAAAGATTAATCACCTTAATCTGTCCTAATCTCACCCCTAAATAGTGTTAATATGGTTTAATCTTGGGTGAAAATAAGCAGGGGTGGTAATTTTTCAGGTGGTCATTTATAATTATATAATGTACAGGTATATACTCTTATGTAATTAATTGTCAAAGTCGTCACAGGTCGTCTGGCATCACTGAGAACACCTGAAACTTTACTAATTATTACTAAGTGTTTTAAAGGCTAAGGCGTTTGAGAAATTAAGTGACTCGGTTACCTGCTAACAACTCAAACTATTTTATAAAACTGTGAAGAAATAAAATACTCTTAAGTAAATCAAAGAGCAATGAAGAAAGTCTCGTAAACCCCCCCCCCCCCGGCAAGCTGATTATAATCAAGCCAAGTGAGTAAAATCCCTCCCTGACAGACAGCCGTACAACACAACCTAATTCTAGACATCACAAGGTTCACCCGATACACTAGTGGCCAACGACAGCCACTACCACCACCACTACCTCGCTGAACACAACCACCACCACCACTACCTCGCTAAACACAACAACCACCACCACTACCCCCCTCCTTGACCGTCATTAGAAAGGTTAATGGGACACACTAAGGCTCACACACCTGATCCACGACACGCCTGTTGCTCCAGCTGCCACCACACGTAAATAACAAACACAGACATCTACATAGTCTCTCCTCTCTCCCTTGACATTGTTGTGCTATCTTGCCTACACTATCAGCCTCTCTCTCTCTCTCTCTCTAGTGAAAATGTTAACCCCACACAGTTCTTTAATCAGCGTATGAGAGTTAGCAACGTTTCTGAGTGGTGATTTATCCATAGAAACTAATGGTTGCCTAGTTAATAAGGGGGGGGGGGTGATTCAAACTGTTGCATAGTTAATAAAACAGTTTATCTTCGTCTATAAATTGTACAACTCGACCTCACCATTAGTAGTTACATTACCTGGACAAGTACTGCAACAGATAGATGCTGTATGACCGAAGCACCATCACCACGACTCATAACAAGACAGACCTGATCACAGAGGCCAAGGTCTTCAACCAGTCACTAACCTAATCTTACCACCAGAAGGTTTACAAAGTGCCCAGAACGATCTCACAACTAGAGTAACCAAGATGCCGACATGAAGACACACACTACGTACACACACACGCCACCACACACACACTCACTCACAGCCAGTTTAATGATGAGGTAAATATCTCAAGGTCTTAATAACTGCCACAACGCTGACTCTTGAAGACACGGACGCTGTTCTTATCTCGGAAAATGTAAACAATTAAAACTACAAAACATAGCCTCAACAGCGTCTTGAATCCTTCACATTATTGTTGTAACGAATGTGACTTGAGTTGATAAAAATATGTAGGTAAACAAACATATTAATTTGAATAAAGTAAGTCCTGTAGGCCTCACGTCCCATGTTACCTGCCTGAAACAATCACACCTGGTGTAGGCCTAGCCAGACAGTCACCACCATACGTGGCCCTCACACACACCGGCTTAAGTACTGTACAAGATGTTTGGTGTAGCGGTGAGTGACACAGGTAAGTTAGTTGTCCGGCCGTGTGGTACAGTACTCCAACAGGGATAGCCCCGGGCAGTACTCACCTCAGAGTCCACTCCCCAACACACTTCTTAAAAACTCCTCCTCGCTCGCTTCATGTCAACACAACACACTTATTTACCTCCACTCTCACTAACCCAACACTCGGGTATTATAGTCTGTATGGAGTACACACGGAGTTAACACCAGATTATTGTCAACTGTTTACAGAAGTGCGACGGAGCGCACCCACACACACACCCTCCCCGTTCACTGGTCCAAGTCATTCTGAGGAGGCTAGTCACTTTGGCGCGCACTCTGCCTCAATGCCACTTCGTATATATTCTCACAATAAATATATTCCACACTTACAATTTTTTTCCCACTGGGCTTAAACCATTTACTATGTCGAGGTAGATTTATATAATAGAAATAATACCAAATAAAGGTGTAAGTTATTATCCATTAACGTAATATCTAAGAGCGTGGAGGAACCAGCGTCTGCGGTCAGGGAGGGAGGGAGGTAGGGGGAGGAGGGAAGCGGAATGAGTAACCACTTGTTCCAGACCTGATCTCCCAAGCATTCATTCTTGATACAATCCTCCACATTCTAGTCAACCACCTTCCATTCCACCAAGGTTAAGGCCTCACAGGACGCTCACACCATAAGCCTACCAACACCTCAACCACGGAAAGACAACAAAAGATTTTAACGAACAACTTGACTTGTGTGGAAAATGCCAGACATGCAGCCTCGTTTTTTTTCCCTCACGATATCGTCACCAAACAGGAACTGAACTAATTCACTCCGCCGTACAAATTCACGGAAACCTCGGCCTAAGCTGACAAAACTCCACAGGAATCTTAAACCTTGTAAGTCTGTGGCCACTCCTCCCGACCCCAGCTCCACACCTCCATACACACACACACACACACACACACCTGTCTGCGAAAACGCTATTGTACATCTCCTTCAAACCTCCCAGGCCGTCACTGTACACCTCCGTCAGTAGACATTAGTTAAAAACACCTCATCTACCTGTGCATCAAGAGTGAGAAAAATGGGATGGAATTCTATGAGTGAGATTGAGGATACGAGTGAGGAAGGTGGCCGAGGTTAAACCCAAGCCGGAGCCAAGTGAAGGAACGGGAACTGTGCTTATGCCCCGCGGATGCCCAGCCAAGAGAGAGAGTGAGACGCTGCCCCTACCTTACCTCCACACCTGACCACCCCTTACACTCCCACCCTCACTCCACACTCCCAACTACTACTCCTAACATAACACATAACCTAGACAGACAGACAGGCACGCACGCAGACACACACACGCGACACACAGGTAGTGGGCAGCAAAAATATTACATACTCTTCCCCGTAAGGTTAGAGAATACGGCCAGGGGATGATGTGAGTGGTCCAGTCAACCCCCTCCCCCCACCCTACGTTCCTCCTCCTCCTCTAACCCTACCCTTGCCTCCTGCAGTCCCTTACCCTATCCCTGACTCTCCTTCTCACCTTACCCCTGCCTCCACTCCTACCCTATCCCTACCACCACTCCTCGTCTCACTCCATCACGCACTTTTAAACTTTTACACCAAATACAACATTACTCCCACTCCACTCTACAATACTCGGCTGCTGCACGTCACAACATTACTCCCACTCCACTTTACAATACTCGGCTGCTGCTCGTCACAACATTACTCCCACTCCACTTTACAATACTCGGCTGCTGCTCGTCACAACATTACTCCCACTCCACTTTACAATACTCGGCTGCTGCTCGTCACAACATTACTCCCACTCCACTTTACAATACTCGGCTGCTGCTCGTCACAACATTACTCCCACTCCACTTTACAATACTCGGCTGCTGCTCGTCACAACTCCCAATAAGACTGACCCGCCATTAGTCTCGGTGTATTGTTTCATTATCTGATATTCGATAACTGGGGTAATTTTTTATTTATTTTTATAGAGCTGCTGTAGTTATATTCTTGTGAGGGAGGGAAGGGGGTGAGAAGGGAAGGGGGTGAGAAGGGAGGGGGGAAGGAGAGGAGAGGGGGGAGGGGACCTATATTTTCCTGTTCTATATTGCAAAAAAAAAATTAAAAGAAAATGAAGTCGATAACCAAGCCTTCAAAGTGCTTGTTAGGATTTTCGGTCTGTCTGTCGGTCGGTCGGTCGTGAGAGGCGTCTGTCCATTTTCTAAGGCTTCACCTCCTCCTCCAACCTCAGATTAAGATTCTCGAGGCTTCTTGCCCCAGTTAGACTCACCCCTTTGAGGACGAGAGACAGCGTCCTCCTCCACCAGTGCAGTTCAAGGGTAAGTTTAGACGTCCTCCAGGCCAGAGAGAGAGAGAGAGAGAGAGAGCCAGTCAGTTAGACGTGTCATCGTCTCACCAATAAGAGAAAAAAAAGCAACTGATGAATTTCTGAGAATCGAGGCCGAGAACTTGAACCTCCAGCCTCACACACACACACACACACACACACTAATAATCTCTTGGGCAGTAGGAAAGTTAACCAGAGGACAGTCATACGAACACTACTGCCACGCCACAAGACGCCCGGGCAGTTACACACACTAGTACAGGTGTTAAGGTCTCTTCTTTCCTGTTAGTACAATATTCGGAGCACCTGAAGATTAGACACCCCAGCTTAGTTCACTTGAAGATTAGACACCCCAGCTTAGTTAACTTGAAGATTAGACACCCCAGCTTAGTTCACTTGATGATTAAACTCCCTAACGTTACCTGAGAGGGTATGGTTAGGTTAGGTCATGTCAGTTTATTTAAGTGTTAAGGTTGTTAATCATCAGGTGCACTAAGCTGGGGTGTCTAATCTTCAAGTGAACTAAGCTGGGGGTGTCTAATCTCCAAGTGAACTAAGCTGGGGTGTCTAATCTCCAAGTGAACTAAGCTGGGGGTGTCCAATCTCCCCCCAAAAAATTCCATCTAACAAATCAAGCTTGACGTAACTAGATATTAGGAGTTATTTAAAGTAACTAGACCCGGTGGCGTTCTGTCCTCTGTTATTTAGCTCCGATGAGATTCTGTTTTGAGGTAAATTGTTCTGTACTTTTTACCTCACTGGCAGTTCACCTGGTACCTGAAAATAAGCCAGGTAACCCACACCAGTTCTTGGCAACACTCTGGGTGTGTGTAGAAGCTTGATATCACACCATATATTCTCTCTCTCTCTCTAGAGCTAATTGCATGTTGAAATACCTGCGCTGGAAATTCTTTGGTTACCCTACAGTATATGTCAAAAGGTTCAATGGATAGGATTGGTTGGGTAGGATAGAGGTTAGGTTAGGTTAATTCAGACCCTCACACTACCACTACACCGTCAGGATACAGACGTGCGTCCCTTATATTGCTTTAGGAAATATCTGCTTGACTTGTGGTGACTGTTTTCTGAGAACCTCGTCCCCGTCAGCAGACCTGTGTAACGTAGGGCCTTCCTTCAGGAGACACAGAGGGAGAGTTGATGACTTGTCCATGTTGAGGGATTGATGTCCACACACACACACACACAACATCTCTTTAAATCATCATAAACGTCACAAGATTCACACTTGACGAGATAATCAACACCCTCTACTCTCCACACCTAATACTCCTACCCTTCCCTCCATTCCTCTCCCTCCCTCACCACATCACCCAGGTCCTATCCTAAACTCTACCCATACCATCCCAAACAGGCCAGCCTATCACCACCATCCATCACCAAATCCAACACAACGAGCCCCACCCATCACCATCACAACCCAGCATCATCCCCACTCCCTTCACCATAACCGACAGTCACCATCACCACCATATCTTATCCTCACATGGTAGACAATGGATTGACTAATGGTTGTTTACACTCGTCTGCTTCCTTCACTTCAATAACAACTTCTTTGCCTGAGTACAGTTATTTAGGGGTTCTGTTTGGCAGTTCTAGATTATATTGAACAGTGCCTTTGTTACGTGTGAGTTTAGCTGTGTATTACCGTCAGGCTGAGTCATAAGGGCAGCTCTCCCAGTTCTCCCAGCACACCCACAGACAGTGTTGAGAGCCGTCGGTGTAGATGGTCTGTGTGATGTTGTTTTGTCTATAGGTTATGTGTGTGGTCAAGAGCTCTCACTTCGGCGGTGTGTAGTGAGGTAGGGACTGTGTGTAGTGAGGTAGGGACTGTGTGTAGTGAGGTAGGGACTGTGTGTAGTGAGGTAGGGACTGTGTGTAGTGAGGCAGGGAGTGTGTAGTGAGGTAGGGACTGTGTGTAGTGAGGTAGGGACTGTGTGTAGTGAGGTAGGGACTGTGTGTAGTGAGTCATTTGGGCGGGTGTGAGAGTTGTGACGTCGAAAGGGGGGGGGGGACTGTCCGCCAGAGTAGCTATGCACAGGTTGTGTAGTAGAGAGATATATCATGTGACCGCTATAGACTAAGGTTAGGATATAAGTACCTCTGGCAGTGAGGCCCTTCTGCAGAGGTGAGTAACATATAATGCTAAGTGTGTGGCCAGACCATAACCACACACTCCAACACCACGTCCTGGTCTGTGAGAACGTATAATCTTTTAAGGGCCTCCAAGCACACTGTGTATAAGTCAACTCCTTTGTACAGAACTAAATGAACAGTGTAGTGGAATACCTGTAACATTCATGATCACAATATCCTAACTACCGTGCGGGGTCTGTTAAACACCCCTTGTGACCTCTACTCTGTAATCCTTTTTTGGGGCTTTAGTTCACAGGATGAGTATGGGGTGCACAATAAACTAGCTGCTGTCCTCGGTAAAATTCAATTCAATTCTTAAAACTCTTTTTCATATCACACACACACACACACACACACCACCGCCAAAACCGCACCACCAACACCAAACCGCACCACCACCGCACGCAATCCCTTCCCAAATCCTCCCAGCCAACACACACACACACATCTACCACTACCACCACCACAGCACCACCACTACCACTATCACCATGACATAAAACACTATTTTCAAGTCACTGAGAAAAGATAGAAAAAAATCAAATAAACAGACAGACACAGACAGACAGACACACAGACGACACCACCACCATCACACGTCACAAGAACCACCATCATCATATTTCGTCACGGCTGGTGTTCACTGTGATGATAATCTTCTCTCTCTCTCTCTCTCTCTCTCTCTCTCTCTTACTCTCTCTATCTCTCTATTTTTTTACACATTCTAAAGATAACTCACTTTAAATAGCGCCCATCGATAACATACGCTGAATAGAAGGGTTAGGTTAGGTGTGTGTGTGTGTGTGTACGTATATACTTGAGGGAGGGAAGCATATGTGGGGTTGAGAGGGAAGTTTATTGTGGTGAGAGGGGGTCGTAGTGGTGAGAGGGAGTGGTCGTGGTGAGAGGGAGTGGTCGTGGTGAGAGGGGGCCGTAGTGGTGAGAGGGAGTGGTCGTGGTGAGAGGGGGCCGTAGTGGTGAGAGGGAGTGGTCGTGGTGAGAGGGGGCCGTAGTGGTGAGAGGGAGTGGTCGTGGTGAGAGGGGCTGTACGCTAGGGGAGGCACAGAGTTTGGGAGAGTTTCAATTCGAATTAAGGAGGAAAATATGTAAATTAATCTAAATTATCGAGTGAGGTGTGGCGTGAGAGGGGTGGTTGTTGTACCCAGGGAGACGAGAGGGAGGGAGAGGGAAGACTTTATACAGAGAGAGGGAATGAGGAGAGAATTTATTTAGAGGAGAAGGAAGAGAGGAAGAGGAGGAGGAAGAGGAAGGGTCCCTCTCCTTGGGTCAGACTCCAGTATATGAATTCATGATCAACTTATTCAGTTTTCCTATAAAGTTACGTCGAGTGTGAAGGAAGACTCGGCCCTCTCCCTGTTACTGCTTCCCGTGAGAGAGGGGGGAGGAGGGGAAGATATTGGAGAGAGAGAGAGAGAGAGAGAGAGAGAGAGAGAGAGAGAGAGAGAGAGAGAGAGAGAGAGAGAGAGAGAGAGAGAGAGAGAGATTTGACTGGGTCTTTCGTCATATTTCTACCTCTCTGTTCCAATCTTCTCTTCCCTCCTACTCCTCCTCTACCCATATTCCCTACCTCACCCCTCCTCCTCTTTCTTCCCCCTCATCTACCCCTCCTCCCCCCCCCCCCCCCCAGCGTGTCAGGTCGCCGTCATTTATCATAATACTTTACCACCATGAGTACCAACTACCGCCCCTCCAACCCCCCCCCCCCACACCCCCCATACTACATAAACTGTGGCTTGTCTACAGTCTACAGTTTATGGTAAGTTGTTTATAGTATAGGGTGTTTAGTCTACAGTTTACATTATATACAGAGTCTGATAAGTACATAGTGTGTATGTATATTATGCAAAGCTTACAATATGAACTAAACACTTTAGTTATTTACACACTAAACAATTTACAGTGTAGACCAGACCGGTTACCTCCAGTTGACAGTGTGTGGAATGTTTGTATTATTGGTTGTGTGTGTTTTCCTGGTGTTGGATTCTCTTACACCTACTGTCTGTGCCCCCCCCCCCCCAGCACCATTCTGAACCACTGACAATCAACAACCATCTCCTCTACAACAATCAACAACCATCTCCTCTACAACAATCAACAACCATCTCCATTAGACGAGCATGAAAGAGAGCAAGAAAAAAAAACTAGGTAATCCCCTTTCATCAGTGGGGTGTCGTGAGGTCACAACAAGCCTCCACTTAGTCCAGCCTGGTTGACAAGAGCCCCCCCCCCCCCACCACCACCACCACCACTATCATCGTGAGCAGGCTGGTGATTGACATTCCCGGCTGGTGATTCACAGTTAAATGATCGGCTTTGTTGCCACCAAGTTGGTAGGCCTCCAGGGAGAGTTATGAGGGGGGGGGGTGGGGTGACGGGGGGTGGGGTGACGGGGGGTGGGGTGACGAGGGGGTGGGGTGACGGGGGGTGGGGGTTGTGAGGGGAGAGATATGGGGATCTTGACCTCTTAATGGAGCCTGATAGTACTAATAGTCCCCAATACTAATGAGGAGTTACTTAGGTATGATTGAGCTGAGGTCTTGTACTTACCTGTCGTATACACCTGTAACGCGAGGCCCACACCTGAAGCACAACAACTCACCTGGAAATAAAGGTTTATGTGATTAGTTTTATAATAATCTCACCTACTTTATTTTGTTTTATTTGTCACACACACACACACACACACACACACACACACACCACACACACACTGAGTGCTTTACCCCTCCAAGACCCTCAAGGTTCTGGGATGAAAGTTAGTTGTGCCTAATTACTGTAATCAAGGGCTGATCCTCCCCTCTATTGAGCCAACAAAGGAGGGCCTCTTAAGTGCTCCCTCACATTACATTAGTCTCTCCTGCACACACACACACAAGGAGTTCTTAACGGCCACACAAATAGATGAACGCACACAAGCATCAAATATAAACGCACACAAGACTGTCCTGCACGCACACAATCACACGCAAGGGGCTCTCAATGGCTGGCCCTAAGAGGTACCGCATCACACAAAACACCTTCGCTTGTACACATCTAAGGAACCAAATGGAATGGAAATCTCCCTCCCTTCCCTTCCCTCCGTCCACTCCCCCCCCTCTCTCTCTCCCTTCCCTCCGTCCACTCCCCCCTCTCTCTCCCTCCCTTCCCTCCGTCCACTCCCCCCCGCCCTCTCTCTCTCCCTTCCCTCCGTCCACTCCTCCTCCCCCCCCTCTCTCTCTCTCTCCTCCCTCCACATCCCCATAGCTCTCCATCCCTCTTTGTCCTCCCCTCTACGTCTATATTTCTCCCTCTTCCTCCTTCCATACCCCACGTTAGATTATTCTATATATATACACGTGAGACAAATAAAGAGAGAGAGAAAGATAAAGAAAGAGAGAAAGAAAGAAAGAGAAAAGAGGGAGAAAGTTTTACTCTTGACCTGGTATCGTACAGAGTGTGTGTGTGTGTGTGTGTGTGTATTTACTTTCCCTACACACACACACACACAGGACCACCTTGATGGTATGTTCGTATGTACGGGTCTGTTATCGTACCCTCAATGGGCTCCAGTTTACCTGGTGTATACTTTAAGTTTACCTGGTGTACAGCATAAATTAGCATAAACTGCACCCACCTATACCTGTCCCACCATCACCCCCCACAACTGTCTCTTTACCGTCCCACACCTGTCACTTTACCGTTCCACACCTATCCCAGCAACAGGTGTGGTGGTTGGGACAGGTGAGGGGTGACAGCGGTACATTGCCTCTACAGGTGTTTAGTCAGGTGAGAATTATTGCTCAAGTGACCCTACCCCCCCTCTCTCTCTCTCTCTCTCTCTCTCTCTCTCTCAATATTTACGTCTTTATATACATTCTTTATCTATCTATCCATCCATTCAACTCTCTACATCAATTAATCAATCATTCTCTCTACCTTCTCTCACCCTTCCTTCATTCTATTCAGCTTTCAATCATTTTTTTTCCTAGTGGGCCATTGAGTCTGGGTGAGGCTGGGATGGTGTTGCTGGGATAGATGTGGACGGTAAAGGGATAGGTGTGGGAGGGTGTTATGTGGTGGGCGACTGACTGGTACTATTTGGGCGGTGAGAGCTGGAATGGGAATGGGAATGGACGGTTGGAATTGATATTGGAAGTGGATCTTGGAATAACACCTAGGATAAGTTACTGGTTTCTGGAATACATTTGGAATGATACAATGGGTCTGGAATACATCTGGAATGATATACTAGATCCTGGAATAAGTCTGGAATGATACATTAGATCTTGGAACAACAACAACAATAATAATAATAATAATACGTAAAAAAAATAAGAAAAAAATAGAGTATAAATAAAATAATGAAATATAAATACAATTCTACACAAAAATACGATAAAAACAAAATAATACAAATAAAAATATTAAATTGGGTTAGCCAGAGCAGGTGTAAGGTGGAGCAAGACTCCCACGTTTTTTCACCACCACACATTGTAGCCGCCTCGTGTGTGTAGTGAGTGAGTGTGTTCCATCTCCCCTCACAATATTTGTCTTTAGCGTGCAGCCTCTTGTCACTCACTGTCACTCCTGTAGCTGCACCTTGACAACTTGGTTACTCACTCGACCTATCATTTGTGTGGTCCTCCTCCACCTCTTCCACCCCGTACTAACCACATGGCCCTCAGAGGTCACCGCCATATATTATCCTCGGCGCCAGTCATATTTGTTCTTCACGTCACCATCTTTGTTTACATTGGTCCAGACGAGGTTATATTAGGGTGTGTAGTGGTGTTTCTCGGTGTGTAGTGGTGCTTCTCGGTGTGTAGTGGTGCTTCTCAGGTATAGAGAAGAGAAAGGATAAGAATGGGGGAGAGAGAGCCATCATCAAATAAACTTTTCTCACCACAACTACACACTTAACGAGGTAAACACTGGATCCTAACCATGGCCAGGGTGAGAAACATTATCATACCGAATGTACTTTAAAAAGTTTGTTGATACATTACAAGAGATTCTGACGGTATTTAGACACGCATCGCTCATATTATCCAGACTTACACTGTCATCGTCAGGTACTTAGTCTAGGTACACTGACGAACGGACGTGTGTACTGCAGCGTAACGTCGGGAGGGCAGGGAACCGTGACTGCGAACTGGATGTAACGTACGTGTGTGTGTGTGTGTGTGCAACAGGCGGGCGGGCGGTTGAGTGTGTGTGGGTGGGGTTTAAATATCAAGGTGAAGGCTGGGTATTAGCCGCCGCTCACCACCTGTTTGCTACCACCATATTGCCTGCTACCCTCCTCCCGCTACCCCGTCCTCCCGCTACCCCGTCCTCCTCCTCCTGCTACTCGTGCTTGACGGTGATGTGCTGTCGCTTGTGCTGCTCGGCTCCCATCTCAGCTTCTCAGTAACAATAATAACTTGATAACTTGTTCTTGAGATCTGGTGAGGCTGTTGGAAATAAGGAACTGTGGTGGTGGTGGTAGTGGTAGAAGTGATGGTGGTAGTAGTGATGGTGGTAGTAGTGGTGGTGGTGGTGGTGGTAGTGATGGTGGTAGAAGTGGTGGTGGTAGTGATGGTGGTGGTAGTGATGATGGTGGTGGTGGTAGTAGTGGTTGTAGTGATGGTGGTAGTAGTGGTAGTAGTGATGGTGGTAGAAGTAGTGAGTCATGTGGGTACAGCTAGACGTATGATTGGTGCCCCTGATGGTAGTTGATATTTGTTATGTGGTCGTGGCACTGAACCTGGCACTAGTAACAGTACTATGGTGGCGGCACTTGCTACTGGCACTACTATCATTATCTTTTATAAACTAGAGGTGGTGATGGTGGCACTGTACTTGGTGATGGCCATGACACTGTCGCTGTGGGCACTAGCTGTACTTGCCGCTAGTACCACTTAAGCTCATTACCCAACAAGCACAGCGCCGAAACCTGTCACTCAGAGCCCCCACCTGTCACTCAGCGCCGCCACCTGACACGTAACTAGTGAGTGACGCATCTCATAACCTCACGTGTCTTATGGTGGCGTCTTGCCCTGTGTCAACATTACCACGTGTCAAAAGAGAGAGAGAGAGAGAGAGAGAGAGAGAGAGAGAGAGAGAGAGAGACTATCTCACTCCTCCTCTTCCCCCCTTCATTATCAACATCCTTCTCCTCTTATTTACATTATCACCTCCCCCCCCCCACACTTCCCTTTGTTGTACCCCTTTCTACGTCACCCCCCCCTTCAATACATCAGCTAAATTATCCCCCCCCACCGTCCCATCCTGCCCCCCCTCCCTACGGGGTATCAACAACAACTATACCCACCTCACCTCACAACCGTTACAACGCCGGCTGACGGACACAACCGGCTGCCGGACACCTCCCACCACCACTACTAGCCGAATAGTATTAACCACAGCTTTACTAGTAGTTCAGTTAATAGCCAGAAGACGATAAACTGGGATGATGACAAAGACTTTAAGTGATTCTCATAAGTAAATAAACAAACTATGCTTCAATAATGTACTAAAACTATACTGTACTGTAATTACATGTACTGTACTCTATTGTACCATACACAGAAGGGAGGGATACATAACCACTGTACTAAGACTGTATTCTGTAGTGACTTATGTCCAGTGAAGGTAAAAAAAATAAATTAATAATGTAGGAACGTTTGTGTATGAAACCTCTAGTGTATGAAGGTGACATCCATACATACATACATACATACATACATACATACATACACATGGGGGAGGGGGGTCCTATCTCCGTCAATCTTTCACTCATTGTCCTGGGAACTGTCAAGGACCAGCGGAAGAGGGGGGTCATGAACTCCTCTAAGGGGGGGTTAAAGGTCACACAGAGGTCATTCCAGGGGGGCCCCTCACTAACTAGGTACCACCAGGACGTACTGCCACTTGACTCTTACGCTTGAGTGGAGACTTTGTGATCATGATTGGCTGGCCCTTGATCATGCTGGGTCCATTGGTTACATGTAGTTATGGTGAACTTGTTATCTCTCTCTCTCTCTCTCTCTCTCTCTCTCTCTCTCTGATTTATATTTCTCCCCTTCTCCCTCCCTCCCCCGGGGTGAGAGGTGGGGTTCCTCAGGGTCTGGTTCACGAGTTCCCAGGGTAACTGTAGCCTGGGGTGAGGTGTGTAACGGTGTGTGTGTGTGTGTCCTTCCTAAATTTCCACACTTACTTTTGTTTATGCCCACGTACCCTACATCCTCCCAACCTAAACACACACACACACACACACACACACACACACAACAATAATGACAACAAGAGTGACCTGGTCTAGATATAAGAACAAGGGTGACCTGGCTTATATACTTGACCCCGTTAAGGAATAAGTGTCACACATCAGATGACCTAAGGAACCCAGCACGTGAAGGGGTTAACTCATGCCTGTGTGTGTGTGTATGTGTGTGTGTGTGGGTGGTAGGGAAGCCAAGGAGGTTATAGGGAATCCTTATACCTAAATATGTACCTAATACCTACTACCTACATCTGTACCCTATACCTACACCTGTACCCTATACCTACACCTGTACCTTATACCTACACCTGTACCCTATACCTACAACTGTACCCTATACCTACACCTGTACCCTATACCTACATCTGTACCCTATACCTACACCTGTACCTTATACCTACATCTGTACCCTATACCTACACCTGTACCTTATACCTACACCTGTACCCTATACCTACACCTGTACCCTATACCTACACCTGTACCCTATACCTACACCTGTACCTTATACCTGTACCGATGTCTGTCAGTAAACTACCGGCCATTACACACGAACTACCTTCACCTGTACAGTAAGTGTAAAGGTGTACTTCTGTTGACGCCTGTAAATTAATCTGTCTCGATATGATTAATTAAGGTCTATTTCCGTTTTCCTCGCCATTAACACTAATTATGTCTCGTCACTAACACTAATTATGTCTCGTCACTAACACTAATTAATTATGTCTTTTCCTCGTCATTAAAACCAATCACGCCTTTTCCTGGTTACAGACACTAATTACAGAGCCTCATTACCCGCTAATTACTGACACGTGTCGGGGGGGGGGGGTGTTACCCATCAGTCAGTCACTACCACTTGATGCCCAACACTTGGTAAGTGACGTAGAGGGGGGGGGGGGGAAGAAGGGGTAAGGAAGGGGAGAAGGGGTAAGGAAGGGGGAGAAGGGGTAGGGAAGAGAGAGAGAGAGAGAGAGAGAGAGAGAGAGAGAGAGAAGTGATGACCCACACACGTTACACAACCACGGTCAGAGATCACGTAGTCAGCTGACCGAGGCAATAACTGCAGCTCTGTTGATGAACCAGCCAGGCTTTCCCCACCACACCCACCCCCCCACTCCCCCCCCCACCCCCCTCGTCAATCACACCACACTCTAGGAGCTACGTAACACCACACCCACAACTACGCACCCTCACTGAAACACCAAAGTTCACGCCTGGAGTTTGTGTGTGTGTGTGTGTGAATATCTATAACTTCACCTAATATATTTTAATACTTATATGAAATTAAAAAAAAATATTTATAAGTTCACTAATATCGACTTAAGTATTAAATCTCAAAGAACAAAAATAAACTTAAAACTTTAAAAAGGAAATTATTTTTAATTACACCTTAAACTCACAAAACACACTTAATAGCAGTAGTTAAATGAGTTACCTGTAGCAGTAAAATAATAATCACACCTTCCAATTAACCTGCCGAGTTATATATAATAAATGAAGCTATGGAACAATACTAATTAATAAATAAACAATAAAAAAGTTAACAAACACAAAATTAGTTACACATTAAAGCATATTATGGTAAGACTCCCGTAAACACGACCCTTGACACAGATACACCCAATACACTTAGTTCACCCACGCATATACTACACCCGCCTGCTGCTGCCACACTAAACCCACACGGGGAGATGCGAACCAACATACTCGAGGTGTTTATATGATTAAGTGACCCACTGCTCCACCACCACAGCCAATATGTCTAGTGTGGTGGTGTGACTCGACCAGCTGTGACCTCGACCCAGCCAGGCACCCTCGACCAGCTGTGACCTCGACCCAGCCAGGCACCCTCGACCAGCTGTGACCTCGACCCAGCCAGGCACTCTCGACCAGCTGTGACCTCAACCCAGCCAGGCACCCTCGACCAGCTGTGACCTCGACCCAGCCAGGCACCCTCGACCAGCTGTGACCTCGACCCAGCCAGGCACCCTCGACCAGCTGTGACCTCGACCCAGCCAGGCACCCTCGACCAGCTGTGACCTCGACCCAGCCAGGCACCCTCGACCAGCTGTGACCTCTCAACCCAGCCAGGCACCCTCGACCAGCTGTGACCTCTCAACCCAGCCAGGCACCCTCGACCAGCTGTGACCTCAACCCAGCCAGGCACCCTCGACCAGCTGTGACCTCAACCCAGCCAGGCACCCTCGACCAGCTGTGACCTCAACCCAGCCAGGCACCGGGTCACGCGTGGCGGTGAAAGTGTCCTTCTTGTCCTCACTCCAACAAAAACTTGTCTGGGGCAGATTAATGTAATATACTGTGTGTGTGTGTGTGTGTGTGTGTGTGTGTGTGTGTGTGTGTGTGTGTGTGTGTGTGTGTCTGTGTGTGTGTTATTGCTTCATCATGACCATCAGTAGTGCACGTGTGTCTCTCCCTCCTTCCTTCCCTCCCTCCCTCCCTCCCTCCCTCCCTCTCTCCCTCTCTCTCATCTCCTGCACCTGCTCCTCCTCCTCCTCCTCTTCACCTCCTCCTCTTCTTACTCCTCATTTTTTCCCCTTCTCTTCCTGCTTTCCTTTCCACCTCCTCTCTTCTTCTTCTATTGCTTCTTTATTCCCTCCCTTTGTTCTCACCCCAGTCTCTCCCTTTTGCGGTTACATCCCATCTTCCTTCTCACCCTAACTACTCCCCCTCCCTCTCTCCTCCCCCCCTCCCTCTCTCCCCCCCTCCCTCTCCCCCCCCTCCCTCCCCCAGCCACGGACACACGTACTTGAGTGGTAGTTGAGAATGATGAGGAAAGATTGTTGACGTTCTATCATAATGAGTTGATGCACACGCTGCCTCGCCATCATCACTACCACCACCTCCAGCCTCACCAACACTCCTCCCTCCCTTCTCCATCTCTCCCCTCAGCATCTGTCTCAACCTGCACACCTGTTCATCTCTAGACGGAAGTGGTGATCCTAGCGATAGAGATGGTTAATTAATACCCCGCACACCTGTACATGTCTGCCACACACACACACGACGCCTGAGTTGTACTGTACGTTACGTGAGTGTCTATGGATGAGAGAGAAACACATTCTTACTCCCCCCCTAAACCACAACAACTAAACACCTGTGTCTAATTAGGAATTGTATGATCTCATTAGACAAGCAACCAACATACCCCTCCCTCCAACCCCCCTCCCTCCAACACACCCCTCCCTCCAACACACCCTCCCTCCAACACACCCTCCCTCCAACACACCCTCCCTCCAACACACCCCTCCCTCCAACCCCCTCCCTTCAACACACCCCTCCCTCGAACACACCCCTCCCTCCAATCCCCTCCCTTCAACACACCCCTCCCTCCAACACACCCTTCCCTCCAACCCCCTCCCTTCAACACCCCCCCCTCCAACACACCCCTCCCTCCAACACACCCCTCCCTCCAACACCCTCCCTCCCTCCCTCCAACACACCTGAGCAGACCTTGGCAGCACTGACACCCTGCTCCCATTACACACACTCGTCTCACCTGCCTGGCTAATAAACTCCTTGCCAATTACGTCATTACTACGCCTTCAGGTAATTAGCTGCCGCTCACCTTGTTTGTATCACAGTAACGGAGGCTGGGTGACTGGTAACGAGGGGAGGGGGTGACTGGTAACGAGGGGAGGGGGTGACTGGTAACGAGGGGGTGACTGTGAACGAGGGGGTGACTGTGAACGAGGGGGTGATTGTGAACGAGGGGGTGACTAAAAAAAAGATAAAAAAAGAAAAATTGTACCATCAACTTTTAACATATTTTCTTCGACACACACACACACTTAAGCCAAATACCCCAACATTGTTCTACATTTCCTACTTCCCCCCCCCCCCTCACTATTCCCCGTGCCCTGGGGGTATAGTGGGGGGGAGGAGGGGCAGGCATCACCAGGGGTCAGACAGGCGGGCAGCTGACTCCTAGATTGTTTCTATTGTGGTCACTAACAAGAGGAGACCACAGCTATGTTGGGCCTTCACACTCACGCCTCTACACCCAATATAACACAGGGATATTTTGCGTCTCTTTTAACCCTTGTGGTATATTGGATGAGCCTGTCGAGTTATTAATACAGTAAACCCTCTCAATAACGGACGTCTCAGTAATGGATCCAGTAAACCCTCTCAATAACGGACGTCTCAGTAATGGATCCAGTAAACCCTCTCAATAACGGACTGTTTTTATGGATATCAAGGAAGTCAGGCGGAGTAGCAGTGATAAACACAACCTAGAATTTATTTATTAACAGGGAAGTAAGTTGTTTATTGTATGAGGACCAACCACTACTGACCTGTAGGGTAGTTTAACGACAAATAAACTACTAATCCCAGAGGTGTTCTCTCTATCACACACACACAGGAGATAGTCAGTGGATCTAACGACTCGTGGTGGTCGATCACCTTGCCTATGTAACTGTTTCTCTCTCTCTCTGTCTCTCTCTCTCACACAACTTCTCACCCCCCCCCCCCCCCCCCCACACTCCTCAGGCCAGGGAAATCCACTCTGAAACCCCCCGTTATCGACACTGTGTCTTCCTTGTACAGCAACACACAGTAACTCCCTCCTCTCCTGCCAGTGCTGTACACCTCTTCACGTTACCTTGAGGATGGGATGATGTTAAAGCGTTACCAACATTAGTATTACCTGTTACCTTGATATAAAGCGTTACCAATACCGATATTACGCTCTTAACTTGAAAATATTCGTTACCAATATCGTTATCAACTCGTTATTTGCCGATGGAGAGTCTATTAAACTGTATAGCGAACACGTCTGAACATGTACAAGAGGAATGTTTACATCAGTTTTGGCGGGAACATTTTGTAAACACTGACACGTGATTTCTTCTATAGGGTTCATTATTAATTTATTCCTTAAAGTAAAGATACATTGAGGTTACTGTTTCTTAACCTCACGGAACCACTGAGAGAAAGGATAAATGATGGATAATTTATACACTAAGACTCACTACGAAAGATGGATAATTTATATACTAAGACTCACTACGAAAGATGGATAATTTATACACTAAAACTTCGTAAAAGAGGAGGAAGTCTTTTCATTTCTAAGGAGTGTGTTCAGTTCACTAGCCTAAGCCTCAAGTTACTGTGAATTCTTCCTTGTATATCATGTGTGATTTCTTAAGACGGTAGACCGCTAAGAGGAGAGACAGTTAGACAGACAGACAGACAGGTTTTCCGTCAATGTTTCCCACGGGTTGGACCAATGATAATGTCTCGACCAATGATGTCTCGACCAATGATGTCTCGACCACCATCACCAAACTCCTCGAGATGAGAAAGAGTGAGGGAGAAAAAGAGAGAGAGAAAGAGAGATATAGAGAGATAGGGAGGAGGGTGAGACATTCTTCCCTAAGGACCAGAGAGCCCCCACGACCCTGTGTGTGTGGGGACCGTTGTTACTATCACTGCCAGCATCTCACGTGTTTCCTCCCTCTCCTTCCCTCTCACCCCCCTCCCTCCCTCTCACCCCCCTCCTTCCCTCTCACCCCCCTCCCTCCCTCTCCTTCCTTCACACACACATACAGTACATACATATCTATACACAGCCACAAAAACATACATACATACATATACATACACAGAAACGCATACTTTTAGAGAGAGAGAGAGGGAGAGAGAGAGAGAGAGAGAGAGTAATCTCCTCATATAACAAAACTTAAATACTTAAACCAACACCATTAAGAAAATAAGCCCTCATAAGTATTAATTAAAACACAAGTAATAATACACCATTTCTACGTCACCCAGAAACATTAGAAGTATTTCCTGAAAGCCTCTTGAGAATTAACCTATCCTAACCTAACCTCACCTAACCTAACCTAACCTAACCTAACCTAACCTCACCTAGCCTAACCTAACCTAACCTAACCTCACCTAACCTAACCTCACCTAACTTAACCTCACCTCACCTAACCTAACCTATCCTAACCTAACCTCACCTAACCTCACCTAACCTAACCTCACCTAACCTCACCTACCGGCCATGCTAATAGG
Organism: Homarus gammarus; assembly: GCA_958450375.1. Taxonomy (NCBI): domain Eukaryota; kingdom Metazoa; phylum Arthropoda; class Malacostraca; order Decapoda; family Nephropidae; genus Homarus; species Homarus gammarus. Next base: position 1,433,265 of record CAUDMG010002269.1, on the reverse strand, counting down.
CTATGCGGTATATAAACAGAGTACAGACCTTTGTTTTGGTAAGGCGAGGCGGAGAATATTGGAACCATACCTAGAAATAAGAGAGAGATTATTAAGTGTTGAAAAATATAAAAGAATGAAAAAAATAAAATAATAATACAGATAATTCAAATAAAAATAATAATTTGATTCATTAAAATATGTAAATAAATACCAAAGAGTGATGATGAGAGGGAAGAAGAAGAGAGGAGGAGAAGAAGAAGAAATTATCCCTCCATAGTCCACTTAACAATTCTGGGGGGGTGGGTGAATTACCATCCTCTGCAGCCCTTCCTCACCCCCCCTCACCCACCCCCTCACCCGCTAGTGGATTGTTCTATTGTTAGTGAACTTAAGACCATTGTAAGACGAGAAATAAAATCACCATAATGCAGTTACGTAAGACCTATTGTCCGCCACGTGAATCTCGACCAATCTCGTGAACTTGGATTATTTCACCATTAAATAGTTATAGGAGGAAGGAGAGAGAGAGAGAGAGGAATAAGAGGGTTGAGGGAAGGAGGGAGGAGACAAGGAGAACAGGAAATAAGAGAAAAATAGAACATGAATAAGAGAGAAACGATAAAAGGGGTTGAAGAAGAAGAGGGGGAAGAGGAGAAGAGAAAGACACAAAGAGAACAGGGTAATAAAAGACGACAGGACGAATAATAAGAAAGAAAGAAAGAAAGAAAGAGAGAGAGACAGAAAAGAACAAGAATGAGAGAAGATAAAGGGAAGGAGAAAGAAGCAAATAAATACAAATAAAAATACCGACGATAAGATAAAAACGACAACACGAAGGAGAGGAGAAAAGGAGAGAGACAAAGACGAAGATAAAGGCGAACAGGAATAGGAGAGAGAGGAGGCGATAACGACGCGAAAAGGACACAGACAGACAAATAGCCACTTGGGAGTTTAACATGTAACGGTTTACTGAAGAGGATAAATGAGAAGGGAGGGAAGGAAGGGATGGAAGGAGGGAGAGAGATCACCAAAAAGGAAAGATGGAGGGACATTGTTTGTGGTGGAGGGATTGATTTTGATTTGATTTTGCCGCTTGCAGCGGCTACTTTATTGTGCACCCCACACTCATCCTGTGAGCGGTAGCGCAAAAGGATTACAGAGTAGGGTTTACAAAGGGTCATAATAATTAACCCCCGTTGTCAGGATATTATGGCACTGAAAGTTACACAGTATTTCATTTACATTATTTGTTTAGTTCTATACATAAAGGGTAACTTATTCACAAATGCGTGAGAACAGGCGTGTGAGGCAGTATGTCTGGCCTCACACTTTGTTATTCACATTTACGTGGGAGGTATTCAAGCACATTGCGTATTTGGAGGGGAACAAGGGTAAACAAGTCGACGGGAGCCACATTGTTCAACACCCTCCCTCCCTCCCCCTCCCTCACATACCTTAATGAGGCTTTGATACGCAGGTAATTACTTCTACCTCTCTACCCTGCCTGTCACCCTCCCCCCTCCTACACGGTACTGAAGGAGGGGTATCTACGGCATATCCCTAACTAGCTTCTATACCGTAGCTGCACCGTAACTACATAAAGCTCACCCACCCTGTATAAAGACCCTGACTGATTACTCTACCCCACGAGAGCTCTACCAGACCTCTATACTGTATATAATCACCCTGTATACATAGAGCTGAGGAAGGCCTGTATACACACCTCAGTTATCATGTATATTGCCATCGTGTATACATAGACGTGATGGAGGGCAGTATAGGGGTGTGTATGGGTGGCCTCCATACTCCTGTAGAGGCTGAGGAACGCCCAGTGTCCTCCAGATGCAGATGAATGTGATCCTCTTTATGGGGGGAGAGATGAGGGGTGAGGGGGGTGAGGAGGGGGGGAGAGATGAGGGGTGAGGGGGTGAGGAGGGGGGTGAGGAGGGGGGAGATGAGGGCAACGGCCTCTCCCTCTTGTTATGGTGGTTAAGTGATTATTATTATTATTATTATTATTATTATTGATTATATTAACAGCATCATAACTGTTAAGATTATTATATATTATTCTTTATTAATATAACTAAAAACAATCACTGTGTGTGTTTGTGTCTGTTTGTGAGCGTGTGCATGCATGCATGTGTGTTAACGTATGCGTGTGCGTGTTGGAGTGCGTGTGTACAACTGTCACCACTAACTACTCCTCATCACCACAAAGGAGCCTCGTTAAGACTCCTTGTTAAAGTATCACGCATAACAGCCTCCCCGGGCCACCACCAGTCTTACGCCTCCCTTATATACGAGCGCCACTACAGGCAGAAGGCGGGCGAATATTCGTCAGAGGCAGGCGATTGATTGCGGGATTGAGGGGGACGCCAGTCGTTGTTTATCGCTCACACTGGCGATGTTTTTTGGCTGTTCTTAGTCAGCCTAACGCTTTCCCTGACCTGACTGATGGAAGTTTGTTGACATCATGAGGGAGTTTTATCAACGTAAAGGTTAAAGCTGTCAGTAACTAGTGATGTTAAATTTACAAAGACTACTGCAATGAGATCAACACACACACACACACACACACACACACACACACACACGTCAGGTCAGACCACAACCATTTACAGGTGAGAACAACAAGAGCCAACGCACCCAGCGAGGCCGAGCAGCCAGAGGTGTCCCCCAAGGAATAGTCTGGGTCCTGTGAGGCTTTGGGTGCACAGTGGGAGAGGAGGGGAGAAGAGGAGAGGTACAAAGTGTTCCTCCACTCAATGAGATCTCGGATCCTCCAGTCAATCAAGGATGGCAGTGTGTGTGTGATTCACATGGCGTATTCCTAGCTTTTAGTTCAGGGTTATGTGGGCCGGTGTATGGATCCTGAGGGGTGGAGGAGGGGCGTGGGGTGGAGGAGGGGCGTGGGGATAAAGGACAGAGGAGGCGAAGGTGTGAGATAAGGATGGTGGAGGTGGAGAGTGAGGGCGGCGATGAAGGGTGAGGGGTAGGGATGAAGGGTGAGGGAGGGGGAGGAGGTTGTTACTGACAGTGGTGGCGGCGGAAACTGGGTAGCCATCTGGTGGACGGAGGAACACTACACCCCCCCCCCCCCCACAGGCCCGGTCACGCAGGTGGAGACTCCCAAGGTGGCGTTTGGGAGGATGCTGGGGAGGAGGTTCAGGTGCTGAGGGGGGAGGTTAAGGTGCTGGGGAGGAAGTTCAGGAGGAGGTTCAGGAGCTGGGGAGGAGGTTCAGGTGCTGGGGTGGAACGTCGAGTGGAGGGGGTAAAGGCTGGCGTTCAGGGGTACAAGCTGGGGTGGGGTGAGAGGGGGGTTGGTTCTGGGGGCTGCTGGTTGGGGTATGTATGTATGTATGTATGTATGCGTATGTTTAACCTGTCCATTACTGTCTGATTAAGCTCTTGGACGGAGGGACAGACGGGACAGGGACAGTTAAAGAGACAGAGGGATTTATTATGAGACACACAACAGGGGGGGAAGGGGAGTGAGGGGGGGAGGTAAGTGGAGGTGATCCCTTACCCGAGGTATTACACACACACACACACACACACACACACAGGACAGACAACAAATACCTGCCATACGTCACACTAACCTGTTACCTTTAATTATCTCACTGTCACACCTTTAATCACCCCCTATTTCCTCTTTACGTCTCAATTTATTTATCCTTCTCTACCTTTTTCTTCTCAGTTTGCTAGTTTGAAGGAATAGTTAATCTCTCTCTCTCTCTCTCTCTCTCTCTCTCTCTCTCTCTCTCTCTCTCTCTCCCACCACCACACCGTGACCATATCGCTAATTGTCTGTAAATCATCACGGCCGTTCACGACGTCACCGACCATGCCGCCCACACTGCCGCCCACGTCTTCACCCGCACCACCACCCATTTAAAACATTGCCCATCATACCTTACACCCACATCACCATCACCATCCACTGCCACCCATCACCACCCACTGCCACCCACCCAGGACACAGCCCACCACACCACCACACCACCACCCACGACGGCGCCCTTCACTCACCAAATCACCACCCCCTCCCCTCCGACACCGCCCACGTCGCCGACCACCACCGCTCACCCACCCAGGCAGATCGCCACCCACCCTGCCACCCAGGAAGACCACCGTATCACTAACACTCGGCCATGTTCATTTATTTCCCGCCTCAGATCAAGATATCAATCATCTCTCTCTCTCTCTCTCTCTCTCTCTCTCTCTCTCTCTCTCTCTCTCGTGGACTAATTGGAAAGGTACAGTCCAGGTAAATGTGACAGGGTACAGTACAGACAGGCCAAACAGGTTACAGTACAGGACACAAAACAGGAAGGTCAGGTACGACCAAACCCGTTCACCAATGACCTGTGACCCGGGAGTGAACGTGACCCTTGTATGGACCTGAATCTGTAACGGATCAGGTCGACACAACCAAGGTGCAGGTTTGAGTATAAGGTCTTGGAGTGTTGTCGATTATCAGGTAACTTTAGAGAATGGCAGCGTGGTGTTTGTTTACAGAAATCAGCTGATCGCCTCGACCCCGTCCTCCAACCCAGGCATGGTAGAGTACAGTGGAGGAAGACTCGGAGGAGAGGCGCCCCTAAATCTTGAGAGGAGGACCTTGGGTATGTATGGGCAGGGGGGGGGGGGGGTGCAGGGCAGGGGAGAGGAGGGCTAGTGGCAGTTCAGGGTCGTAAAGCTAACAGTGGTACGCCATGTCAGACAACAAGGGCCGTCTTGTGTGTATAAACTGCTTTACCACCTTAAGTCTCTCGAGGTCGTCTGGGAGAGCCCGTGATCCCTCAGTATTTGGGCCACCACACACACACACACACACACATCATCATACACAAACATACTTGCATACATTGACATACATAAAACACCCTCACGGACATATACACTTATACTATTGCTAAACATACGTCTAAATAAACCATGCTCATTTATACACACACGGTTGATGACATACATATCAACAGACAGACAGACATAAACACACACATGCTGAGATAGAGATTGTGTGGTAGTAGTTGTGGTGATGATAGTAGTTGTGGTGATGATAGTAGTTGTGGTGATGGTAGTAGTTGTGGTGATGGTAGTAGTTGTGGTGATGATAGTAGTTGTGGTGATGATAGTAGTTGTGGTGATGATAGTAATAGCAGTGGTAGTGATGGGTGTATTAGTGGTGATGGTAGTGGTAGAAGTGGTGGTAATGCTAGTGGTGGTAGTTGTGGTAGGGGAAGTGAAGGAGGAAGGGAGGGAAGAAGGAAGAAGAAGGAAGAAGAAGGAAGAAGAAGAAGTAATACATATATGGACAGCTAAGTATCAGTCGTCAGGAGGAAGGAAGGAAGGAAGTGAGGAATGAAGTAAGAAAGGAATGAAGGAAGGAAGGAAGGAAGACAGGGGGGGCAGGTCAACAATAGTAAAAGCAACACTGCCAGGGGGAGATGGCAGGAGTTAGGGGGGTAGGAGGGGGAGATGGCAGGAGTTAAGGGGTAGGAGGGGGAGATGGCAGGAGTTAAGGGGTAGGAGGGGGAGATGGCAGGAGTTAGGGGGTAGGAGGGGGAGATGGTAGGAGGGGGAGGGAAAGGTGAAGTAACAAACCTAGTTGAGACCCGGGCGTGTGGGGGTGTCGTGATAGCCAGGAGGCGGTCATGAACGAGGGGATAAGTAGGTAAGGGGTAGGGGGGAGAAGGGAAGGGGGTAGATAGGGGGAAGGGGGTAGATAGGGGGAAGGGGGTAGATAGGGGGAAGGGGGTAGATAGGGGGAAGGGGGTAGATAGGGGGACGGGGTAGATAGGGGGACGGGGGGTAGATAGGGGGAAGGGGGTAGATAAGGGGAAGGGGGTAGATAGGGGGAAGGGGGTAGATAGGGGGAAGGGGGTAGATAGGGGGAAGGGGGTAGCTAGGGGGAAGGGGGGTAGATAGGGGGAAAGGAGTAGATAGGGGAGATAGGAATAAGGTGGTGGAAAGGAAACAAAGAGGGTGGCAGTGGGAAGAGGGAGGGGGAGGGAGGAAGAAAAGGATGGGGGAGGTGAGTGAAGGAGAGGAGACAGGGAATGAGTAGGAGGTAGAGGGAGGGTAAGAAAGAGGGAGATAGGGGAGAACAGATAAAAACGAGAGAAGGAAAAAGTAAGCCAAATTAAAAGGAAAATCGTAATATTTTGCATTAATTAAAAAACAGTGTCATACAGAGGACCCTTGCTAGGCGGGGGAGGGGGAGTCAGGGTGCTAGTATAGGGGGAGGGGGAGTCAGGGTGCTAGTATAGGGGGAGGGGGAGTCAGGGTGCTAGTATAGGGGGAGGGGGAGTCAGGGTGCTAGTATAGGGGGAGGGGGAGTCAGGATGCTTGTATAGGGGGAGGGGGAGTCAGGGTGCTAGTATAGGGGGAGGGGGAGTCAGGGTGCTAGTATAGGGGGAGGGGGAGTCAGGGTGCTAGTATAGGGGGAGGGGGAGTCAGGATGCTTGTATAGGGGGAGGGGGAGTCAGGGTGCTAGTATAGGGGGAGGGGGAGTCAGGGTGCTTGTATAGGGGGAGGGGGAGTCAGGATGCTTGTATAGGGGGAGGGGGAGTCAGGGTGCTAGTATAGGGGGAGGGGGAGTCAGGGTGCTAGTATAGGGGGAAGGGGAGTCAGGGTGCTAGTATAGGGGGAGGGGGAGTCAGGATGCTTGTATAGGGGGAGGGGGAGTCAGGGTGCTAGTATAGGGGGAGGGGGAGTCAGGGTGCTAGTATAGGGGGAGGGGGAGTCAGGGTGCTTGTATAGGGGGAGGGGGAGTCAGGGTGCTAGTATAGGGGGAGGGGGAGTCAGGGTGCTTGTAAAGGGGGAGGGGGAGTCAGGGTGCTCGATCAAAGGAGGAATTTTCTCATTATTTCTCTATATATGGAGAGAAAATCTTCTAATAGGATATAAAAATCTTAATTACTTTTTTTTTACCTTTGGGAATATTTATGTGACGTCACTGCACTCGGGGTCTTTAAGAACAGGTTAATTAGCGATAACCTGAGTTTTTTTATGAAGGAGGGGGAGGGAAGGGAGTGTATGGGGAAAGGGGGGTTTGATGAAGAGGCATATAAACCCCTTCCTCCCCCCTGCACTACCTGTCACTATTCACGTGGTCTCTCTCACCTGTCGTAATTAGGGGTTAATTATCCCCCTCCTCACCTTGTTAGCCTCTTGTGTGAAATAGGCCTCCACCCACTGCTGCTGAGTGACAGTATGGTAGGGGGGGGGGGGCTACAAACACACACACACACAAGCGAATTTATATTCTAATCAACCGGAGTGTAATGTTTGGAAGAATTCTTAGGCAGTGTGTGTGTGTGTGTGTGTGTGTGCGTGTGTGTATTTTCGCAACTGTTTATAAAGGTAAAATGACCAAAAACTGCCACCACAGGTATGTTATTGTGTGTTTTGTCATGACACACACACCTCTCTCTCTCTCGGCTCGTGTCATCTAATCACGAGGTGTCTGACCAGGTCTCGTCACCACCATTACTTGTTACAAACAGCAACACGTTCCTTCTACTTATAATAGTTGGTGACGGTGTGTGGAAACTCTGCCCCACCTGTATCATGCAATGTGAAGGCGACTATTACGGATATTCTTAAAAAAAATCGCAGTTCTTCCCTCTCTCTTCCTCCAACACTCCCTCCTTCTCTCCAACACCCTTTCTCTTCCTCCAACACTCTCTCGCTGTAACACCCCTTCCTTCTCTTCCTCCAACACTTGGGGTGTGGGGGGTAGGAGGGGAAAGGGGGTCTTGCATAAACAATATAGGAATCGCCACAGGACTCCAGGATTTCATGACACTCCTACAGTTTCTGGTTAGGTTAGGTTAGGTTAGACAAGGGCGAGACTGGTTGGATTACAGTGGCTTTTGTGTAAGGGAGTGGTACCGAGCAACAACCTGGGCGGGGTGCAATGAGGGAGTGAAACGGGCGTGGAGCTGTGGATATTTTACCCTCAGTCAGTCAGTCAGTCCGTCAGTCCGTCAGTCAGTCAGTCATTCCGTCAGTCAGTCATTCCGTCAGTCAGTCAGTCATTCCGTCAGTCAGTCAGCCAGTCAGTCAGTCAGTCATCTGTTATCAGTTAGTCGGTCAATCAAAGAAGCGTTCATATAGCTGACTAACGCAATAATAATGAGTTAATTAAGACAGGCAAGGGGGTTTGGTTGGGTAGGATAAGTGATATATCTGAACCAAGTACCTGGTCTTAATTACCCTGGATAGATTTACCTGTACACGGTATGGTTATGGTACTCTCCTAATAACACACTACCACATTACTGTCACTACCATCACCACAGCTACCACCATCGCCACAACTACCACCATCACCACAGCTACCACCATCACCACCACTATTATTACCAGTCATCATACAGTTTATTGTGATGACAGACACGAAAACAACAACAACAATCAACAACAAGTGTGTAGCTCTCTCTCTCTCTCTCTCTCTCTCTCTCTCTCTCTCTCTCTCTCTCTCCTGCAGTGAAGGTAATCGCTTATCGCTGGAATTATCTCTGCGTGACTCTAAACGATTGTGGAGGGGTGACATTCCTTAGGGAGGGGAGGGGGAGAGGGTAGGGGAGGGGGTGGGGGTAGGGGGAGGGGGAGGGGGTAGGGGGTCGTAGAAGGGGAGGGGGTTGTTGATATTATGAGGGAAATTTTTGGGTGCAGGAAGTTTGGTTTCCCCTTGATGGTCCGCTTCCGTGTGTGTGTGTGTGTGTGTGTTAATTCACCTCACACTCAGGTAATATCAGCACAGTTCGGTGGTAATGAGAACACACTTACCACCTACACCAAGATTCGCCAATCGCCAGGACGATGAGTCACCAATCACCCACCATTATAATTGGCCAGTTGCCGGGGTGACAAACTCAAACACGTCAACACACATTCAACGATTCGCCAGTCACTCTGCCTCATGAATAGACACCACCATCATGATTCGCCAGTCACTGTGGTAGGTGAATAGACAGACAGCCAGACAGACAGACAGAAGGATGACTAGCTAGTTGGAGGTTGGATAGAGAGAGGAGGAGAGGGGCGAGGCGTCACTCACAAGGGGCAGGCAGAGTGACGGGGAGTAACAGCGATAACATTCAAGTGAAATTCCACCTTCGCCACACTCCCTGGGTACACCAAACCTGTAGGGTCACCGTTACACACTTTCCACACCTTCGCTCCATTTGTTACTTACACACGATGTCTGTCTCTGTGTAAGTAACATTGTGAGGTTATGTCACATAGCTGTACACTTATGAAAGCACTTAATCACTTATTTAAACCCCACTTTAATCACACACACACACACACACACACACACACCTCCTGAACTTTGATGTACGTGTTACGCTTTCTACCGTGTTCACACTTGAGAGAACAGTAGAATAACGAGTCACAGCGGATCACAGGGGTTGTTCATAACTCTCTCTCTCTCTCTCTCTCTCTCTCTCTCTCTCTCTCTCTCACACACACACGAAGAATCTCAACTCCCAGGTAAATGTTTACACTCAAACACGTCGGGGACATTGACCAACAGGTAAACAAGGTGAACAGACTCACCTGGGCGTTGTGTATACAGGAACCACAACACTACGGTAAACAATTACGTATGAATAATATTTTTCAACTCAACATCAACAACACAAAACAAACAACTCTAACTAGGCAGAATCATCTATACAACAAACACAAAACATGTCACAAATAAACACACAAAAACATTACTTAAAACACCTTTATAATCCTTAAACAACAATTACAACAAATATGACACAACTAACACAACAAAAACACTCAGGCAGGTAAGGTAGAGGTGGGTCAGGTAAGGTAGAGGTGGGCCAGGTAAGATAGAGGTGGGTCAGGTAAGGTAGAGGTGGGTCAGGTAAGGTAGAGGTGGGTCAGGTAAGATAGAGGTGGGCCAGGTAAGGTAGAGGTGGGCCAGGTAAGATAGAGGTGGGCCAGGTAAGGTAGAGGTGGGTCAGGTAAGGTAGAGGTGGGTCAGGTAAGGTAGAGGTGGGTCAGGTAAGGTAGAGGTGGGTCAGGTAAGGTAGAGGTGGGTCAGGTAAGATAGAGGTGGGCCAGGTAAGATAGAGGTGGGCCAGGTAAGATAGAGGTGAGCCAGGTAAGGTAGAGGTGGGTCAGGTAAGGTAGAGGTGGGCCAGGTAAGGTAGAGGTGGGTCAGGTAAGGTAGAGGTGGGTCAGGTGAGGTAGAGGTGGGTCAGGTGAGGTAGAGGTGGGTCAGGTGAGGTAGAGGTGGGTCAGCTAAGGTAGAGGTGGGTCAGGTAAGGTAGAGGTGGGTCAGGTGAGGTAGAGGTGGGCCAGGTGAGGTAGAGGTGGGCCAGGTGAGGTAGAGGTGGGCCAGGTGAGGTAGAGGTGGGTCAGGTGAGGTAGAGGTGGGTCAGCTAAGGTAGAGGTGGGTCAGGTAAGGTAGAGGTGGGTCAGGTGAGGTAGAGGTGGGTCAGGTAAGGTAGAGGTGGGTCAGGTAAGGTAGAGGTGGGTCAGGTGAGGTAGAGGTGGGTCAGCTAAGGTAAAGGTGGGTCAGGTGAGGTAGAGGTGGGTCAGGTGAGGTAGAGGTGGGTCAGGTAAGGTAGAGGTGGGTCAGCTAAGGTAGAGGTGGGTCAGGTAAGGTAGAGGTGGGTCAGGTAAGGTAGAGGTGGGTCAGGTAAGGTAGAGGTGGGTCAGGTGAGGTAGAGGTGGGTCAGGTAAGGTAGAGGTGGGTCAGGTAAGGTAGAGGTGGGTCATGAGAGGTGTTGGGCGTTCCATTCATACCTTCATCCGTTTGTTTACATCCATCAGCTGATCACCGCCGCCGCCTCACTCAGGTCGGTGGGGGGGGGGGGGGGATTCGTGGGGTCGAGCTCAGGTGTTTGTTGGGAGGAGGGATTTGAGTATCTTCATTGTACGTCTGTGCCAAGGTGTGTGTGTATGTGTGTGTATGTGTGTGTGTTGTCACTTGTTTTATTTTTTCTCCTTTGTGATGTATACTCTCTCTCTCTCTCTCTCTCTCTCTCTCTCTCTCTCTCTCTCTCTCTCCCGTTATCCTCCTATTCTTCTCTCATTGTTTCTTCTTCTTCTCACTTTCTCCTCCTACGGTTATCTTCCTTTACACTCTTTCTCTTATTTCCCTTTCCCTTCCATCTTCTATCTTTATCACCCTCTCCAATGCTTCCTTTTCCTCCTCCTGCCTCTCTCTTCCCTTATTTCTTCCTCTTATGTCTTTTAATCTTCCACTATCTCTTCTCTCTCCTTCTCTATTTCTTCCTCCTTTCCTTCTCCCTTCCTATCCATCTCTACCATCCTCCCTCACCCACCATAAACACCACCATAACAAAAGCTGCTCCCCCACCACTACCTCTCTCCTCCCCACCACTAACTTCCCTCTCCCCCAACACTAACCTCCTTCTCCCCCACCACTACCTCCTTCTCCCCCAACACTAACCTCCTTCTCCCTCAACACTAACCTCCCTCTCCCCCAACACTAACCTCCTTCTCCCCCACCACTAACCTCCTTCTCCCCCACCACTACCTCCTTCTCCCCCACCACTAACCTCCCTCTCCCCCAACACTAACCTCCCTCTCCCCAACACTAACCTCCCTCTCCCCCAACACTAACCTCCCTCTCCCCAACACTAACCTCCCTCTCCCCCAACACTAACCTCCCTCTCCCCAACACTAACCTCCCTCTCCCCCGCCACTAACCTCCTTCTCCCCCTCTCCCTTACCTGTGACAAATGGTACAGGTAATTAACATCTCTCACTCACCTGCTGAAGTTACGGCAGACGTGTTAAGTCTCGCGGGAGCACATCAACCCGGGGGAGAAAGTAACGAGAGGGAAAGTAACGAAGTAAAAAAAAGTAACAAAGGAAAAAAATAACGAGGTGAAAAGTAACGAAGGAAAAAAAAGAGGGGAAAAATTAGCGAAGGAAAAAGTAACGAAGGAAAAAAAAGAGGGGAAAAATTAGCGAAGGAGAAAGTAACAGGCGGTGATTGAGGGTGGGGGGGGGGGGGAGGAGAATGGTGAAGTGAGGAAGAGGGAAGAAAAGAAGAGAGGAGGAAAAGAACGAAGGGTAGGCTCGTCAACATGAAGAAACAAAACTCAAACTAACCTTATGAACTAGGTTCCTGGCATGTTGGTAGAAGAGCTCCACAGTTTGTGGTCCCTGTAGCTGTAGTATTGACTCCACGTAGAATCTGTAGGAGGAAGAGGTACAGGTGGTTAATTACGCACAGGTAAAAAAATAAACACCAGAAAAAACTCATACCGAGCCTACAGGTACCAGAGGTGGCTCACAGGTAAGAAAAGTACAGGTAATCTATGCAAGTCAAGGTTGGTTAAAGCCTCACTAGTAGATCATCATTAAGTTCACAGGTACTACAGGTCGTCCATAGGTACTCTACAGGTACTACAGGTCGTCCAGGTACTCTACAGGTACTACAGGTCGTCCAGGTACTCTACAGGTACTACAGGTCGTCCATAGGAACTCTACAGGTACTACAGGTCGTCCATAGGTACTCTACAGGTACTACAGGTCGTCCAGGTACTCTACAGGTACTACAGGTCGTCCAGGTACTCTACAGGTACTACAGGTCGTCCATAGGTACTCTACAGGTAAGACAGGTCACATCAAAAGCCTCACCCAACAACCCGTTCCTGTAGGAGAGTTAAGACCTTACTACAGACCCACACCTCCAACACGAGCAACCAACAGTGCCTGGCGTTCCTATCCCCTCTATACCTGAGAACGCTATACGCCAGACGAACGATAACGCCCACCTCTCCTAATGGCAGCGTCAGTCGATCCAAGATACAGAACGTAAGAGCGACATAAAGACCACGCCAACCCTTGACAGCTTCACACAGTCACTAAGGCTCGTTACTGTATCCTGCAGCTGTCACCCCCCTCCCCCCTACATACACACACGCTGTCAAAGATAACACACACATGATAACACTAGGTTGAGTCAAAGCAGATAACATCGTGAGTTGTGTGGAAAGAATGTGTGTGTGTGTGTGTGTGTGTGTGTGTGTTATCGTGGTTTGGAAGGCGAGTAACGACAGACGGCAGGACAGAATAGTGGGATAACGGCCTCTTGGGATAACCGGAAATAACTTGGTTGTATATATCTGTGACGTAGGGACAATGGTTATCTCACCTGGGATAAATCTCTCTCTCTCTCTCTCTCTCTCTCTCTCTCTCTCTCTCTCTCTCCCAGCACCTGCCATCTCACACACACACACAAATCTTCCTCCTGAGTTAACACAAACATAACTTCATCATACACCACACCATCATACACCACATACTGTACTCTCTTCTCTAGTTAAGTATACAAAATAATATACGATTTTGTTCTTTAATCTCTTCCCTCTCCAAAAAATTAAAAAAATAAAATTAATAAATAAAAATCGTAATGAAAAAAATTATAGCATTTTTTTCTAACTTAAATAATAATAATAATAAATTTAATAATAATAATAATAATAATAATAATAATAATAATAATAACTCCAACTATCTGGACCCGCAGGAGCACGTCACGGTTCCTGGTGAGGCGTGATTCTACCAAGAAGCAGTGAACAGGATGTACACTTCCTATGATAAAAATAAATAAAATGATATTCTATTATTTTTTGATAGTTGGTGTAAAGTATCCTTGTCATGTTGAATTTATAATTGTAGGAATATTATCATCATCATCATCATCATTATCATCAAATCTTATACTAATTATTCTTATCATTATTATCATCAACATTCTCCTTTTCACTGGAGGGTTGTGAAACTAATGAACGCACGCACACACGCCTGCTTCCCTCTGCGTCTCAGGTGTTGTTTGGAGTACCTGAAGTTTCTACCTGGCGCGTACCTGAATCTACTTGTGTTTACCTGGAGTCTATCTGTCCCGTGGTCGTAGGTGAGTCTACCTGGCTTGTGAGGATAGGCTAGGTAGGTGGGTGGGTGGGTTCATTTGTTTCACTACCTTCCACCCACAACCATTACCACCACCATCATCAGTAGCCTCCATCACCATCAACACTACGTCACCATTCTACGCCCTTCCCTTCCCCTCCCACGCTCCTCTCCCACGCCCCTCCCCTCCAACACACACACGAAGGGGAAGATCACTTTATCTGTTCACGTTGTATTTTGATGAATGACAGAGAGGAACATTTTGGGCAGCAGGTAGAAGGAAGAGGAGGAGGAGGAGGAGGAGGAGGAAGAAGAGGAGGAGAAGGAGGCAAGAATATTAACAGGTGCGGTATAAGAGAAGTAACCCCATTGAGGATCACCGAGAGGCACCTGTCGCCCTCCTATAATCACCAATTAAGTACACCAGACTAACACCAAAAAGTGACCGTGAAGACCATAGGTGGTGAGTAATTAGCGTTAGAAAAGTGATTGAAGTTATTGAGATGTCATTTGGCCAAGTAATTAAACAAATGTCGAATTACGGCCAACAGATACTTAACATAAATCTCTGTTCACAAAGGTTTTACGAGTCTTGACATTTGGCGCTCTCTTTTTTTTTTTCCTTTTTATTTCTTTTTTCTACTCGTTTGTAATTTATATATTGAAGAAAATGACCAGTGAACGAAATCAACACCAACTGACAGATATCAGCACCACTCATGTGCTCGAGCCGAAGCTGGAGCAGGGGTCGGAATCCGAGTCGGAGCTGGAGTCGGAGTCGGAGCTGGAGTCGGAGTCGGAGCTAGAGTCGGAGCTAGAGTCGGAGTGGGAGCTAGAGTCGGAGTCGGAGCTAGAGTTGGAGTCGGAGTTAGAGTTGGAGTCGGAACTCGTGTCGGAGGAAGACTCGGAGAGGTTGCTGGCTCCCCGGGTCTACATCGACTTATGGTCCTATCAGCAGAGGCCGTTCTTGCTCGGTCTTTGCGTGGCGTGGTTCATTGGCTGCGTTTTAATGTTGGTTCTGTCGATACTTATACACAACTGGTGGATGCTGGCGGGCGCAGTAGTGTTGGGCATATGTTTCGCCGTGCTCACGGACCTGAGAAGGCACCAGACCAGAATGGGGGCGAGGGACCAGTACTTCTTCGAATTTAACCACGTGAGAAACTTTATTACGGGCTTTATTATGGGGTTGACCATATGCGCCATGACCACGTACGCCACTCTGGGCGTCTACAGTTACGTACAAGCGATCCCGCTCTATGGGATGATGTTCATCGTCATCGTGCTCCCCTACCTGGGCACGAAGACCCCGCCACCAACCTCCTCCTCCAGCAGAACGGCGAGTGGGGGAGTAGAGAGCAAACATCACAAAAGTAAGTCTGGCGAAAAGAAGTCTGGCGAAAAGAAGTCTGGCGAAAAGAAGTCTGGCGAAAAGAAGTCTGGAGAAAAGAAGTCTGGCGAAAAGAAGCCTAAAAAAATTAAGCCTGGCGAAAAGCCTAAAAAAATTAAGCCTGGCGAAAAGAAGCCTAAAAAAATTAAGCCTGGCGAAAAGAAGCCTAAAAAAATTAAGCCTGGCGAAAAGAAGCCTCCCAAAAAGGGGAAGCTTCCCAAAAAAGGGATTGGTCAAGGGGGAAAGCCTCCGCAAAGAAAGCCTGGAGAAAAGGGGAAGCCTCCCCAAAAGAAGCCTGGCCCTAAAAAGCCTCCCCAAAAGAAGCCTGGAGAAAAGGGGAAGCCTCCCCAAAAGAAGCCTGGCCCTAAAAAGCCTCCCCAAAAGAAGCCTGGCAAAAAGAAACCTGACAAAAGGAAGGCAAAAAAGAAGCCTAAAAAGAAGAAGCCTACAAAGAAGAAGCCTAAAAAGAAGAAGCCTAAAAAGAAGAAGCCTAAAAAGAAGAAGCCTAAACAAAAGAAGCCTAAAAAAAAGAAGCCTAAAAAGAAGAAGCCTAAAAAGAAGAAGCCTAAAAAGAAGAAAAGGGGAGGCAAGAAAGGTCGTTCCGATAAAAAATCAAGTAAAAAAGATAAAGATGGTAAAAGTGACAAAGACAAGGATAGTAAAGACAAGGATAGTAAAGACAAGGATAGTAAAGACAAGGATAGTAAAAGTGACGAAAAGGGTAGCCAAAGTGGTGAAAAGGGTAGCCAAAGTGGTGAAAAGGGTAGCCAAAGTGGTGAAAAGGGTAGCCAAAGTGGTGAAAAGGGTAGCCAAAGTGGTGAAAAGGGTAGCCAAAGTGGTGAAAAGGGTAGCCAAAGTGGTGAAAAGGGTAGCCAAAGTGGTGAAATGGGTAGCCAAAGTAGCGAAAAGGGTAGCCAAGATGAGAATGGCGAAAGTGGCGACAAAGGTAGCCAAGATGACGACTCCTTGGAGGAAGCCGAGGACGACGCCGGGGAGGGTGATGGGGACGACGCCTGGGAGGACGACGCCGGGGAGGGTGATGGGGACGACGCCTGGGAGGACGAAGGGGACGACGCCTGGGAGGACGACGCCGGGGAGGGTGATGGGGACGACGCCTGGGAGGACGACGCCGGGGAGGGTGATGGGGACGACGCCTGGGAGGACGACGGGGACGACGCCTGGGAGGACGACGGGGACGACGCCTGGGAGGACGACGGGGACGACGCCTGGGAGGACGACGGGGACGACGCCTGGGAGGACGACGGGGACGACGCCTGGGAGGACGACGGGGACGACGCCTGGGAGGACGACGGGGACGACGCCTGGGAGGACGACGGGGACGACGCCTGGGAGGGCGACGGGGACGACGCCTGGGAGGACGACGGGGACGACGCCTGGGAGGGCGACGTGGACGACGCCTGGGAGGACGACGGGGACGACGCCTGGGAGGACGACGCCTGGGAGGACGACGGGGACGACGCCTGGGAGGACGACGGGGGCGACGACGGCGGCGATTGGGACGACGATTGGGATGACGCCGACGACGGCGGTTGGGACGACGACGGCGGTTGGGACGACGACGACGACGGCGGTTGGGACGACGCCGACGGCGGTTGGGACGACGACGACGGCGGTTGGGACGACGCCGACGACGGCGGTTGGGACGACGACGACGACGGCGGTTGGGACGACGACGACGGCGGTTGGGATGACGCCGACGACGGCGGTTGGGACGACGCCGACGACGGCGGTTGGGACGAGGACGACGACGGCGGTTGGGACGAGGACGACGACGGCGGTTGGGACGAGGACGACGACGGCGGTTGGGACGAGGACGACGACGGCGGTTGGGACGAGGACGACGACGGCGGTTGGGACGAGGACGTCGACGGCGGTTGGGACGAGGACGACGACGGCGGTTGGGACGAGGACGACGACGGCGGTTGGGACGAGGACGACGACGGCGGTTGGGACGAGGACGACGACGGCGGTTGGGACGAGGACGACGACGGCGGTTGGGACGAGGACGACGACGGCGGTTGGGACGAGGACGACGACGGCGGTTGGGACGAGGACGACGACGGCGGTTGGGACGAGGACGACGACGGCGGTTGGGACGAGGACGACGACGGCGGTTGGGACGAGGACGACGACGGCGGTTGGGACGAGGACGACGACGGCGGTTGGGACGAGGACGACGACGGCGGTTGGGACGACGACGACGACGGCGGTTGGGACGACGACGACGACGGCGGTTGGGACGACGACGACGACGGCGGTTGGGACGACGACGACGACGGCGGTTGGGACGACGACGACGACGGCGGTTGGGACGACGACGACGGCGGTTGGGACGATGACGACGGCGGTTGGGACGACGATGACGGCGGTTGGGACGACGATGACGGCGGTTGGGACGATGACGACGGCGGTTGGGACGATTACGACGACGGTTGGGACGACGACGACGACGACGGCGGTTGGTACGACGACGGGGATTCCAGCAGTGGCGGCGGCTGGTTCAACTGGGGCGGTAGCGACGACGACGGGGATTCCAGCAGTGGCCGCTGGTTCAACTGGGGCGGCCGCGGCTGGTTCAACTGGGGTCGTGACGACGGGGATTCCAGCAGCGGCGGCTGGTTCAACTGGTGGTGAGCACCGCCATAATGCTCACTACCCCACCGAGTAGGAACAATTTTTCTGGTAGTACTTACAAGTTTCTCACTCTTTTATCATCAAGTCTAAAACATCAGTTATGGTAATTACTCTCAACAATTTTTTACAATTATACCAATTATAAACTTGCATGTAAAATAAAAGTAAAAATATATACAAATACTGAAAGAAAAGTTTGTGATGACGAGGACTATAATTATCAGCTTTATTATCCTCGTTGAGAAAGAGGCTGTTAAGGTGCAAACACAACAGTCTAAAGTGAGGGGTGTGTGTATTCCTGGTAACCGGGAAAATAATCACTAATTGCTATTTTTTCCCTGTTTGTCACGATAACCTAAACTAACCTACCACTATTACTATTACCATCACCCCACCACTACTACCATCACCACCCCACCACCACTACTACTACTACTACTATCACCACCCCACCACCACTACTACTACTACTATCACCACCCCACCACCACCACTACTACTACTATCACCACCCCACCACCACCACTACTACTACTACTACCATCACCACCACCACTACCACTACTATCACCACCACCACCACCACCACCACTACTACTACTACTACTACTATCACCACCCCACCACCACCACTACTACTACCATCACCACCACACCACCACCACTACTATCTTCACCTCCGCGAGTCTGACGTAAAAGCATCTTGCACTTGGTCCGATCCCACCAGAGGAGTGAAGCTGCCTTGATCAACGTTCTGAATTCTCTCCCCATATGCCCTTATCTTGTAGTTCTCGTTCCTCCTGTGTGCAGCATCGAGAGCTAAGTTACGGTGACATGCGGCCATGGGATCAAAAATCCTGATGTTGAAGAAGGCTCGCTGTCCCCGCGTCCAGAATCCTCGAGCACTGACGTCAACACGGGCTTGTTGTGTTCTGACCTCACTAGGGGAAAGGTCACGGCAGGGTTAGCTCCGGAGGGATAATTATCAGATATGGCCAGAGCAAGGTGCGGTCTTGGGTATGAGAGTTTGTTGACCAAACTGGAGTGGTCCACTGAAGAATTGGCGAAGGCCAAGTTGGAGAACTTGAAATTAAGGGAAGAGCTGGCGATGTTAAAAGGAGAGGCTGGACGAGTAAAGCCAGTGGCTGACGAAAAATCAAGCAAGTGGAAAATTGTGAGTAGTGGTAGGACCAAGCTGGTGGTAAAGAAGCACACGAAGGATACGACAACAACGACAACAACAGCTAAGTGTACCAACCCGTTCAGTCCCTTGATAGACGAATTGGACGTTAGTACAGTCAGGGGCAGGGATGACAAGGAAGGTATAAAAACTTTAATTGTTGGTGACTCACAGGTAAGGTACATGGACAGGGCCTTTTGTGGTAAAAACAAAAATAGGATGAGGGTGTGTTTGCCAGGAGCTGGGGTGGGGGATATAATTGACAGGATGGACAATATCTTGTCTGGTAATGGGAACAAACCCATTATCTGCCTCAGTGCAGGAGGCAATGATATTGGCCGGTGTAGGAGCGAGGAGCTTCTTGATAAGTTCAAGGCAGCCATAGATCGTATTAGGACTAAGGGAGGAATCCCTATCATATGCGGTGTCCTGCCTAGAAGGAGAGTTGGCAGTGAATGGTTGTCAAGGGCAGTTGGTGTTAACGACCGTCTTGACAGATATTGCAAGTCAATATCAGTCCCATTCATTGACAACTGGGACAACTTCTATGGCAGAAGGGACCTTTATGCTAGGGATGGGGTGCACCTGTCTAGGGATGGAGTAGCAACCCTGGCTGGGGCTCTAGAGGGGGCAGTTCAAAAGATATCGAAGTCTTTAAACTGCTAAGAGAACATAGGGGCACGGGGGTGGAGGAGACTGCAGTGGGAGCGGGTAAACAAGGCGAAAGATTACAGGGAAATAGTGTTAGGAATGATGACATAACTAAATTAGACAGGGAGTTTAAAACTAAACGCGGTAAGGGAAGGACTCAGAACACGACTAACTTAAATGTATATTACGCGAACAGTAGAAGTATGAGAAACAAAATGGATGATATTAGGGCCTTGGTATGTACCGAAGAAATCGATATAATTGCATTCACTGAAACATGGATCAACCTAGACACACGTGAATTACCAGTCGAATACCAAATTGCGGGTTACAAACTGTTCCATACCGATAGGCAGACCAGGAAAGGAGGCGGAGTAGCAATCTATGTTAGGGATAATCTGAAGTGTGAAATAAATAAGGAAATAAAAACTGAGAGGAATACAGAAACAATTTGGATAGAATTAAGCGACGGTCGGGAAAAATTAATCACAGGAGTAATATATAGACCCCCCAATCTTGACAGAGTCAATGAGCGACTTATCTGGGATGAAATGCGCAGGGCTTCCATACACAACAAAGTCTGTATAGTAGGCGACTTTAACCTTGGCCAAATAGATTGGACCGACCTTACGGGTAACTCAGAATCAGAGGATTTTCTCGAGACGATCCAGGACTGTTTCCTAAGTCAACATATAACCGAACCCACACGGGGTAATAATATATTGGATTTAGTTTTGTCAAACAGAGAAAACCTCATTAGCAATGTCGAGGTAGGGAACGAACTTGCAAACAGCGATCACAAAGAAATTCGATTCCAGTTAGATTTTCAGGGCAGACGTAAGGAAAATTCCACTAAAGTACCAGATTTCAGAAGGGCAAACTTTGACAGTTTAAAGAGGCAGCTGAGAGAGGGGGTGTCGCGCTTGGCCGTGAACCTGACAGATGACACCGACCTGATAACGAGATCTGAGATTGCCGAGTTCCACGACAATTTAAATAGTGAGTTACTTAATGCACAAAGGCAGAACATACCATACAAAAAACTCAGATCAAACAACAATGACCCTAAATGGATAAATAATTATTTAAAGAACATCATTGGCCAAAGGAAGGCTATAGGTAGAAGGATAAATCGTGGCGAAATTCACCTCCGGGACTATTATAGGGTATTGGCGAGTAGGGTTAAAACCGAGATAAGGAAAGCAAAGAGGAATAATGAGGTAAGGATAGCAAGGGAGGCAAAGACAAACCCCAAAGGATTCTACCAAATGTATCAAACTAAAACACGAGAAAAGATTGGACCAATACGGTCAGACTCCGGCGAGCTCACTGATAACGACGGAGAAATGAGCAATAATTTGAATAAATATTTTTCAACAGTTTTCACCAGCGAAAATTTAAACATGATACCCGAGGCACCGACTCTATTCAGAGATAGTGAAGAAAACAAATTAAGTGAGATAGTAGTGACTAGTAACGATGTTAGTAAGCAAATAGACAAACTAAAGCCTAATAAGTCACCTGGTCCCGATGAGATATTTGCCAGAGTATTAAAGGAATGTAAGGAAGAGCTTAGTATGCCCTTAGCAAAGTTGTTTAACATGTCCTTAAAAACAGGTGTAGTACCAGAATCCTGGAGGATAGCGAATGTAATACCGATCTTCAAGAAGGGGGATAGATCACTATCCTCTAACTACCGCCCAATCAGTCTAACATCAATAGTAGGCAAATTACTGGAAGCAATCATTTCAAACTCTATTCGAAATCACCTGGAGAAGCACAGATTGATCAATGATTCCCAGCATGGCTTCACAAGCGGACGTTCTTGCCTAACTAATCTATTAACATTCTTTTCATCAGTTTTCGAATCAGTGGACGAGGGGCACAATTATGATGTGGTATATCTCGACTTTAGCAAAGCCTTCGACAGAGTACCCCACGAAAGACTAATTAGAAAGGTAGAAGCCCATGGCATCAAAGGTGACATCCTTAAATGGATTAGGGCGTGGTTACAGGACAGGAAACAGCGAGTGAGCATTAACGGCACTAAGTCCCATTGGAGCAACGTCACAAGTGGAGTTCCCCAAGGCTCAGTACTTGGACCATTATTGTTTATTATATACATAAACGACATAGATATCGGCATAGACAGCAACATAAGTAAATTTGCTGATGATACTAAAATAGGACGTGTTATCAAATCTGACGAGGACTCGGCAAAACTACAGGAGGATCTAAACAAATTTTTCGAATGGTCTGAAAAATGGCAGATGAAATTCAACATTGACAAATGTAAAGTACTCAGTATAGGAAATGTAAACAGGGAAACCAGATACCAGATGAACAACGATGCCATAGAGAAATCCGACTGCGAGAGAGATTTAGGAGTAATGATAAGTAGGAACCTTAAGCCAAGTAAACAATGTGTTTTTGCTCGTAACAAGGCTAATAAAGTACTTGGGTTCATACAAAGGAGTGTTAGTTACAAGACTAGCGAGGTCATCCTAAAACTGTATCTTGCTCTTGTGAGACCACACCTGGATTACGCAGTCCAGTTCTGGTCACCGTATTACAGAATGGATATAGAATCCTTGGAAAGAATTCAGAGGAGAATGACAAGACTAATCCCGGGTATCAGGAACCTTGAGTATAGAGACAGGTTAAAGCATCTTAATTTGCACTCCCTTGAGAGACGTAGAGCGAGGGGCGACCTGATAGAGGTGTATAAATGGAAGGCAGGGCTAAACAAAGGGGACTTTACAAAGGTACTCAAATTATCCAACCAGGAGCGAACTCGTAACAATGGTTTTAAATTGGACAAATTTAGATTTAGGCGTGAAATAGGTAAACACTGGTTTGGAAACAGAGTAGTGGATGAATGGAACAAGTTACCAAATATCATCATTAACTCGAATACGCTGAATTGCTTCAAACATAGGTTGGATGCTCATATGAGCAATAGGGGTTGGGTGTAAACGGGACTTCCCAGTATGGGCCAATAGGCCCGCTGCAGTTTCCTCCATTCTTATGTTCTTATGTTCTTATGTTCGTTGTATGTGTTTGAAGTCCCACGTTGGAAAATCTCACCGTCCAATGGAAGGAGTGTTGGCTCAACCCTGACATCACGGCAGATTTCCTTCAACATATTTGCTGTGAGATCCCTTACTTCGTCATGCCTCATGCATATGAAGCCCCCTTTCTTGCACACCATGGCGTGATCGGCGTCATAGGAAGAGCCACACACGCATTGAGAGGGCAAACCTTCTACTGGCCTACCGTGCCTTAGAGCACTGGCATCTGTAAATTCTTGTTTATTGAGACTGAAACCATTTGCCCTTATCGGTAACATAGTTAACCAGTTCGAGGCGCCCACCTCCTGCGCTATAACTACTTTTTTCAAATTCTCTGGTACTTGCAGCAACAGTTGCTGCAACTTATCACTTTGGCTGTACTGTCGTTCTGTCGTAATGGACCTTCGAATCTTGTTTACTTCACTGGTATCCACCTCCCCTGTTGCGTTCTGAGCTATTATGTGGTCCGTGAGGGCTGCCGTGAGCTGAACTGAGTTTTGATGTTCGGTGGCAGCAATCTCCCAGTCTTGGTGGTAGTGCTAGGAGTGATCTTTCTGCTGCCATCATCACCGCCACCATCACTACAACTACTACTACACCACCACCATTACTACTACTAAAACACCACCACCACCACTACTACTATTAGTACTTTGCTGTCACTGGGAATCTAATATGACGATCATCCAGCTATGATACAATGGTACGAGTTATGAGGTATGTTACCTTCATTGGTGAGTTTTGAGGTGACTAAAGAGGCCGATATGGGACTGGCAAGGTCGATCATAGATGTTGCACATGTGGGGGGCTACATCTAGTGCGGGAGGGGCGATGGCAGCGTCTTTCTGGCGCTGCCGTTTGTCTGCCTCGCTAAGCAGTCGGGCTAACTCGAAAGTATTGACACCTTCTCGTGTGGTGCTCCTCCAAGCGTTACGGTGTGGAGTAATCGTCTCCCAGGTGAAGGGGGTCAATTTGGCACTTTTTTCAGGTTTGTCTTAAGACTATCCTTATACCTTCTCAGTTGCTCGCCGGCGTTACGTTTACTATTCGTTAAGTCATCACCATCACTGGCTGGACAGATATATGACAAGCACCATCACCACACTCTCTCTCTCTCTGGTACCAAATTCCTCTATATATGCAAAGAGTTTCCGGTCATTTGCATATATGTTATGGTAATGGCTGGAGTTCTTGGTCCATTTAGAGGCAAGTTTAGCGAGCCGCGGCGGTGTAAGCGAGCTACACTAATTTATATTATAATCTAGCTCCCGATTCTTGTCTAGTCTTAGGGTAAAATTTGGGCAGTGTTCTCGTAGTGTCTCCGCCATCTTGTAGGAGTTCGTGTTTTTTGGGGGTCGTTTGTTTTACGTTGTGTTTGTTTGTTTGTTACGGCTGTTTTATTATTTGATGTTTGTATTTTTCAAGTTATTATTAACAGTAACAAGATAAGTCACTTCGCCTAATAATATAACACAGAGGATAACCCCACCTATATCTTTTATATAATAGGGGTGAAAGGGATGAGTGTAAGCAAACAACTATAATACCAAAAGGGTTCAACACCATATCTTCACCATATTAAACAGTTAAGACACCTCCCCCCCACCCATACGTCAAAGCACATAAGATAATTTAAACTCTTAATATTACCGACCCTACATAGCATAACCCATAACCCCCGTTCCCCCTCCCCTCCCACAACCCCCTCCCATAACCCCCGTTCCCCCTCCCCTCCCATAACCCCCGTAAGGTAAGGTCCTCTCCCCGCCTACCGTATGGTGTTAAGATCTATACCATGGATCAAGTCATGTTAGTCTTATAACCCCGTTGGTAGATGTGGTTCTCTGACCTTCCTGGTGAGTGTTTAACCGGGCGTCTGGTCGTATGAGTATGGTAAAAGATGGGAGTGGTGATTAGGTGTAGTGATGAAGGTGATGAAGGTGATGAAAGGTAAGAACGTAGATAATTTCCTCTTAAAACAATTTCTAATGTATTTTTTTGGTGATGAATTAACATATAAGTCATCGTATTGAAGGGGTTAAGTCATCATATTGAAGGGGTTAAGTCATCATATTGAAGGGGTTAAGTCATCATACACAGACACTATTAGCATACTATTGGTATAATTAACAGTAGTCAAACACAGGTAACATTATACACAGATGTGTGATATAAACACACGCTAATTACAACATTAATTCAGGACCCGAGATGGAAGGATGTGAGCCAGCCAGGGTGTTGACCCCATGGTCGGCGTACCATCATCAATCATCATCAATCATCATCATTATCATCATTACTTACAGGTAACATCAAGTATAAGTTATATAACATCTTTTCACGGCTGTTCAGGATCCTAAATTATGTACCTGAATGAACCAATGGCACTGTTATGAGCGTCGCCGGTACAAGGAAGGTGGTCGTATAAATCAACATTAACCATACACGCCCACCATTAAGACGCCCACACGCCCACCAACATGGCAGTTCAACGAGTAAACCAAAGAAAGCGTGACAAATGCACACAAACACACATACATATTACATACATACATACATACACACACATATCACGTACACTGGGTCAGGCGTGTGTATGTGAATGGACGTAACACCCCTCCCTCACGTACCGTCAAACACCCCTCCCTCACGTACCGTCAAACACCTCTCTCACGTACCGTCAAACACCTCTCTCACGTACCGTCAAACACCCCTCCCTCACGTACCGTCAAACACCCCTCCCTCACGTACCGTCAAACACCTCTCTCACATACCGTCAAACACCCCTCCCTCACGTACCGTCAAACACCTCCCTCACGTACCGTCAAACACCTCTCTCACGTACCGTCAAACACCTCTCACGTACCGTCAAACACCTCTCCCTCACGTACCGTCAAACACCTCCCTCACGTACCGTCAAACACCCCTCCCTCACGTACCGTCAAACACCCCTCCCTCACGTACCGTCAAACACCCCTCCCTCACGTACCGTCAAACACCTCTCTCACGTACCGTCAAACACCTCCCTCACGTACCGTCAAACACCCCTCCCTCACGTACCGTCAAACACCTCCCTCACGTACCGTCAAACACCTCTCTCACGTACCGTCAAACACCCCTCTCTCACGTACCGTTAAGCACGCCCCTATCGTACCCCCAACAAGCCACGGTGTATATTAACATTCCTTCACTTAAAGAGGCCGTCTTAAGCCCCCTACCCACCCTCTCTCTGTTCCTGGGTTAGCTTGGCTTAGGACGGGGTGTATGTTAGTTTTGGCTGGGATACATTGGGTTATGTTGAATGGGGTTAAGTTAGGTTAATCTGGGTTAGGTTAGGTTCACCACACCAAAACTACCACTCATCTCCACCAAATACGTTCGTTCATTTTTCCTCATAACTTTCGCACCGTAAAAAACTACCAAATTAAATTCTGTTTCTAAATTTGATAAGTTCCCTATACAATATTAAATTTCCCTTAAATCAAAAAAAATAACAACAACAACAATAACAACAATAATAATAATAATAATAATAATAATAATAATAATAATAAGATACATCTATGTAAGGTCGAGTCTCGGCGTAATTACGATGCCATTAAGGTCCCGTAGTCCTCTTATTTCTACTTACGTGAGCCAGTTAAGACCGATTATAAGTCACCATTTACGGGGAGAGGGGCGGAGGGGGGTGAGAGAGGCGGAAGGCGGAGGGGAGGGTGGGGGACAAAGACGAAGAGTGGGACGCGGACGAATGGTGGGGGGTACAAGGGGTGGGTGGGTAGGCCGAAGGGGGCGATGACGAGGTGGAGGGGGGGGGGGGGAGGAGACACGGGGGGGAATTTTACGTAGGAATGTCTGTCCGGGTAATCGAGGAGACCCGGGTGAAGATTAGCCGTGTTCCCGGTAAGAGTCCATTCCAGCAGGTAATGTGGGAACATTCCTGATGCCCGCGACGACAGTGTGGGGTGGGGTGGTAATGGTGGGGGTGGTAATGGTGGGGGCGGTAATGGTGGGGGAGGGAGGTGGTAATGGTGGAGAAGGTGGTAATGGTGGGGGAGGGAGGTGGTAATGGTGGGGAAGGTGGTAATGGCGGGGGAGGGAGGTGGTAATGGTGGAGGAAAGTGGTAATGGTGGGGGAAAGTGGTAATGGTGGGGGAATGGAGGTGGTAATGACGGGGGGAGGGAGGTGGTAATGGTGGGGGAATGGAGGTGGTAATGACGGGGGGAGGAAAGTGGTAATGGTGGGGGAAAGTGGTAATGGTGGGGGAGGGAGGTGATAATGGTGGGGGGAGGGAGGTGATAATGGTGGGGGAGGGAGGTGATAATGGTGGGGGGAGGGAGGTGATAATGGTGGGGGAGGGAGGTGATAATGGTGGGGGGAGGGAGGTGATAATGGTGGGGGGAGGGAGGTGATAATGGTGGGGGGAGGGAGGTGATAATGGTGGGGGAGGGAGGTGATAATGGTGGGGGAGGGAGGTGGTAATGGTGGGGGAAGTGATGGGATTGAGACACTTAAACAGTTCAATGAATTACAGTGACCATCTATCTCTCCCACCATCCACCTATCCAGTCCACCATGGGGGCCACACTGGGGCTCCTCGGGTCGTCATTAATAGCTGTAAGTGGCGGTGAGTTAGGCTTATGGTGGAGGCCCAGTCCTTTGAGGCCTAGAGTGCATCTCACCTGGTGTTAAGGGGGTGTTCAGGGGGTAAGGGGTGTCCGGGGGGTAAGTGGTGTTCAGGGGGTTAAGTGGTGTTCAGGGGGTTAAGGGGTGCTCAGGGGGGTTCAGGGGTGTTCAGGAGGGTTAAGGGGTGTCCGGGGGGGTAAGGGGGTGTTCAGGAGGGCAAGGAGTGTCCAGGGGGGAGGGTTTATGGGGTGTTCAGGGGGGTTAAGGGGTGTTCAGGGGGGGTAAGGGGTGTCCGGGGGTTAAGGGGTGTTCAGGAGGGTTAAGGGGTGTCCGGGTGGGGAGGGTTTATGGGGTGTTCAGGGGGGTTAGGGTATCCCGTGGAGGAGCTAAGGGTGATCCAGGGGGGAGCTAAAGGGTAATCAAGGAGTGCTCAGTGGTTCGCTCTCGTTAGATGATAATCATTCTTCAAGACGGCGACACAAACATATTCCCCGTGGATAAATGGAACAACTTCTGTATTCATACATGTATATACTGACGCTACATACACACCAAAACACCTATGTATACCCCCTGTGGTGGCTGAGTGGGTAACAGAACTCTACATAGATATATAAACTCAGGTACAAGGGTTCGACTCTAGGAAAATATAAAATCCAAGGACCAGTTTTAATTTATTCGACAAGATGGTGGTTGTTGTTGTTGTTGGTAATGGTGGTGGTTGTTGTTGGTAATGGTGGTGGTTGTTGTTGGTAATGGTGGTGGTTGATGTTGGTAATGGTGGTGGTTGTTGGTGGTAATGGTGGTGGTTGTTGTTGGTAATGGTGGTGGTTGTTGTTGGTAATGGTGGTGGTTGTTGGTGGTAATGGTTGGTGGTGATGGTTGGCGGTGATGGAGTGGCTCAGATAACTGTACATAGATTCAGGTATACAAGGGTTCGACATATGGCCACGGTGTATGTAAATATAATACTATGGCAAGGTTAAGATGGCAGCTGTGTGTATTAATTATGGCGGCATGGGGCAGCTGGCAACCCCCCCCCCCCCGGGCCGTACTTACTATAGAAAAAATATAAACTCACAAAAGATACTACGACCCCTTTAAGTGACACCAGGATCCCTAAAAAGATACTAATATCCCTTTACAAGTGATACTACGACCCCTATAAGTGATAAGTACCTATAATAATTACTTAAGGATAAAATACCACAATATTTTCTCATAAAACAAAATATTTACTCTCAGGTTGTTAGCGAGTTTAAGTTCGGTTGGGATGGGTTGGGTGTGTCTGGGTCCACAAAGAACTGAGGTGAATAGCGAAGTAAGATGTGTTCATGCTCGGTCACACACACACACACACACACACACACACACACGGCAGCATCCAGGAAGAGAAAGAAAGACGCGGAAGAAAATTGAAACACGAGTTAATTATCTTTGTAAAAAAAAAATATTAAATAATCTAAATTGTTTTAAAAGGCTACAAAAAATAAAATGAAAAATACACAATTGAAAAAGGCCCTGAATCCCTTTCTATATATCAAACTTAATATAATTTCGAAATATAAATAAAAGTTGAATAAAATAAAATTGAACAGCCTCACCATTAAAGAAAACGGGAATAAGAGAAGTGACGTCACCACCACAACACAGGAGGGAGAGAGAGGGAGGGAGGGAGGGAGAGAGAGAGAGAGAGAGAGAGAGAGAGAGAGAGAGAGAGAGAGAGAGAGAGAGAGAGAGCATCACCTAGAGTACACAGAAGGGGACGCCAGCCTCTCCCTCTGACGGCTGTACCCTGAAGCCTTAGCGGGGAGGGGAGTAGTGTAGAGGAGGGGGGTGGGGTGAAGGGGAGAAGGAGAGGGGAGGGAAGAGAAGGGGAGGAGAAAGGAGGGGATAGGAGGATAGGGGAGGGAAGAGAAGGGGAGGAGAAAGGAGGGGATAGGAGGATAGGGGAGGGAAGAGAAGGGGAGGAGAAAGAAGGGGATAGGAGGATAGGGGAGGGAAGAAGCGAGAAGGGAGGAAATGAGAGAGAGAATCAAAACAAACACCGTAAAGAAAAGACAAAGAAAATAATAAACAGATGTGAGAGAAGAAGAAGAAGAAGAAAAGAGAGAGAGAGAGATAACGCGAGATAAAATAAAGTAAAAAGCAAATTAAACGTAACAGAAGAAGGAATGAATAAAGGAGAAAGAAAATACAAAGAGAGGGAAAGACATAACAGAGAAGGAGAAGGGAGGTGCGAAGAAGAAAAGCAAGAAGTGACAATAAGAAAAACAGGCAAAAAGAGAGAGAATGATAAAGCTAGGAAGAGACAACTAAGGACAATAAAGAAGACACGAAGCAAAAGGAGGAAGGGAAAAGGAAGAGGGTGTGAAGTAAACAACAATGAGAGAGAGAGAGAGAGAGAGAGAGAGAGAGAGAGAGAGAGAGAGAGAGAGAGAGAGAGAGAGAGAGAGAGAGAGAGAGAGGAGGGAGGTAGTGGTGGTGGTGGCGGTGAGGGAGGTGAGGGGGAGCTAAGACTAGATAAGGAGGGAAGAGGAGAGGGTAGGTAATAAAGAAGGAACAGAGAAAGCTAAAGAAGGAGGTAACAAAGGCGAGGGAACTAAGGAGAAGGAAGGAGCAAGAAGAAGGACGAGAGGAAGAGAAGCGGCGGTGATAAGTTAGACAGAGAGAAGACATAGGAGAGGTGGAGGAGAGGGTAAGAAGGTCAATCTAAGAGTAAAAGAAGAAGAAGGTGGAGGATGAGGAGAGGGAGGAAGGATGGCAAGCAGGCAGCGTGACCAGCACCACATAAAACCAGGGTGACCGACCATCCTCCTCTTCCTCCTACACACACACACACACCTGACCCCTCCCTCCCTCCCTCCACCCACGCCCCCTCTTACCACACCAAGACGCAGCTAACTACTCCAAACTTTATCATAGTCTTTCCTTCCAACACACAAAAAATATTCAAAATAATTCCAAGACGTAACATTATTTTCAACATTGTCTGAACGAAATTTTACAGAAAACACAAAGAAAATAAATACAAAAGGTATCCCCAGGGCCAGCTTCCACTATATAGAGGTCTCTTCATTAACTACAATTTCAACATACGTCACTAGTTCAACATACGTCACTAGTTCAACATACGTCAAAACCACCCTCAGAAATACCCTCATCAACACTAACAAGAAAATTCCCTTTAAATGGGTGGCCACTAACTCCCCCCCCCCCCCCCCAGTCTAAATTGGGGATCGTCAAATAAATAGGACTTCAAATTGGCTCACTTCAATGGGGGACGTAATTGGGTAGATCTTCTTCCTATCGTAGAGCCATTAGGAGGGTTTTCTACTTAGATATATGAGAGAGAGAGAGAGAGAGAGAGAGAGAGAGAGAGAGAGAGAGAGAGAGAGAGAGAGAGAGAGAGAGAGAGAGAGAGAGAGACTATTACGGTATAACCTCACTTTTAAAACGAGTAGAATTTTCTTCAATAAACAAACCACAACAAGAGTCAATCATTGCTTTAAGTTCCTCAAGCTCTCTTATATAAAACCTCCTCCCTCAGTTAAGTCAGAAAAGGCAGTAACTCAGTCAAGACACATTTAGGGAGGACCTACCAGAAGGCCCTCAAAGTACTCAAGACCTTACTCCCTGGGACGTAGAGGCCCTCAAAGTACAATTACTAATTTAAACATTGGGGAAACAGAGAAAGGTGTGCCGCCCTCATCAGCGCACGGAATAATACCTTGATTGGAATGAGCGGCCGTGTGTGTGTGTGTGTGTGTGTGTTATTGTTTCACACTTTCCCGTACCACCCCCCCCCCCCACACACACACACACACTGCCCATCGAAGTGACAAGGGACACCAACCACCAATCTCTACCTACTACGACATTCCCCCCTCTCCTTCCCTCCTCTCCTCTTCTCTCTTCCTCCTCCTCCTCTTCTCTCTCTCATCAAGACACTCTCTCCCCACCACCACTACTATAACTGCCTCTCTATTCCACCCCTCTACGGCTACGACACACACACACACACACACACACACACACACACACACACACCATCAGATAAAAAATTCAATTAACCCTGGAGGAGGAGGAGGAGGAGGAGGAGGAGGAGGAGGACATCTTCTGGTCACCTCACACGTCCACTCACCTGTATAAAAACATCAGGTTCTCTCATATAGCAATTCAACCACGACGTTAATTACAGGTAAGGACAGGTAGATACAACACACCCATACACTCCTCTTGGTCACCCCCCCCCCCCCCACTATCACGATTACAGTACGAAGATGTTGGATAATATACCTGTACTCAATCAACTAATGCCAGGTAACATTCCATTCATTCCTCAAGTTTAATTCCTCTCTCAGGACGATATCTTCCATCTAAATACTGAACTGTTTATCACATTAATTCACGCTTATGTATTTATGTTCTATCTTTCTTTTTAACATTATGACCACTAAGGTATAAACTCTGGTAATGTTGTCAGAGTCACCCCGACCAGTGAATGACTATTTGGTCTCAATTTATTCTGATGTAAGATTTTTTTATCGTGTTTACTCTGTAGTAATTTATGTAGTAATCTGATGATGACTTTCTGTATATATTATTCTCTATGAAGTAATGTTATATTAATAACTTTGTACTCTTTTAAATGTTGTGATGATCACCTGAAGAATCACCACCCCAGTTTATATCACGTGACACTATTTGGAGGAATGAGGTGGTTAGTCTTTAAGTGAGTCAAAAAGGTAACGAGTGTAATGCTCACTTAACAACAGGTGACTTACTTCAAGAGTGTAGCTGCTCCCAGGACAGTCAGCTGAGTCAGTGTCGTGTGTGTAAATTTATGCCTCAATAAACTGTTGCTATTCAAGGCGATTGAAAAGTTCAGTTTCAGCTTTCAGGACCACCATGCCTCCAGGCGTCGAGGAGGGGGGAAGAGGGGGAGAAGGGGGTAGGAAGAGGAGTGAAGGGAAAGAAAGAGGGGGTGGAGGAGGCTGGGAGGGGAAAGAGGAGGGAGGGAGTAAGAGGAGGAAGAGAGGAAGGGGGTGTAAAAGGAAGAGAGGAAGGAGGTGTAAGAGGAGGGAGGAGAAGGAGGTGAAGGTCTACTGGAGGAAAGTGAAGGAGAAGCATCAACAAAAAAACGGGGACGCGTCTTCACCTCCTACCTCCCCCCCTTTCCCCTCTCTCTCTCTCCCTCCCTTCTCTCACTTTAACAAGGTCAGGTGGTGTTGGTATAAAAGCCTAAATACGAGCGAGAGAGAGAGAGAGAGATATCACACGCGAAAACGACACATCAGTCAGGTCAAGAAAGGCGAGTTAGGTTGACTAAATGAAAACAACTTCGCCAAAATACATTAAAGAGAAATAATTCAGTTTACAGGTTACAGACGGGAACTAAACTGAGAGCAACAGTTGAGAGCTGACCAAGTGACCTTTGACCCCTTTCACTATGACCCATCACGACTAACTACAAAAAGACCCCAGAGACTCTTTAATTACCTTCCCCCCCCCCCCCACACACACGTCACGTCTCCCGTCCACCTACATCTAACAATTAAGCAGTGTGTGTGCCCTGAGCCCTGACCGGTCCTGAGGGTGGAGGATTAGTGGTCAGTACAGAGAGGCAGTCGTGGTCATCAGTCTCTTACACGTGCTGGCTATACTCCTTTTAAATAACCCGTATTGATAGACAGCAGCTTTCTATCTGTCTATATCTATCTACCAAAAGTTAGACATTCACCTAACCTACCTCCATCCCCTCGCCACCACCACCTACCAGTTCCTCCCAGCATGTGAACTATGACCCCAGTTCCCCCGAGGTCACGGTTAGGGTCACGTGATTATAGCCGTCAAAGAGTCACTATAAGGCCGTAACCTTGACAGTTCTCCATACTGTATACCTATTGTACATTCATTTTATTTCGGGTCACCTGAAGATTAGGCACCCCAGCTTATTTCACCTGAAAACTTGGCACCCCAGCTTATTTCACCTGAAGATTAAACACCCCAGCTTATTTTACCTGAAGATTGGGAACTCCAGCTTATTGTCACTTGAAGATTATTTCACTATATATCCAGTTACTACCACCACTCATTCCACAGTCTACTAGTCACTGCCAATAGAAATTCAGTTACGACCACCAGTCACTCCACAGCCAGTCTACATTAATATCATACAGTCTTAGGCCCTATTAAAAGTCCTCTACACTAAGATAGTTACACCAGTCACCACTTACCGCCGCTACACTCCAGTCATCTGTCACTCAACCGCAAATTAATTCATAATACTTGGTAACATTATCACGACTATTAACGTCTTGAGAGAGAGATCTAAGTAACACCAGGTAGCACAAAGTAATACCAGGTAACACAAGGTAATATAACAACAGAGTACAGTACTCACTTGACGAGGAAGTAGAGGGTGAGGGGGGCGCCGTTGAGGGTGCGGACCACATCGTGATCCACCACCCGACGGTCGTGCGACAACCACTGGTAGTGACCCCTGCAATATTAGTCGTACGATAACTCTCAATGATAACCTCGGTCATTAGCACCACAATAACATCAATAGTAGTAAATGTAATAATAATAGCAATAATATATAAAGATAGAGCAGCAATGATGATAATGATAATAATAATAATAGTAATAATAATAATGGACATGAAATTAGTTAATAACAAATTGCAAGTTATTAAATACATCATGAGAGAAAATTAAGAACTTTAATAGCAAATATAATTACTAATATTAACTAATACACCACCAACGACTATACTCCCATACAAAATATCTACAAAATAAACAAAACCTGAGTACCGTATTGGGATTTTCTAATGGACAAAAATACACTACAGTCCCCCAACACCGAGTAAGAGAAAACGGACGTAAAATACCATAATAGAAAATGGTCTTCCTTCAGCGGTGACTCAAACATTTATTCACTCGCTCGGTACAGTATTATTCCGATTTTATTTACTTCTATTTGGGGGACTTTACTGGCATGATCATTGGTTTAGTATGAGTTTATGGTATATTAAAGGAAAGGTTAGTGTTCAAATGTTATAACAAGTGGCACATAACGTCAATTAAGAACAAAATAACAGTTTGCTGGGATGAGGAGATGGGGATTTCTTAGTCGCCCATATGTTGTAAAAAGGCCCCCTAAAACAACACTACCCTTCACCACTACAACAACACACAGACCACCTGCACTTATGGCTCTCTTAACACCGCCTGTGGGAGGGCTGTTAAAGTCACTACCACAGACACAAATATCCGAGTCTTGTTGATGCGGGGTGTCAAGATCAGCTGCTGTGGACCCCCTCTCTCATAGGCCTCAGTGAACATAACCGAGTTGGTGCCTTAGCCAAAGTCGCGTCTATCAAAGGCACTGTTGAATATAATCTAGGTTTGTCACAAGGAACTTTTAAGGCTGTAATCAGGAAAGAACTTGCTGATGAATATGAAGTAAGCAGACAAGTGCAAACAGCCACATGTCAACGCATTGTCTACCATGATGAGATGTATCAAGTGAAACATGTATATGGAGCAAGCAACAGATCAAGAGATTAAACGATGTTTTAACCGCCAGCTGAGTATCCGAAGTACCTCTGGCAGTATGACCCTCAGGCAGGTGTGAACAAAATTAAATGTAAAGTGTGTGACCAGACATATAGCCACACACTCCAGCACTACGTCCTGGACTGTGTGAAAATATAACCTTAGGGGCAGATCAAAGCACACTGTGTATGAAACGGCACAGTACTTTATCTTTGACGGGAAGATACCTGATGTACTAAGACTGTATCCACTTGTTGCACCTGGTAGCTAAGTCAACTCCTATCCTGACCACTGTAATTCCTTTCGCACTACCGCTCACAGGATGAGTAGAGGATACGACTGGAGCTACAGTAAGACATAAGACGAGGAAGGACTGAAGATACTCACGTGGAGTCGACGAGGGCGAGGGAGAAGTACTGGTTCTCCTTGAGGGTGAAGTGTGAGGCGACCATGGCGAGGAGCTCGTGGGTCAACAGGCGGGGACCTACGTTCACCTGTAGTCGTCGGTCGTCTAGCAGTACCACCTCCACCCGCACCCCCAAGCTCATCTGGGGGAAGGAGAAGATGATATTAAGTAACAGGTCAACACTTATAGGGTCTTATAAGTATTAAAGTAATTAAAGTATCATCCATACATGACCCACTCACCATATCAAGCTCACCTGAAAGAAAGCATTATATATGTTAAGCTTCACCAAAGTTTATAAAGAATCTAAGGACTTATACATAATACCAGCTTATTATAGTATCACCCGAGAACTCCCCTCCATCCATGCCTCACCCTCCCTCACCACCCTCACCCTCCCTCACCACCCTCACCCTCCCTCACCACCCTCACCACCCTCACCCTCCCTCACCACCCTCACCACCCTCACCCTCCCTCACCACCCTCACCACCCTCACCCTCCCTCACCACCCTCAGACAAAACACAACACAATCTTCCTACATAATTAAGACCCATACACGGTCCAAGTACCCGAGAGGCGAGACCACAGAAGAGGAACAAAGATCACGAAAAGTATAAGTCCTGATGAAGAGACTTATAAAGGCAGTGTTAGAGAGAACCTGATATAGTTAGACCTTTAAGGGAATGTTACAGGTGACTTGATATATGTGCAGGGAGGATGAGGAGAGAGTTCACCCTGTAGTTATTCAGTGTGTGTTGTGACAAGATCCACCAGAGTGTAGTGAAGATGATGATTGAAGGAGGTTAACGAGACTAGCTGCTTTACATGGTGTTTGGTGGCACAGTGGAGAGAATGGTGATGATCGTTACAGTCAGGTGATTTTCTGTAAGGAGTGTCAGACATTGGTGCATCGGGATTACCTTGTGTACCCGTGAGGAAGTGACAGTGAAGCATGTCAGGCAGAATGTATGTCATCACGGTGTCAGCCAAGAGTGTCGGTAACAAAGTGGTGGTAGTGGTGCATCACATGACACGGTGGATGGCAGAGGATACCACGCATCAGCGTAGACAAATACCGTGACAACCTGAACTACCATCTCTGGCCTGTACTACCTCCACAACACACCCAGAGCCACCCTCCATAACGCACCCATAGCTCCCTCCACAACACACCCAGAGCCACCCACCATAACACACCCATAGCTCCCTCCACAACACACCCAGAGCCACCCACCACAACACACCCATAGCTCCCTCCACAACACACCCAGAGCCACCCTCCACAACACACCCAGAGCCACCCACCACAACGCACCCATAGCTCCCTCCACAACACACCCATAGCTCCCTCCACAACACACCCAGAGTCACCCACCATAACACACCCATAGCTCCCTCCACAACACACCCAGAGCCACCCACCATAACACACCCAGAGCCACCCACCATAACACACCCATAGCTCCCTCCACAACACACCCAGAGCCACCCACCATAACACACCCATAGCTCCCTCCACAACACACCCAGAGCCACCCACCATAACACACCCATAGCTCCCTCCACAACACACCCAGAGCCACCCACCATAACACACCCATAGCTCCCTCCACAACACACCCATAGCTCCCTCCACAACACACCCAGAGCCACCCACCATAACACACCCATAGCTCCCTCCACAACACACCCAGAGCCACCCACCATAACACACCCATAGCTCCCTCCACAACACACCCAGAGCCACCCACCACAACACACCCATAGCTCCCTCCACAACACACCCAGAGCCACCCACCATAACACACCCATAGCTCCCTCCACAACACACCCAGAGCCACCCACCACAACACACCCATAGCTCCCTCCACAACACACCCAGAGCCACCCACCATAACACACCCATAGCTCCCTCCACAACACACCACGAAGCTCACATCACTATATAACCAGGAACTTTCATCTTGATTTCACTATAAAACAATTACTGATCTAGAGTCGCCCATATAGTTCCTCCGCCATACTGGAATTTAGCGAATACTTATGTCCTGGGTTGGGTTAGGTTAGGTTAGGTTGGGTTGGGTTAGGTTAGTCTCAGTACTATCATTTTATTTCTATTATTCCCGTTCCTTTAGATACACGTTACCTCATAATATTTCTCAAATATCTCCTACGATGATACAGGTGTGTGGTGAGAACTGGGAGGTAATGAGAGACACGATAGGACACACACCTGAAGTACAGTGAAGTATCTGGGGTTACAGGAGAGTACAGGAGGATACAGGTTAATATATCGTAGGTGTGTTTAAGTGTCTAGCAGTCCAAGACACGGCGGGAAGAGTCACACAGAGTGCCAGCCACAGACACACGGGGTGCCAGCCACAGACACACGGGGTGCCAACCACAGACACACAGGGCGCCAGCCACAACTGAGAAGGGGAAATCTCTCACAACCACACGGAAACACCACACATAGTTACCAGACACTAAGGACCAGACTCTTGAAGGTTCCTACGTTAATTATACATCAAGATATACAAAACAAGACCACATCTGCCTCCCTCACTTACACCAACACACAAAGATGATAGTCAATATGGCGTCCAAATATCACCAAGACT
Source organism: Homarus gammarus (assembly GCA_958450375.1). Taxonomy (NCBI): domain Eukaryota; kingdom Metazoa; phylum Arthropoda; class Malacostraca; order Decapoda; family Nephropidae; genus Homarus; species Homarus gammarus. The sequence continues at coordinate 1,395,182 of CAUDMG010002269.1, read as the reverse complement.
GTACCGGAACTAAGTTGACTTTAAGTTATGTATAATGGGGGAAAAAATTAACCCAGGAAAACTTAGAGAGAGTCGTGTGAGGGAGCCACAGATGATGGTGCCAGAGTGTGTGGTCACATGGTGTGTTTATGGTGCGTTTTTCACCACCACTACCACCACTATGTCGCCACAACCAGGCCACTATGTGTTGCTCTTACTAGTACTGACTAGTTACATTCGTACATCTCTCTCTCTCTCTCTCTCTCTCTCTCACCCCAATCCTTCCCTCCTCCCGTTCTTCCATCCTTCCTCCACCTCTCCCGCCTCCCTCATCTCCTACCCTCTCTCCCTCCTTTTGCCCTCTCTTCCATTCGTTCTTCTTCCCTCCATCTCCCACCCCTTCTCTCTCATTTTCCACCCTCCCTCTCTCCCACCCTTTATCCCTCATCTCCCACCCTTTATCCCTCATCTCCCACCCTTTATCCCTCATCTCCCACACTCTCTCCCCTTCTATTCTTCTTCCTCTCTCTCTTCTCTCTCTCTCCTCCCTCTCTGCCTGGTAAGCCTCTTCATAATAATAACAAAGTGGTCCTCAACGCAGCCAAGGATTAGTATTCGTCTTGGAGCTGGTGATCGAGTTACACCTTGATGTTGCTGACTTGCATGTATTCCGGTCTTACATACGGCCCTACAATACCTACTACAATATATGTTACGATTACAATAGCCCCCCCCCCTGTAATACTGTATAGCAACACCATAAATATATCAATTACAATAGCTCACCTTAACCAATAGATGCTACAATAAGGACTACAATACCTCAAGGCCACTATCGGTTTACAATAGCCATTTACAATACAGGGGCTGGGTAGTGCAGGCAGATCCAAGGGAAGATTAGGTGACACGAGAGACTGGCGAATCAATGGCTAATCTTTTGAGAGCTCTTACCACTCAGCCACTAACAGTTCCTAGTGCACTTATGACTGAGGAGGAGGAGGAGGAGAGGAAGAAGGGAGAGGATGAAGGAGGAGTAAGGTGAGGAAGAGGAAGGAAGGAGGAGAGTAGGAATGGAAAAGAAGGAGAGGGAGGAGGAGCGGTGCAAGAAAGACTGAGTGAAGGAGAGAGGGAGAGGGTGAGAGAAGAAAGGAAGGAAAGATGGAAGGGAGGGAAGGAAGGAAGAAGGAAACAAAGAAGGAGAGAAGGAAAGAAGAAACAACAGGAGGGAGAGGAACAGAGAGAACGAATGAATGGATGAATGAATGAAGGAAGGAATGACAAGGGGAGGATAGAAGAAAGAAGGAAGTAAGGGTGGGAGAAGGAAAGGATACAAAACTTGAAGGATATATTGAAGACAAATTGACAGAGAGACAGTATTACAGTGATCACACACACACACACACACACACAACACACACACACACACACACACACACACACACACACATACATTTGACTCCCACTGCTCCGGAAATTCCTCTATCATCACATGTAGTATTCCTGGAAGTGTGTGTGTGTGTGTGTGTGTGTTGGTCCTCAAGCCACAGTCAAGGTCAGGAGAAGTCCTCATTATTCCCCACCATACCACCCGGATTTAAAGCTCCCTACGTTAGGTTCGGTTCCTCTCTCCTTCCTCACCCCTTCCCTCCCCCACCATTAATAACGTTTTCCTGCCCATTGCTCTCGTAAACGGGGTAAAATAGTGTTCCACCGCCCACCTACCCTGATGATATACCGCACAGGGACGAATTAAATCTGAAATGTAAATGTATTCCTGACTAATTATACGGTACATGGGTCAGTGTGTGTGTGTGTGTGTGTGTGTGTGTGTGTGTGTGTGTGTTAATGCTATATATTCATTAACTAACTTTCTCCCTACACACACACATTCCTTCTCCTATTCATCCCCCAGAGAACACGCAATCTTACTCCCCACACAAACAAAATGCACGCAACCTCCCCACTGTAACTCACTTGACCTCCACAGGCAAGCAATATCCTCCCCTTCCCTTCTCCTCCCCCCCTTCCTACACAACCTGCGACAAATAATCCCTTCCCCCTCCTCCCTCCTCCTCCATCCCACACCTGACCTCACACGCAACTTCCCCCTAACCCCCCCCCCGACCCCCCTTTACCTACCGAGGACCTAACACGCGACACCCCCCCACACCTATGACCCTCCCTCACCCCCCCACACCTATGACCCTCCCTCACCCTCCCACACCTATGACCCTCCCTCACCCCCCCCACCCCCCTTTACCTACCGACGACCTAACACGCGACACCCCCCCTACACCTATGGCCCTCCCTCACCCCCCAACACCTATGACCCTCCCTCACCCCCACACCCCCCATTCTCCCTCACCTTCTATTGACCCATGGATGGTGCGACACCTGAGGAAGCTGGTAATGTCAACGTAAACAAAACACCGTGACGTCATAGTAAACAAACCCTGATGACGTCATAAAAAACAAACTCAAGAGACCTCCTTCTGTAGTCGTCCTCCAGAGACACTCACTCGACCTCTCCAGACACACTCCCTCGACCTCTCTAGACACACTCCCTCGACCTCTCTGGACACACCCCCAGGACCTCTCTAGACACACTCCCTCGACCTCTCTAGACACACTCCCTCGACCTCTCCAGACACACTCCCTCGACCTCTCTAGACACACTCCCTCGACCTCTCTAGACACACTCCCTCGACCTCTCCAGACACACTCCCTCGACCTCTTCAAACACACTCCCTCGACCTCTCTAGACACACCCCCACGACCTCTCCAGACACACTCCCTCGACCTCTCCAGACACACTCCCTCGACCTCTCCAGACACACTCCCCCGACCTCTCTAGACACACTCCCTCGACCTCTCTAGACACACTCCCTCGACCTCTCTAGACACACTCCCTCGACCTCTCTAGACACACCCCCAGGACCTCTCCAGACACACTCCTTCGACCTCTCTAGACACACCCCCAGGACTTCTCCAGACACACTCCCTCGACCTCTGTAGACACACCCCAGGACCTCTCCAGACACACTCCCTCGACCTCTCTAGACACACTCCCTCGACCTCACTAGACACACCCCCAGGACCTCTCCAGACACACTCCCTCGACCTCTCTAGACACACCCCAGGACCTCTCCAGACACACTCCCTCGACCTCTCTAGACACACTCCCTCGACCTCTCTAGACACACCCCCAGGACCTCTCCAGACACACTCCCTCGACCTCACTAGACACACCCCCAGGACCTCTCCAGACACACTCCCTCGACCTCTCTAGACACACCCCAGGACCTCTCCAGACACACTCCCTCGACCTCTCTAGATACACTCCCTCGACCTCACTAGACACACCCCCACGACCTCACTTGCCACATCCCTTCGGCCTTTCTAGATACACCCCCTCGGCCTCTGTTGCACCGCAGGCGAATTTAAATAACCCCTTCCCGAGGCATTGTAGTCGTCGCAGAGATACGACCCTCTGCTTCACTTGTTACGAAAGAAACCCTGAATATTCCCATAAACCTCGTGCTGAAAGCCCCCCCCCCCCCCCCTCGCCTGTGTGGGGGAGAGCTATGAATTTATAATATCCCTATAAATGGTTGTAAATGTTTTAATTTAATTTATATGGGTGAACCTTGACCTTTTGAATCACCTGAAGAATCTCTACCCCAGCTTGTTAGGTTAGGTTATTGTTAGGGTGTTTAAACTTAAGGTAAAATAAGTTGAATTTTCTGGTAATTAAATAATTTATAAGGATTGTAAATGCTATATAAATTATAATCATTGTTGGTGTTATCTCTGTTATCCTAATTACCGCTTTATTGTTATTATTACGTTGCACTATTATTATTATTAGTCTATTACTACTATTAATATTTTTAGGAGTAATCATCATTATTATCAATATTTTCATTACTATTCATGTAACTTTTAACACTACCAACACTCTTTATTACTATTACTGACACCATCTACCCCACCTATCAGCCGACACTCGTACACTCGTCAGTCACCCCAGCATCCAACACACGTCAAACGTCAATTTTCTTTTAACTTCTTGTCACACAGAAAACGGGTCACCAGGTCTGTCAGTTGCCGCACCAGTTAGTTTGGCCCTGACCAGCCAATTATTTCACCAGTTCTACCTGTTATTAGCGGGGTGTCTGAGAGCCAGTTATTGTCCAGGTGTTTGGGAAGTCAGGTATTTCGATATTCTGATACAGTGTCTGTTTTATTGTGTAGTTTTGGTGTGGAAGTGTCAATGTTCTTTTACGCTACGTCACTCATTCCCAAGTATCTTATAAACTCTAACTCATTCCCAAGTATCTTTTACACAAGGTAACTCATTCCCAAGTCCCCTTTACGCTACGCCACTCATTCCCAAATCAGTGCAGCATCAGTCCTGTCACTCAGTATGTAACTCACGCCGAGTTCTGGGAGAGTGAACACAATATATTGGCCAGGCCAGAAACCATACTAAGGTAAGACCCTCTTTACGGGGGGGAGGGAGGGGAGAGGGGGGGAGGTGAGGGGAGAGGGGGGAAGTGAGGTGAGGGGAGAGGGGGAGGTGAGGGGGGAGGTGAGGGGAGAGGGGGGAGAGCAGACATAGAAAGGAGGGGAGGTTGGTAGCAGGAAGGGAATAAGAAGAGATAGAGAAAGGGAGTGAGGAAAAGAAATACAGAAGGATGGAAGGCGAGAAGAAGGGAGGACACGAAGGCGAGGACAAAGAAGAGGGAAGAAGGGCAGAGGAAAACCGTGGAAAAAGGGGGAAGGAAGGAAGGAAAGGAGAGAATGTGAAGGGAAGGCCAGCGGGTTGGAAGGAAGGAAGAGGAGGACGTTGAAGAGAAGGAGAGAACACTGGAAGGAAGGAGAGACCGTTGAAAGGGAAGGAATTCAAGAAGGAAAGGGAATGGAAGTGGGTAAGGAATGAAGGTAGGGGCAAGAAGAGCGTGTTGGACGTCAGCCAGGATCAGACCCGGGGGCAAGAACGCCTCCTCCGTCACCGCCTCCTCCCTCTACACGCTGCCAGACGTTCTTCTTCAGGGGAAAACTCCGGCCCTGCGTCACCCGGCCGTGTCAAGATCCTGTGTGGGCGGACAGACGGGGAGGAAGAGGCACCCGTCGGCCCCTATCACAGTTGGGATATCTGGGAGGTTACTCTACTGAGGCCGTCGGGAAATCAAGAGTTTTTGGGAGGTAAGTGAATCAAAATGTCCTCCCGGCTGGAAGCAATACTGAAGGCACATCTGAAGAGCAAAAACGCCATTGATGTATTCCTTATAAAATGATACTTTACATTGTTTACAGAACCAATTTTGGGCTTGTGGGGCGAAGGGGGGAGGAGGGGGGAGGAGTGGGGGAAGGAGGGGTGAGGGAAAGAGGGGGAGAGAAGGAGGGGGAGAGAAGGAGGGGAGGGAGGAGGGGAGGATCAATTCTTCACCATTAACTTTTCTGAGAGATTTGAAGAAGATTCATCATTCCAAGAGGTATTCAATGCTGGTATAAGTCTTAAATAATGCGACACAGAACAGAGCATTTCTAATGGTATATAAATAAAAAGTTTGGAAGGGAGAGTAACTATTATTTTGTCTCCCGTCAGCTCGGAGGAACCAGCGAGGAATACTGTACAACTAACACAGAAGCAGCAGCAAGACCCAACCTCCAGCCAATACTAAACAAATCACAAAACCATTATAGACCCCAGCCGCCAGCCCCAGCTCCAGCCCCAAACATCGGCCTGGCAGCACAATCCGTAAGCAGATCCAAAAAGCATTACTAAGGAAAATTACTAAGGAAAAAGCAAGAGCCAGTCTGGAAGCGCACACAGTAAGCAAATCTAAAAGACATTATGGAGGAAAACCACCAAACGCCAGCCTGGGAGTCTCTATACGGAAATCCAAAAGGCAGGGTCTGGAAGGGAGGGACTGGAATTGAGTGTCTGGAAAGGTGGGGTCTGAAAGGGAAGGTCTGAAAGGGAAGGTCTGAAATATAGGGTCTGGAAAGCAGCCAGCGAGGCCCATCAGTCAACAGCTGGAAGACCAACGACCCGGAGACCCTAGAAGCTATGGTCATGCTTCTGTAGGCAACCAAAGACTTGTCTCGTCACGACCATCTGCATCATGGAAATGTCGGTCGCATAACTTCGGTCCCTCTTCCGGGATATGAGCCACCGCCACCCTGGATTACGGAGCACTGGATCACAAGCATGGAGGATCACTTGGATAACATGAGGTAAATATGGCCTGGGTTAAGTGAGCCACAGTCTGGATAACGTGAACGAAGAGACTTTTTAAATCACGTGCACCAAAATCGTCCTGGAACACGTGACAAGGAAGTGACATCACGTGAGTTAGGACCAGTATGAACAACTCACTCACTCAACTGACTCACTCACTCAACTGACTCACTCGCCTCATAACTGCAGTAAATCCTTGAGCGATGTTTTATTACGCTATCAAGAATTTTTACCCGCCCCGTTAGTCTGTATTTTTGTTCCGCCACGACCAGAGGATTGTTGTTGTAATTGTTTTTGTTGTTGTTGTTGTGGTTGTTATTGTTGTTATAATTTATTTTGTTATTATTGTTGTTATTCTTGCTGGTAGAGTTTAATTCTTAACCTATAACCAAACCTTCTGAACAAACACACACACACACACACACACACACACACACACACACACACACACACCTTTTCACCGCCGTTTTTACCTCACAGCAAGACTCGAGGTGGTTGGTTGCCGGTCTCGTATCTTCAGTTATGAGACCAAGTTAACATACGAATCTCTGTGAATCCGGGACCTGTTGTCTTATTTTGGGGTCTTGTGCTGGCTTGGGGGTTCCTTGTTTGTGTTGATGGCAAGAGAAAGAAGTAAGGAATATTATATAGTAAAGGGAGAGAGAGAGAGAGAGAGAGAGAGAGAGAGAGAGAGAGAGAGAGAGAGAGAGAGAGAGTATTGTATGTGTCTAGATAATAGCCATAAGACAGTCACCACAAACAAGGATTAGCAAGACATGGTGCAGAACTGAAGACGTGTTCCATTTATAGCACGCACGCACGCACGCACGCGCACGCACACACACACACACACACACACACACACACACACACACTTTTCCTCACCAATAGGAAAATAATGCTGCATCTAACTCACCCATTTATACAACCCCTTGAGTACGATGACTTAACCCCTCCTTGAGTACGATGACTTAACCTCTCCTTGAGTACGATAAATTAACCTCTTGACTACGATAAATTAACCTCTTGAGTACGATGACTAAAGAACCCTAACCCTGATTAAACAACGATAGCGTGGATGAAACTCTACGGCATCAGACAGCCACATTTGACAACACAACACCATGAACACAACTCTCCACAGACTAATATATGTGGGTGTGGTGTGGTGTGGAGGTGGGTGTGGAGGTGGTGTGGTGTGGAGGTGGTGTAGGTGTGGGTGTGGGTGTGGAGGTGGTGTGGTGGTGGGTGTGGTGTGGAGGTGGTGTGGTGGTGGGTGTGAAGGTGGAGGTGGTGTGGGTGTGGAGGTGGTGTGGGTGTGGAGGTGGTGTAGGTGTGGTAGTGATGTGGGTAAAACAGTGATGGTGTGGAGGTGATGTGGATGAAGTGGTGGTGTGGGTAAAACAATGGTATGGGTGGGAGGAGGGGATGAGAGTATCCATTCTGTACCCTGCAATAATCCCACCCACCCCCACCCTGCCCCACCCACCCTACCCCACCCACCCCCACCCACCCTCCCACCATATCATGATTCAACTCGACCACAAGCCATAAATCGTCAGGCGGCGAGTCTATTGGATATTGATAGATAGATCACCAAGATGTATGGAGGAGGAGGAGGAGGAGGAGGGTCTTTGTGTTATAATTTTCCTTACTCTCTCTCTCTCTCTCTCTCTCTCTCTCTCTCTCTATTACTTCCTTTTTACTTTCTCTCAACTCCCTCTCTTACTTTCTCTTTCCTCTGTCTCTTTCTTATTCTTCTTACTCTTATTATCTTTTACCTATTCCTCATTATCTTCACATTTTCTTTATTCCTACTTTTATCCTGTATTTTATTCTCCCTTTCATTAACTTCTTCCTAATTTTCTTCAACCTTTTCTTCTTTCTTCCGTTTCTTGTTCATTCTTTTTAAAATTATTCTATTCGTCTGTGTGTGTGTGTGTGTGTGTGTGTGAGGTAAACAATAACAGCTTCACGTGGCCAGAACTAAAGGGATTATGTTTATCTCTGCCGCACACACCCTCACCCCCCCCCCCCCCCCCCCGTTGACACACACACACACACACACCCTCACCCCCCCCCCGTTGACACACACACACACACACACACCCTCACCCCCCCCCTGTTAACACACACACACACATCACCTAATTGCCCGTATAATCGATAGTTTATAAGGTGTCAGAACTAAATAGGCTCTGCCAGTTACGCCTCTAATTATTGTACTAATTACCGTAGTATGTTACAACTCAAGCCCCGCCCTCTAGTGTTGTGAAGTAGTTGTTGTAGTTTGATGTAGTTTGGTGATATTGTTGTAGATAGTGACTCGTGCTGTTGTTGTTGTTGTTGTTATAGTGTTGTAGAAGATATGTGATGTTATTGTTATCATTCCGCCTCTAATGTTGTTGTTGTGCTGATGGTGAAGGAGGAGGGAAGGGAGTGGAGAGGGAAGGGGTAGGAAGGGAGAAGGAAAATAAGCAAGGACAGAGAAGGAAGAGAGAATTATAAGGATACAGCCTGAGAGTATGAAGGAGGGAAGGAAGGAGGGAAGGAAGAAGGGTGAAGAAAGACAGGGAGGGAGGGAGAAGTGAAGGAGAGGTGTAGGGAAAATAAGTGAGAGAGGGAGAGGGAAAGAAAGGGAGGAGCCACAATCTCTAGGGATGGATGGGTAAAGAGAGGGAGAGAGGGAGAGAGGGAGGCATAACGTCTCAGGTTTTCACACGTCAGGAATCACTGATGAGGAGGGAGGCCACAGCGGCGGGCAAATACCTCCACTCCCTCCATGCTGACCTCCACACAACCTCAAGGACAACCTCCACACCATCCCTGGCTACCTCCACACAACAGCATGTAAATAAAACTAAAAAATATTTAATAAAACTCTATAAAAATAAACAAAACAATGAATACAGAAACAAAACTTCAAAATACAGATAAGGTACACACACACACACACACACACACACACACACACGAGAGCCACGGTAAGCCAAGTAAACAAGAGACAAGAGGCGGCAAACAGGACTTGTGCCACCACCTGACTCACCGTGTTTATACGACAACAGCTGGCATGGTGAGGGGGGGGGGTGAGGAAGGGTGATGGCAGGGGGAGAGGGGTGGTGGAGAGGGGGGGAAGGGGTGGTGGAGAGGGGGGGAAGGGGTGGTGGAGAGGGGGAGAGGGGTGGTGGAGAGGGGGGGAAGGGGTGGTGGAGAGGGAGGGAAGGGGCGGTGGAGAGGGGTGGCATCTTATCCAAAAATTCAACACAACTCACTATTAATATTGGGCTTACGTTTTGTTTACATACATACATACATACATACATACACGGCTTCTCTAATAACTGAGAGGAGGACCACAGGTATATCAACCTCATATTGACAGCTGTTCGGCCATGGGATCAATTTCAATTATTCCCGGACACCGATGACGAATTTATATCCCGGTCAATTATCTGTTTAATAATTTGTGTCGCATGAAAAGATTTATAATGAATTTCGGTGTGTGTGTGTGTGTGTGTGTGTGTGTGTGTGTGTGTGTGTGTGTGTGTGTGAGAGAGAGAGAGAGAGAGAGAGAATGAATTACAAACACAACAAAACACTCAAAATAACAAAACCAAACACCCAGGTGAGGTTAATCAGCCATACACCTGTAATAAACAAACACCAATAAGCACAGGTAAAGTGAAAATAAATTTACCCTCATTAACCTAGGACCCTCTCACCTGCCAGTCTAGCCTGAGATTATAACTGTGACGTCCAGGTTAATTCTGATTACTTATCCAATTACCTGGCATTTACCTGTTGTCTATTTGCGTGGCTCTCCTAATCTCAGGTAACTAACCACGTGATGAGCCTAACCTAACCACGACAGCCTGATTAAGCCACTGTGTTTTGTTTTGGGGGAAAGTTAACAGGTAATTCTTTTAAGCTTTCTCACACACACACACACACACACACACGTGGGCGTGGACAGCCTTGAGGCACTGAAGAAGATTGTGTACTTCCGCCCGCCCCCTCTCCGCCCCCCCCCCTCCCCGCCCACCTCCCTCCACCCATCCATTTCCTAACGTCCACCTTTCCGTCTCCGGCCGCCCATCTCCTACCGCCCACCTTCGCCTACCCATCTCCTACCGCCCACCCCATTTCCTGGCGGCTGGTGCTGGCGCCTCTGACAGTGTTCCGCCTCCTCCCTCCTTGTCCACGCCGCCGCCGTCTCGACCTGTAGTCTTAGCTTAACAAACAAACATACATACATACAACTAGTAACGCGTACATACTGGAAGTCACTCATCTCTCTTAAGTGTACAGGTAAGACAGGTGAGACAGGTAGAGAGGTGAGACAGTGAGCGGAAGACGAGGCACGTGGAGGGCAGCACTTTAAACAGACAGGTGAACGTCCCACTCAGGTGACCATTATAACACAGGTACACGAGGCATTTAAACCTTCTCATTTCTGCTCCACCTCTTCATATTTTCTCGCAGTCATAAAGGAAATACTTCATACTACAAAAAACAATAATTACTTTGATATTACACTAAGGAGGGGAATGTTTATACGTGTGGAATACAGAGGAATGAATACTACCCTGATTTATTATACTGTAGTGATGATATTACACACTATTTAAATCCAGCTTGTAATCTTGACTTTTGGGGACCTGTTTAAGGTGATTATACCAGGAAGATGATGGAGGGAGAAGCTTGGGGTGTGGTAGAGGGGAGCAGCTTGGGGGTATGGTAGAGGGGAGCAGCTTGGGGGTATGGTAGAGGGGAGCAGCTTGAGGTGTGGTAGAGGGAGCAGCTTGGGGGTATGGTAGAGGGAGCAACGACCACAGGTATTTCGTCTTCCTCCCCCGACCCATCGCTTGACTCTCGTTCACACACACACACACACACACACACACACACACCTTTCTTAACTACTGTGAACTAGGTGAAGGCCACGAGCTGAAGACAAACATTATATAAAAGTAAAAAAACAAATAAAAACAGCAATAATAACAACACCTGTCCATTACCTGTATCCGTCTAGTTATTGTTTAGAGAAATTAACAGAAGCAAAATAACTTCCAAATCGCTATTGTTTTAACCTGATTATATTATCGTTCTACATACACCAGACAGACAGACAGACAGACAGACAGACGGATAGAGAGATATGGATGATGAGAGACAGACAGAGACATGGATAGAGAGACAGACAGGGAGACAGATACCATTTGCTGGCCCCATAACCACTACACGACAGGAGACAATGGACAATAAAGGTAAATTCTGGCTATAGTAGCACCTAGAGACTAACGAGACACTAGTAGTACCAAGGGACTAACGAGACACTAGTAGTACCTAGAGACTAACGAGACACTCAGACGCTCTTGTGGGGAGGAGAATTAAACCTTTACCTGTGAGGGAGGAGGGGGAGAAGGAGAAGGGAGGAGGGAAGAAGGAGGGGGGAGAAGGAGAAGGGAGGGGGGAAGAAGGAGGGGAGAGAAGGAAGAAGGGGGGAAGGGAGGGAGGGAGGGAGGGAAGGAGGGAGGCAAGAAAGGGAGGTAGTAGCCACAAGGGAGGGTGGACAACACCTTTCTTACAACACACCTCTGACAGGGTAATGGTTCCAGCACCTTGTTTATCTTGCCTTGAGGAGCTATATGAGAGAGAGAGAGAGAGAGAGAGAGAGAGAGAGAGAGAGAGAGAGAGAGAGTTAATAACACTAATTTCATTTATCAGAAACCAATTGGATTTTTAATGGAAGATGTATGAGGTTCGAGAATACAACAGTGGTGGGTTGTAGGTTGTTGTTGTTGGTGGTGGTGATGGTGTTGTTATTGTTGTTGTTATTCATGGTGCTGTAGATGTTATTGTTGTTGTTATTGTTGTTGTTATTGATGGTGTTGTAGTTGTTATTGTTGTTGTTATTGATGGTGCTGTAGTTGTTATTGTTGTTGTTATTGATGGTCTCTGCAGTTGTTATTGTTGTTGTTATTGTTGTTGTTATTGATGGTGTTGTAGTTGTTATTGTTGTTGTTATTGATGGTGTTGTAGTTGTTATTGTTGTTGTTATTGATGGTGTTGTAGTTGTTATTGTTGATAGTAGATGAAGGAGACCAGCAACACACCTCAGTTCCCCCAGTGTTTGATTAGATTAGTCTTGTGTATTGTGCACAACCACAGGCTGTTGTGATGTATAAAAACAACACATTATTGTATTACTCCATCAGTGTCCCCCAGTGAGCAGCTTGTGAGGGTGTTGGTGGTTGTGAGCGAGGGTTATAAAGCTATTGTCCGATATCTCTCTCTCTCTCTCTCTCTCTCTCTCTCTCTCTCTCTCTCTCTCTCTCTCTCTCTCTCTCTCTCGTTCTCTATCTCTCTCTCTCTCTCACCTTTTTCTTAATTAACAGGTAATTAAGGTCATTACTGGCGACCATCACAAGGAGGACGACACTGACCATTAGGATAATTATAATAACACTAATTAACTAATCTCATTATCTAAGACGAATTATTAATCCTCACAATTTATTTATTTTTTCTTATTTTTTATTTAATTATAAGTTCATATGGTTTTAATTTTATCATAGTTGTGAGAGTTAATTTATTTTTATTTAGTTTATTTTGTTATCAGTGTTTTTAATTTAGTTAGGTTAGGTTAGGTTGTTGATAGTTAAAATAAGGTTATGCTGGTGATGCTAACTGACCCCCCCCCCCCCCCAAAACACCCCCTCAACCCCTCCCCCCAGATCATATATGGGGGGAAGGGAAGGGGGGGGGGGATATTTAACGTCAAGCGATAATTCTAATGCCTGGAAAATACCCCGTAAATGCCAAGCCACGCCAGGACCCTCGATAAAACCACCCTTATTCTCAGTGTACCTAAGGGTCATTATTCCTCGATAAGAACCTTGTTTATACAGACGGGTGAACTGCCTCTACCGATCACCATTTACTCGTGTTGGCTTAATCTACCATGACCATTATGTTATTGTTCTGAGGAAGGGGGCGGCCGGCGTCCTTCAGGGTGATATATGGTGACTTATGGTGACTTACAGTGACTTATGGTGACTTATGGTGACTTGTATAGTGCATTGCGGAGGAAAAAGGTTACTATAGTGTGTTGTGGTATATAAGGTAACGCGTTTACACACACACACACACACACACACACACACACACACCACGAGATAAGTTAGAGAATAATGGATAATAAAAGATTGTATCAGTAGAGAGTGAAGACTATGACGTGTTCTGAGGCAACACCAAGAACGACGTAGAGGTTAATGAAGAGGAAGTGACTCTACGGTATTTCTTGAGGGAGTAATGAGAGGGGAGGGGGGGAGGGAGGTGGGAGGAGAGGGAGGGGGGAGAGGGGAGGGGAGAGGGGAGAGGTAATACTACGCATCAATAGACAGAATTTACATCTCTCTCTCTCTCTCTCTCTCTCTCTCTCTCTCTCTCTCACGACGTAAACATTTCTCCTATCACCCTCCCTCCATCCTCCTCCTCCTCCTCCTCCAGTAATAATAAACAGTAATGTGGGTTATAGAGATCCACATAATTCCTTGGACATTATCACCCAATTTAACTGCACGTGACCCACTAGCCTTTTGTGTCTGTCTCTCTGTCTGTCTGTCTCTCTCTCTGTCTGTCTGTCTGTGTGGTTGGTTAGTTGTCTTCTCTTCTTCCTTCCCTCTACTCCCCCTCCCCTTCCCTCCCCTTCCCCCTCCTCTCCTCTTCACCTAATTTGTTACCAGATTATCAGCCATTAGTGGTACGTGTCTCAGCCGCCGTCTCCACCATGACCAGGGAGTGTATGTATGTATGTATGTATGTATGCATGTCCTTCCTCTACTCTTCTCCCCCTTCCTTTCTTCCATGCTTCCTCCTCAACACCCCCTCCCCCCCTCAACACCCCCTTCCCCCCTCAACACCCCCTTCCCCCCTCAACACCCCCCTTCCCCCCTCAACACCCCCCTTCCCCCCATCAACACCCCCCTTCCCCCTCAACACCCCCTCCCCCCTCAACACCCCCCTCCCTCATCAACACCCCCTTCCCCCCATCAACACCCGCTCCCCCCTCAACACACACCCCCTCCCCCCTCAACACCCCCTCCCCCCCTCAACACCCCCTTCCCCCCTCAACACCCCCTTCCCCCCATCAACACCCGCTTCAACACCCCCCTTCCCCCCATCAACACCCGCTCCCCCCTCAACACCCCTCCCCCCTCAACACCCCCTCCCCCTCAACACCCCCCTTCCCCCTCAACACCCCCCTCCCCCCATCAACACCCGCTTCAACACCCCCCTTCCCCCCATCAACACCCGCTTCAACACCCGCTCCCCCCTCAACACCCCCTCCCCCTCAACACCCCCTCCCCCCTCAACACCCCCTCCCCCCTCAACACCCCTCCCCCCTCAACACCCCCTCCCCCCAGCATCAGATCTTTTATCAAACTCGGCACAAACTTTATAAATTAACAGGGCCGCTGGGAGAGTTAATAACCAGGATAAGTTTGCTGAGTTTTTCTTGTCTCGCCCAACACCTCTCTCTCTCTCTCTCTCTCTCTCTCTCTCTCTTCTCTCTCTCGTTGATGAGTAGACCTAAAAAAAATCAGGGTCATGACACCAATTGACCCTTGACCTGACCCAAAACTGAGGATGATCAGATATACATAAAAACAAAACAAAAAACATCTCTATCTTCCCTGAATTATTGTGTTTATTTATATTCTCGGAGATAAAGTTGGTCTGGCGCACAGTACTGGGTGTAGTTTATTTACCATGAAACTTGTCCTTTACATACATACATATAAACACATACATACATACATATAAACACACACACATACATACATACACACATACATATAAACACACACACATACATACATACATACATCTCTCTGAACCCCTAATATAACACCTTAATATCAACATAAAAGACAAAAGCGAACTACGGAACTACGACGACAACGGGAACGACAACTACGACAACGGGAACGACAACTACGACAACGGGAACAACTACGACAACGGAGACGACAACTACGACAACGGGAACGACAACTACGACAACGGGAACGACAACTACGACAACGGGAACGACAACTACGACAACGGGAACGACAACTACGACAACGGGAACGACAACTACGACAACGGGGACGACAACTACGACAACGGGAACAACTACGACAACGGGGACGACAACTACGACAACGGGGACGACAACTACGACAACGGGAACGACAACTACGACAACGGGGACGACAACTACTACAACGGGAACGACAACTACGACAACGGGGACGACAACTACGACAACGGGAACGACAACTACGACAACGGGGACGACAACTACTACAACGGGGACGACAACTACGACAACGGGGACGACAACTACGACAACGGGAACGACAACTACGACAACGGGGACGACAACTACGACAACGGGGACGACAACTACGACAACGGGGACGACAACTACGACAACGGGGACGACAACTACGACAACGGGGACGACAACTACGACAACGGGAACGACAACTACGACAACGGGGACGACAACTACGACAACGGGGACGACAACTACGACAACGGGGACGACAACTACGACAACGGGGACGACAACTACGACAACGGGAACAACTACGACAACGGAGACGACAACTACGACAAAGGAGACGACAACTACGACAAAGGAGACGACAACTACGACAAAGGAGACGACAACTACGACAACGGGAACGACAACTACGACAACGGGAACGACAACTACGACAACTACGACAACGGGAACGACAACTACGACAACGACGCCCAGCAGGAAGCATAGTGGCCGTGTGTTGTCCCTGGCCTAAAGCAGAGACGACAACACCCACACTCCCTCACCATACTGGGAGCTGGGCGGTGTGTGACCCTCCCCCCCCCGCCCCACCCACTCTCCTCCTCCCCCTTACCTCCCCCCCTCCTCACCCACACTCCATTCTCCTTTTCACTCCTTGACGCCTCCTCTTCTCCCCACCCTTACCTCCCCTCCTCCCCCTCACTTCCCACTGTCCTCTTCACTCCCCATTCTCCTCCAACTCACTCCCTACCTCCTCCCCACTCACCACTTCCTCCACCTCCCCACTCCCACCCCCCCACCCAGAACAATGCTAGCCCTGACTATTCTAAGTTTTCGTGGTAAGTCAACTATTATCTTGTGACTGTATCCACATTTTGTAACCAAGTAAGGCTGTATCCACACTATGTGACCAAGTAAGGCTGTATCCACACTATGTAACCAAGTAAGGCTATATCCACATTATGTAACCAGTAAGTTAAGTCACTAGGTACAGAATCATCTCTAAAATACAGTGCTACAATACTCTGAACATGGTGTGCACAATAAACTAGCCGCACACCGTAGCATAATTCAATTTGTACCATATAAACAGCGCCAACACGAGCAACCAACAGCGCCTGGCGTTCCCCTCCATTTATGGCATTAATATCGTTATGGGTACTACGCCAGACGAACGAACGCCAGACTATAACTCTTACTTTACTATCTAATGGCGTAAAGTGAATTAACTCACTATGTTATTATATGGAGAGAGAGAGAGAGAGAGAGAGAGAGAGAGAGAGAGAGAGAGAGAGAGAGAGAGACCTAACCTGTCCTAACCTAACCTAACCAAACTTCTGAAATCTCATAAGACAAGTTTACCGTCTACCTCAGGCTGTTAGGACACATTTAAACTACCTCATTTACCCCCACGACAAAAAATGAAGATGGCCGCCAACATGCACTAAGACTGTAGCATCACTTTGCGAGCCTTTGGGAATAACTAGTTAATTTTTGTCACCTCAGAGGAAGTTATAACGTGGAGAGTGAGTGAGTGTGTGTGTGTGTGTGTGTGTGTGTGTCACTAGCAGGAGTTTCTAAAAGTGACTGTAATGTATTAAGTATATAAACACTTAATGCCCACACAATTAACTGGAGTTAAACTTAAACCATTGCTTAAAATAACTGGGAGGGAGAGAGGGGCAGAGAGAGAGAGAGAGAGAGAGAGAGAGAGAGAGAGAGAGAGAGAGAGAGAGAGAGAGAGTCTCCTCCACCTGTGACCTCTCACCTAGACCTTGAGGAGGCAGATAACCTGAACTCAGTATTAACCCGCGATCATCCAGGCCAGCCAATCAGAGCTCGTCAACCCCGCCTTCACCTTCTAGCTAGCAAGGTCATTGACACATACACAAACTAGATTAAAAGTAGTCGACGAATTAAAAAAAAATAGTATATATCTCTCTCTCTCTCTCTCTCTCTCTCTCTCACACACACACACACACACACACACACCACTACTCAACCAGATAGTTAAGTGTACTCCATCCCCCTAACAAGCACTCAGTTACC
Organism: Homarus gammarus; assembly: GCA_958450375.1. Lineage (NCBI taxonomy): Eukaryota > Metazoa > Arthropoda > Malacostraca > Decapoda > Nephropidae > Homarus > Homarus gammarus. The sequence goes on along the minus strand of CAUDMG010002269.1, from coordinate 1,377,567 downwards.
ACAAGCTCACAAGTACAAAAAGTTACACACAAGCACCTGTAACTTTAACTACAGGTTAGGTTCTGGCCGAGTCTAAAATACAAAGACTTATATATTATCACGTTTCATATCTGTTGTCGAGGCTTAAATGTTACAGCACTGTCATATGGTGAGGCATAGTACTGTACCCTGGAGCTACAGTACAGAAAGTAATGAGATGGCAGGTGAGTAGAAGGCATCCCAGGAGGCCTATAAAGACACTATATATAATGCATCTATTTACCGGATATGAATAAAAATATAATCAAGCTATACAATAATTATTATAAACAGGTAAATGTTTTTATTAACTTACACAAAAATAAATAAATAAACAAACAGACAAACAACTAAATAAATAAAATAAAAACAAGCTGTGGACTAACAACACTAAGCTGTCCCAACAACCAGCTTTAAATAACAACAGTGATACATTTTCTTCATTATAAAGTCTGATTAAACATGAATATTAATATTATAATAAAAAACAATGATATTTAATTTATATTACTCATCATTGTAGAGTGAGATGGCGTCTCTCTCTCTCTCTCTCTCTCTCTCTCTCTCTCTCTCTCTCTCTCTCGTACTCACCTTCTTGGTCTTGCGACGAAACCTCATTGTTATTGTTGACACGGCCCGAGGCACCAGCTGACACAACAACAACAACACTCCCCTCTCATTGTTACCTGGCACTAGGGGGAGTGTCCAGGCACCATTGTCACTGTCACCTGGCACTTTGGAGACTGGCACTATCTCCAACTACTGTCTTTCTCCACTAAGGGCGGAGAAGGGGTCCCGGCACTCGTAGGCACCACACAGTAGACATCGGTGCCAACACACACACCCCATCTTCCCTCCACCAATCAATATGTTTCACTACAACTTGTTCACTGATGATGATGATGATGGTGGACGAGTTTTTGTTCAATAATAATAAATCTCGTTCACTAATGATGACGAAATGTTCAGATGTTCAGAGGTACACGGAGTGAGGGCGCCCACTCGTCACCACACCACCCACCAGTTCATCTCTTCTCTCACTGTCATCAAACACTGACCAGCTGCTAACACCTTCCTCAAGTACTATATTATATGTATATTAATTACACATTAGCATAAAGTATTTCCTTCAAGTAAATGATATTCCTGTTTATTTTCTATCACGTTTTTCAGTTCAGGTAGTAAACGCACGGGTAAACTACATCATGACGTCACTAGAGGCATGATACACACCTGTGGGATATTTACACATTACAAACTCACACAACAGGATAATATTTACACCAGCGTCCACATGTAATACGCTAAGTTGCTTCACTGAGTCTAGGTTAGGTTAGGTTGCATCAACGCTTCAATTGTCTTAACAAACAACTGCAGTTCCTTCCCGGGTTACTCCCAATATCAAAAGGTAAACACGGACCTGAATGAACATCCCTCACGCGCGCTGTACAACCATCAGTAAAGTCAGGATGGTTTGATTGGCTTAGACTCAACACACACCAATATAAACACAATATTTCATCATTGCAACACTCATGGTATACATAGAAGAGAGACTGTCTGCTTGACCCGGTTGGTGAGAGAGAGAGAGAGAGAGAGAGAGAGAGAGAGAGAGAGAGAGAGAGAGAGAGAGAGAGAGAGAGAGAGAGAGAGAGAGACCGGAACAGCCACCAGGTAAACGCCAGGTATTAAAGAGTATTCAACCTGTGCTGTCCATAAATTATAGTACACAGGAACTGCTCAAGTATAGCCGGGCTTAAAAACACTATGTGCAGCAGAGGACACAGCCCTTACTAAACCTAACCTCTCTCTCTCTCTCTCTCTCACACACACACACACTACGCCACGCTACACACACACACTACGCCACACTACACACACACACACACACTACACACACACACACACCCTCATCACGCCACAACTTACCCCTTTCTCTCACACACACACCCTCACCATTTACACCCAATTACCCACAACTTGCACCATTAACACTGCCTCTAAGCTTGACCTCTCACCTTGAGCCATAATACACTGACCTCTAACCTTGACCTTAGATTCTGACCAAACCTTGCATTTTTACCTGAGGTTAGTTGATTCTCAGTAGGCACCCACGTCACCTCTCTCTCTCTCTCTTACATACGCCCTCTCTCTTTCTTTCTGTCTTTCATACACAGTAACTTTTATAATGTATCCTTGAAGGGGGCGTGGTGCAGTGACGTCAAAATAGGCGTGGCATAACTATACAATAACCTCGTTAAGGGGACATAAGACCACGCCCACCAACCCTGAGATAACGTCCACGGTCACCCCCCCCCCTCCTCTTCCTCCTCCTCTTCTTTCTTCTTTTTCTTTCCTGTTTTCCTCCCTCCTTCTCTCCTCTTCCTCCTCCTACTCATCACCTTCTCCCATCCCCCCCTGCCCCCCCACCCACCTCCCCCTTCTCCCATCCCCCCCCTGCCCCCCCACCCACCACCCACCTCCCCCTTCCCCTAGTGACCTTTTATTCCTTGATCAAATAACAAAAACAACCTAAGAAATAGTCGAGGATTTAGTGGGTCCTCCTGCCGCCCTCACACGACCCCCCCCCCCCACCTCTTCCTTGTGAGTGGTAGGGGGGGGGGGGAGAATTGAGAATGAAGAGAAAAGAAGAAGATGGGAGAGATGATGAGAATGAGGAAGTGGGAAGAAAAGTGAAGATGAGAGAGAGAGAGAGAGAGAGAGAGAGAGAGAGAGAGAGAGAGAGAGAGAGAGAGAGAGAGAGAGACCACCACTGATCGACCACACTATTTATGACCCAAGATTTATATCACAAAACATCAACAATATATTATAATTTATGACGGTACACGGAGGTCATATATTTCACCACTTGACCCTAAACATACATCAAATACCTCCCATATATTTCGTCAAAGTGAGGGAAAGAGGAGAGGGGATGGATATATAGAGGTGACTTTTGTAAATTTCTTTATGTAATTTGTATAAGGAGAGAGAGAGAGAGTATTGCGTCAACTAAGGCGTAAGGGGAAGGAACCACCATTTAAGGGGTTAAGGAGGACCACTAAAGGGCAAAGGTTAAGGGGGTCCACTAAGGGAAGAGTAAGAGAACCACCATCTAAGGGGTTAAGGGGTAGCACCACGAAGGGGAGGGAGAGGCCCATCATTTAAGCGGTTAAGAGGGGCACCACTTAGAGGAGCACGACTACCATCTATGAAGTTAAGGGAACCACCATCTAAGGGGTAAGGGTTAAGGGGCACCACTAAGGGAAGGGGAGGACCAAAACCCCATAAACAGTCTCGTAAATACTGAAGTTAGGAGCCACGAACCCTGGACTCAGCAGTGACTTGGAGTGGCGGTCCCACCACAACCAGCGGGGTGGGGGGGTGGGGGAGGAGGAAGAGAGAGGAGGAAGAGAGACAAGGATGACGAAGGATAGAAGAAGGAAGAATAGGAGGTGAGGTGAGGATGAAGATGGTGTTAAATGAAGAGAAGTGAGGAAGAGGAGGAGGAGGGGAGGGAGAGGAGGAGGAGACAGCCTTAAGCCAGCTGTCAGACGGAGCATCTCGTGTGATGATGATGTTACACTGTCAGTCTCCATTACTGCAACACCTCAGCGGCGTCAGACAGCTCTATGAATACCAATCCTACCTGCCTACCTACCTCACCAGCCTGCCTGACTTCCTAACTGACTGACTGACTGCCTTCCTCCCTACTCAACTGACTGACTGACTGACTGACCCAAAAGTTGACTAAGACATGAGAAAAAATAGTGAATTGGTGATGAAAGCGGCCACCAACACCTGTACTTCGTCAGGTGTGGAAGGACTAAGGCTCTAGGGAAGGAATTTATGCTAAGTCAATGAAAGAAATACGTGACTGACGACCCTTTGTGATCCCGCTACTGCTCTCTCTCTCTCTCTCTCTCTCCTCATAACCCCTCATAGTCTACCTACCCTCACAACCTCTCATTCTCACTGCTTGGAGGAACTGCAAGCATGACACAACATCTCATTCCTCTTAACCAAATCCCCACCCACCTCCTGCACCTTGACCTGTGACCCTCGCTTCCACCCCCACCCACCCCGTCCGTCACACCCTGCTAGGTCTTTCGTCCCATTCCGTCCTGCCACATCCACCCTGGTTTTCGTTACCCCTTCGTCCACACACACACACAGTGACCTCCACCACCAAGCACTGGAAAGGTTTGGCAGTGGACTACTGCACCGCCCTCGCCATCGCCACCTCCTGCCACCTGCAGTCCGCCACTACAACAAAATTCAGCCCAAAAGAGCCCGCACCGATAGATATAAGAACAGCACCATCCCATCTATTGTTAAAATAATAAACTACGCCTGATTTATGTACTGTACAGTCCTGTAAATGTATTCAATGCATATTATATCATTATGTCTAAATCAAATGTAAGTCTGTATATTTTCCGCCACCGGCTGCAACTCTATTAATAAACCGTTTATTATTATTATTATTATTAAGAAGCTGAATCTGAGAGTGAGAGAGAGAGGCCTCAGTGGTATGCCTTAAACTGATACACCTTTCCTCACGTCACATCAGCAGCGCCACGGACTACAGACATAAAGGTTGACGGATAGTAAAAAAAAACAATACATATTAAAAAACTATAAAAAACATCATTATTGTACCATGTATTAAACAACAACACGAGCCACAGCAACACGAGCCACAGCAACACGAGCCACAGCAACACGAGCCACAACAACACGAGCCACAGCAACACGAGCCACTACAACACAGACAGTGATCTCTCCCTTGACAGTGTTACCAGATGATCTTCACTCGAGCAACACGTCACAGACACGATGAGCCACGTGACTCTTGTATACCGTGACGTGGGAAAGGATGCCAGGACCAATCACCTCGTATGATACCCGCAAGCACGTGGATTCTGTCAATACCCCTCCCCCCCCCGCCCCCCCGTCTCATTCTGACAACCCACCCCACTTCAATCCCATCCAATCTGCCCCAACCCACTTCCCCCACCCCAACCCCCCCCCATCTCACCCCAACCCCACCTCCCTATCTCACCCTAACCCCATCCCTCCACCTAACTACCCCATCCCGCTCTACCCCTGCCCCTCCCTGCCCCACCCCAGCCAAGCCCCGTTGCAAGGTGATGTGGCCAACCCGCGGGGCATCGACTACACCTCCAGGAAGTGACTACGGTGACGCGGAGTATGACTGTGATGCCGCTACTGACGAAGGCGACGACGATGATGAGGAGGAGGACGATGATGAAGACGAGGACGAAGACGATGAAGACGAGGACGATGAAGACCTTAATGATGATGAAGACGATGATTACGAGGACGATGAAGACGATGATTACGAGGACGATGAAGACGATGAAGACGAGGACGATGAAGACGATGATTACGAGGACGATGAAGACGATGATTACGAGGACGATGAAGACGATGAAGACGAGGACAACACACAAGACAATTACAGTGATCATAAACAACAAAAACAAGTAAATGACGACAAGAAACAAGAAAATGAAGAACAGGAAAAACAAAAACACCAATTACAGCATCAATAACAAAGACAATTAACAAAGGATAAAGAAAACAAGAAAAAACAAATACAATTACACAGAACATAAACAATAAACTCACAACAACAACAACAACAACAACAACAATTACACACACACACACACACCACCAACAACAACAATTCAACATGACACCAACCACCATCAACAACAATTACACAACACACACAACCACCATCAACCACCATTTACAACCACAACTACGACGACGAATGAGGAATAAGGAGAAGCATAGAGGAGGGGAAGAGGGAGAGGAGGAAGGAGAGGGGAGGGAGGGGAGGAGGGGTGATGGGAAGGGGAGGCAACGCAGGTGGTCACAATGGCATACCAGCTGGTGGGGGAATCACCCTAACTACCCAGCTGGGAGAGAGAGAGAGAGAGAGAGAGAGAGAGAGAGAGAGCCAACAAACTGACTAATTTCTCCTCCATCTTTCCGGGACACATTTTTTTTCCTCCCAAGTAATATTATCAAGTTTTTATCTCGTCTACGACCTTAATGGTGGGCGTAGAGGAGGGGGGAGGGAGGAGGGGGGAGGGGGGAGGAGGGGGGAGGGGGGGGAGGAGGGGGGAGGGGGGAGGGGGGAGGAGGGGGGAGGAGGGGATATATTACTCCTCCCCTACACCCTCCTCTTCCTACCCCTTTCCCTTCCTTCTCCTCTCCCCTCCACCTTTCACCTTCTCTTCTCCCTCTTTCCCTCCTCCCTCCAACCCTTCCCCCTTCCCTCCAACCCTCCCCCCTCCTCCTCCCTCCTACACTTCTCAACTTACTATCAACACTAATTCTAAACACTATTGACAGAGGGCCCTGGAGGGTGTTGTGGGAGCCGCGGGGTGTACTGGTCTATACGCTGACCTGGGGGCTGGGCGGTGGGGGGGGGGGGCTGGGTGGGGGGGCTGGGTGGTGGGGGGGCTGGGTGGTGGGGGCTGGGTGGTGGGGGGGCTGGGTGGTGGGGGCTGGGTGGTGGGGGGGCCTGGGTGGTGGGGGGCGGTAACTACAACAGTACCTGAGGGTAGTTTAGGTCATCATCCGCTCGGCAAGATTCCTCACAGACAGTCAGACAGACAGAAAGGAAGACAGAGACAAAGAAACACACACACACACACACGTACACACACACACACACACACACGTGCGTACCCCACATGTACACCCTTTGAGCACCATGCCTTAAGCCTTTGAGTACGAGGGCTTAATTAACTACCTTGGGTACAGAGTTATTATTTGGTTAAGAGAATCACTCACCGTGTTCAAGAGGATGGCAGTGTACTCAAGAGGTGACGTTACTGTACTCAAAGGGTCAAACACTGTACTCGAGAGGTTAACACACAGTACTGAAGGGGTTAACTCACAGTACTCAAGGGGTTAACTCACTGTACTCAAGAGGTTAACTCACTGTACTCAAGGGGTTAACTCACAGTACTCAAGGGGTTAACTCACAGTACTCAAGGGGTTAACTCACTGTACTCAAGAGGTTAACTCACTGTACTCAAGGGGTTAACTCACAGTACTCAAGGGGTTAACTCACAGTACTCAAGGGGTTAACTCACAGTACTCAAGGGGTTAACTCACAGTACTCAAGGGGTTAACTCACAGTACTCAAGGGGTTAACTCACTGTACTCAAGAGGTTCTACAACACGGAAGGAACCATCTCCCCCACACCAGTTATGGATTATTATGTTCCAAAAATAATACAAAAATAACCCAAACCGGTGTAGCGTGGTCTGGGGCATACATACATACATACATACATACATACACGTGATACATGGAGGCGAGTTCGGGTCGGGTCGGGTGGTGTCTGGTCGGGTCGGGTCGGGTGAGTCTTATTCATTATGTTATTTACGTGTTTATTATGAATTCCTCCGTGAAAAATAAATGAAGAATGAGAAAGAAAGAAAAAATAAAATAAATTAAACAAGGAATTACAAGAACAGGAATAAACAGGAATAAACAAAGAAGTAAAACAAAGAACCAATAACTACAAGAATCTAAATAAACAGACGACGAAAAATAATCAAAAATTGAAAAAAATGGGAATAAACAGAAAGAAAGAAAGAAAGAAAAAGAAAGAAAGAAAGAAAGGAAGTAGGGAAAGTAGAATAAATAGAGGTAGATAAGAAGGAGGTGGTGTAGAGTGGAGAACATCAATCATGTAAGACACACTATTGAGCACCTGTCAATACCTGTGTAACCTGACAGGAGGGATAGATAGAATGGAGCTAGGTAGAGGATAGATGGGGCTAGGCATGATGGAGGATAGGTAGGATGGATAGGTTGGGATAAACAGCAGGAAGGGATGAAGGAGGATAGGAAAGGCAGATAGATGTGGATAAGGAGGAGGGATTCTATTAGAGGATGGGGGATAGGTAGATGGGTAGGGATAGAGGAGGATAGTTTGTAATCTATAACAAGAGGAGAATAAAATACACACACACACACACATACACACACACACACACACACACACATTATGTCAGTGCTAAAGAAAAACACAACGTAGGAAATGTTTGGAGAAGAAATAACCAATAAAAGTGTAAATTGGGAAAGGGTGGAGGAGGAGGAGAGAGAGAGAGAGAGAGAGATGATGGATGGAATAGAGGGAGAGGTTGACAAGAAGAATATAAGGGATAATAAGTGAACGAAGAGAGAAGGGACACGAATGATGATAAAGAGAGAGAGAGAGAGATAAAATACCTTAATTAGACACTTGCCATATAAAGACGATATAACCCACCACCTTCCTTCCCCACCCCCTCCACCATATCCCCCCTTCCCCACCCCTTCACCATATCACCCCTTCCCCACCCCCTCCACCATATCCCCCTTCCCCACCCCCTCCACCATATCCCCCTCTTCCCCAACCCCCTCCACCATATCCCCCCTTCCCCACCCCTTCACCATATCACCCCTTCCCCAACCCCCTCCACTATACCCCCCCTACCCCACCCCCTCCACCATATCCCCCCCTCCACCATATCCCCCCTTCCACCATATCCCCCCTTCCCCACCCCCTCCACCATATCCCCCCTTCCCCACCCCTTCACCATATCACCCCTTCCCCAACCCCCTCCACCATATCCCCCCCTTTCCCACCCCCTCCACCATATCCCCCCCTCCACCATATCCCCCCTTCCCCACCCCCTCCACCATATCCCCCCCTTTCCCACCCCCTCCACCATATCACCCCTTCCCCACCCCCTCCACCATATCCCCCCTTCCCAACCCCCACCACCAAATACCCCTCCCCACCCTCCACCATATCCCCCCTTCCCCACCCTTCCACCATGATCCCCCCTTCCCACCCCCTCCCCCATATCATATCCCCCTACCCCACCCTTCCACCATATCCCCCCTTCCCCACCCTCCCCACCATATCCCCCTACCCCACCCCCTCCACCATATCCCCCCTTCCCCACCCCCTCCACCATATCCCCCCTTCCCAACCCCCTCCACCATATCCCCCTTCCCCACCCCCTCCACCATATCCCCCCTTCCCCCTCTTCCCCACCCCCTTCGTCACCAAGATCCATTTTACTCTGCACCAAAAAAACAGTTTTATTATAATTAACAACTATGGAATTTTGCCGTCAAGCTGAATCGTTGTAATTAAGAAAAAATGGTTTCCGCTCCGTGGACTTTGACGGTGAATTAATGGCGGTGGTGATGGTGGTGATAATGGGAATGGTGGTGGTAGGAATGGTGGTAGTGGTGGTGATAATGGGAATGGTGGTAGTGGAGGTGGTGATAATGGGAATGGTGGTGGTTGGAATGGTGGTAGTGGTGGTGATAATGGGAATGGTGGTAGTGGAGGTGGTGATAATGGGAATGGTGGTAGTGGTGGTGATAATGGGAATGGTGGTGGTTGGAGGTGGTGGTAGAAATGGTGATGGTTATTGGAATGGTGGTGGTACTGGTGGTGATGGTGATGGTGATAATCGTGATGGTAAATTAAAAAAAAGTTACATGTAAATTTTTTCAACGAACTCAGAGTTAACAAAATTCAATGGCCTCTTCCTCTCCCCCCACCTTTTAAATGGGGTTAACACTAATTTGATAAAGGTAGGGAATGACAAAATAAAAGAGTGTATGGAAGAGAATAGAAAAGCGGAGATACACTTAAACAAACACAAGCACCCAACCAAACACACACACACACACACACTTCCTACACATCAACAGAAACAAACACCGCCTCAGACATACACAAACCTACACATACACCAACAAACATCTTCCCAAGCATCAACACTCACAAACACACAAACAAACATTCAGCCACCGTGATTCACCAACGGGGGGTGGGGGGGGGGGGGAGGGGAAACAAACAATTACACGCCCCTATAACCAGGTATTAAAGTGCTCCACGGATTTTACCTTTCCGAACACTGTATGAATGACACACACACACACACACACACACACACATAGTCTTGTTTACACGGACCACATACCTCACGTCTCTCTCTCTCTCTCTCTCTCTCTCTCTCTCTCTCTCTCTCTCTGTTTAGCCCTCAGGAAATGTATCTAGGGTTAGGTTAGGTTGGATTAGTGTTGGATTAGGTTAGGTTGGGTTAGGTTAGGTTAGGTACCCAGTAGCTACCCCCCCCCCAACCTGTTAATTAAGACCACTAATCAACAAAGATGGCGTCAAAAGCACTGTTAGACTGTACCGCAAGTAACAGCATCATCTCACTCCAACAGAGGTGAGAACTGTACACAACGGCTCACGAGTCTTAACCCCTTGAGTACAGTGACTTAACCCCTTGAGTACAACAACTTAACCCCTTGAGTACGATGACTTAACCCCTTGAGTACAGTGACTTAACCCCTTGAGTACAACAACTTAACCCCTGTAATGCACACGTCTCTACCTGTACTATTCAGTGTCTCTACCTGTAATCTATACGAATGTACCTGTATTGTCATTGTACATCTACCTATAATGTTATATTTGAAATATAATGAATTTACCTTACTAAACCAGCAGGTATCTTAATGAGCATAATTACCTGTATGCAATTGGTAACGTAATTTGGGTTTAATTATACCTAAGGCTTAAATCACCACTTGTATGACACTATCAACCATATGGGAAATACCCTAGGCCTATCTGTACCCTCTACCTAGGCCTACTTGCACACTCTACCTAGGCCTACCTGCACGTTCTATCTAGGCCTACCTGTGCGCGTTTTTTCAAGGCCAACGCATACGCTATACCTAGGCCTACCTGTACACTATACCTAGGCCTACCTGTACACTATACCTAGGCCTATAGTCGTGTTGGTGTTTTCTTTAGATAAACTTTGTGGATTTGTCCCATTTACGTCGCTTCTTATCCTGAGGCAATACTGGCGTGTACTAATGGGGGGGGGGGGGGATACAAATAGGGAGAGTAATGGGGAGAAATTATTGACGAATGGGGAGCTAATGAGAGGAAAGGGTTGATGGGTAAAAATGGGGAGATTAATGGAAAAAGAATATCAACTGGGGAGGAAATAATGGGGAGAGGCTAATGGGGGGAGAGAGGGAGAGGTTAATATATACAAATGGGGAAGAAGAGGTAATGGGAGGGAGAGAGGTTAATGGGGGAATAATAGAGGAAGAAGAGGAGAATATATACAGGTAATACACAAGAGGTTGACGACAAGGACACTCGCTGCCGCCATTACCACCACAGGAAGTGACGTCACGGTAATATGGCGCTTCCTACACCCACAATCCATCTTGGTGCCGCCCCCTCCCCCCCCTCCCACGTGCTGTAGGAGTATGAGGGAAGGGTGGGAGAGGAGGGAGGGAAGTGGAGAGGGATGGGGGAAAAGTAAGAGGGATAGAGGAAGATACGTAGAGGTAGGGATGGAGGGACGCAAGTAGGTAGGTAGGACACACACACACACACACACACAGTACACCTCTATCTCTTGTTATGAGCGGATGTTTGTAACCTAGATGACAGACACAAGACAAACAGGTGAGTACACGGTCCATAATTAGTACCAACACCTGTACACTCACCGGATATTAAAATACATATCAATAACTCACAGCCGGTCATACTAGCTGTTCACTACCGGATATTACGTCATACTGTTACATCACACACGACCTGGGTGTACTACATGTTGTGTACTGGTTCACGCCGGATACTACAACACAAATTATCCCTTAATATAACGTGAGAATTGGGGTTAAAACACGGCGGAGTAGTGTGAGGGCCAGGGTGGGTGTGAGGGCCAGGTAGGGTGTGTGGGCCAGAGTGGGTGTGAGGGCCAGGTGGGTGTGAGGGTCAGGGTGGGTGTGAGGGCCAGGGTGGGTGTGAGGGCCAGGGTGGGTGTGAGGGTCAGGGTGGGTGTGAGGGCCAGGGTGGGTGTGAGGGCCAGGAGAGGGTATGAGGGCCAAGGAGAGGGGTGTAAGGGCCTCTTTAGATGATCTCCCACATACACTCTCTAATTCTCCCTCATAAACCTTACAGAGTCAAGATATACAACCATAAATAGAATAAACCTTATAAACTAACCTAACCTCAAACCCTATGTATATACCTTAACACATCCTCAAGTATACCTGCTACAGACCTTCGCAAGTATGTCTGAATCTCAACTACCCCAGAGAGAGAGAGAGAATGTGTGTGTGTGAAACCCTCTCCCTCTCTCTTTTCTTACTCATGTTTATTCTCTGTTTATTCGTTTATTTCTCCTTTATTTCCGTCTACCTCACCCTTCATTCTATCTATCATCTGTGACTCTCTCTCCAGGTAACACCCCCCCCCCCCCCAGCAGAAGTCATCCGTCACAGGTGTCGTCTCTTCCCTCCCAATCCCCTAACTCAATTTTTACACAAAGATCACAAGGCGACATAAACCCCTTCGCCCCCTCCCCCCCCCCCCCCCCCACATCCACCTCTATACCCGCTGTGACTCCAACTTCTATACACGCTTCTGGCACATGACCTATGACCTTTGACCTTTCATTCATCTTAGACCAAAAATAAATCAAGAATGTGTCGAGGAAGTTTGCAAGGTGTGGTTCTAATAACAACAACAACATCAACAACAACAAATATTAAAGTTGACAGACCAGAGAAAGTTGTGTAAGCCGGGGAACGTGACCACACACACACACACACACCCTACACATGAACCACTCGTGTATGAGAAGTAATTAGTGTTACAATGAACTGATCTAACGAGGTGATTCACGTCTAACAACCCAAAATTGAAGATCATGACAAAGCTCTTTAAAAACCTATGCTCAAACACACTCACATACCCCCAGCCCACCCAAGATCTCCTCCATCATTCACCAACACACACCTCCACCCTCCCCTCCCCCCTCACCACAGCTGTAACACCACATTTAAAGACTGTATTACCTGGAGACTCGTCATGCCTCCACCCCCCACCCCCCTGGTGAGTTAAGGATAGTCACCATGACCTTGGGAGGAGAGGACGTGTTTACAGGATACCATGGGAGGAGAGACCTACAGGATATTATGGTAGGAGTTAGGGATAGTTATGGTACCATGACTTTGAGAGGGGGACAACGTTACAGGGTATTATGGTGTAAGGGAAGACCTATGGTACCATGACCACCACCATAGTAAGACCTGGGGAGAATCATGGCCCTAGGAAGAGGTAACTAAACCCGCCAATGGTCCATGGTCTAAGGATAGGATTATGGCCCCATGACCTATGGAGAGGACAGGTTTACAGGACACTACAGTATGGTGAGAAGACTGGGTTATGGCACCATAGCTTTTACCATGACGAGAGAGAGAGAGAGAGAGAGAGAGAGAGAGAGAGAGAGAGAGAGAAAAATAATAACAATGAATAAATTAATCAGTCCTATTACTACTACGAATAATAACAACAACAACAACAACAATAACAACAACAATAACAATAATAATAATAATAAAAAGTAAAATAAAAAAATCTTCCTAAATAAAATACGAAAATATTTCACCTGGATTTTAAAAAGATAAAATAAATAAAAAAGCAATTACCAGCGGAAGATTTAGGCACAAACACATGCCGATAATAGTTAAGGTTATTGACCCCTGCCCCGCCCCCACCTTCTACCCCTCCCCTCCCTCCCTCTCTCCACACCCTCTCTCCTCCACCTCCCCCTTTCCTTTCTCTCTCAACCACACCTCCACTTCCCCCCCCTCCCCTACCCACCACCACCCCTCCCTTTGACCTGTTGACAAAGCACAATTTGCTCGTTATTAAACAAATTAATAAAAACACTGAACTACTGTGATGCTATAACCTTGTTCCTACCCAGAGGGGGGGAAGAGAGGAAGGGGAAGAAGAAGAGAGAGGGAGGTGGAAGAAAGAGAAGGGAGTAGGAAGGAGAGGAGAGTACGAGTAAAGTTTAGTTAGGTCAGGTCAGGTTAGGTCAGGTCAGGTTAGCTAATGATTAATCTACACATGCCCGTAACATTTTGAGGGCGGTATACACACAATCTCAGCACACGTGACACCGGTAAACACAGACCAGGAGGCGCCACAATCGATCCTTTACCGGGAACGTATCAGCTGAGTCAACATCATTACCGGGGCCGTCACGACAAGTACTGCAGCCTTTTACAAACATTCGTACGCTATCGTTAAAGACCAATGCTGCTGTAGTGATGATTATTGACACTTACTGACGGCTGGAATAGTGGAGGGGGCCTGGGAAGGTGGAGCATGATGGTGGAGCGGTAGTGGAAGAGGGAGAGAGTGGGGGGAAGGAGAGAGGGAGAGGGGAGAGAAGAGGTAGAGGGGGAGAAGAGGTAGAGATTGAGACACAAGTACCAACACAGCATCACCAGGTAAACCCCAGGTAACTAAAAGTCCATCAACAACAAAAACTAGTACAGGTAGGTTAGGTCAGGTGAGAGAGAGAGAGTCAACATCATTCCCTACTATATAACATTTTTCTTTGTCTCTTAACATTGTTATTGGTGTTTATTCCCGCGTCTGTGATTCAGTGCAGAGAGACGAAGCTCTATTAATACAAGGAAGCCTGTGGTGGGTGTGTGAACCTGGGAATAACGCGATGACATAACCACCAACACACAGGACAGTCAAAGCGTTAGCCAGACACAGCGTAAAGTGGAACACCTTGAGCGGATACACACACACACACACACGTATTGTCTATTTAAGGCTGTGAGATAATGGTACAAACCCAAGCGTATGGTGACGAAGGGGGCAGGGACAACGACGAGGAGGGGGACAACGACGAGGGGGGGCGGGGACAACGACGAGGAGAGCGGGGACAACGACGGGGAGGGGGGCGGGGACAACGACGAGGAGGGGGGCAACGACGAGGGGGGGCGGGGACAACGAAGAGGAGGGGGGGACAATGGCAAGGAGGGGGGCGGGGGCAGTGACGAAGAGGGGGGCGGGGACAGTGACGAAGAGGGGGGGCGGGGACAGCGACGAGGAGGGGGCGGGAACAGCGACGAGAAGGGGGGGGGCAACGACGAGGAGGGGGGCGGGGACAATGACGAGGAGGGGGCGGGAACAGCGACGAGGAGGGGGGGCGGGGACAACGACGAGGAGGCGGGGACAATGGCAAGGAGGGGGGGACAACGACGAGGAGGGGGCGGGAACAGCGACGAGGAGGCGGGGACAATGGCAAGGAGGGCGGGGACAATGACGAGGAGGGGGGCGGGGGCAGTGACGAGGAGGGGGGCGGGGACAATGACGAGGAGGGGGGCGGGGACAGCGACGAGGAGGGGGGCGGGGACAGCGACGAGGAGGGGGGCGGGGGCAGCGACGAGGAGGGGGGCCGGGACAACAAGACAAACGATGACCATACAGACACACAATAACATGACCGGAAACACCATAACACAAGACCTTAACCTAACACTATAACACCATAAAGAAAGTAATATAGCACCATAAGTCGTAACCAAGGCACCATAATAACATAAATATCAAGGAAAAAATTAGGACACCATAGCACAATACCCCAAGGTAGTAATAACACCATAAATAAGAGAAGAGCAACACAATACAGGCGTAAAATAACACTATAAATATTGGCGGCGGGGAGGTGTTGTGGAGTCCGTCGGCTGTGTTTCTGTCTGTCGGTTTGTGGCTGTGTCTGTCGGTTTGTGGTTGTGTCTGTATTGATGTTTGTCAGTGTGTGTACATGTGTGTTTCTGTCTATCAATGTGTGTGTATGTGTTTTTCTATTTGCCTTTGTGAGTTCTGCTACCTAGGTCGTACATATGCAAAAACGGGTTAAGTGAACACACACACACACACACACAAAGTGACAGATAGACAGACAGACACACACAATGCAATCTACATAAAAGGTACAGTGTCAGGGGTCCCAGCCATACACACGACCATCACAAATGTACACACAGACACAACACCTACACAGATACGACCTTGGTACACACGATCATGAAGTACACTCACGGTCACGATGTACAGAGACCATGACATACACACACACACACGACCAGGTAAACATATTCAGGTGGGTCGTACAGAAAATAGATTAAGACTTAAAACTACCCCATTCTAACGACCCATCTACCACTTAACCTCTCGTAGCAGTTTGTAATTAAAGGTAACAAATATGAATAAATCACAAATTCTTCATCACACAAATACCTGATTCACTAGACACTTACTTGTAACCATGATTAATATTATTTCACTTAACAGGTAATTAACGACACTTATTTCAGTTGTTTTATAAATATTTGCAATTTTCAAAGCGCAACAACACGTCCTAAGTCATTTTACGCTTCAATTACGTTCTGTAAACACACGAAGTCAAAATGTACACTGTCGGAGTCTGTCACGGGTGTAGGGTGGGTGTAGCTGGGTGTAATAGGGAATACACTCACAGTTACACTCACACACCCCCACTGCTACACATCGTACACGCGGGACTCTGCTGCCACACCACACACACAGCCAGGCAGACCATCGCTGGCCTCCGCCCAAGCTGTCGTACTGCGCGGGTCTATCATCTACTGTCGACCCCCTACCTACAACTACTGTTACTACTACAGGACTTACTTTAATGAGTTACTGTACTGACTATCGTAAATGTATTCATAATAACCACATACAAATTTAATGTAGTAGTAATAGTAATCGTCTCTTCTACCACCATTACAACCACTATCACAACCCCCCCCCCTGGCACAACTACTACTACTACAAATACCACTACTACTACCACTGCTACTATTACTACCACTACTACTACCACTACTACTACAAATACCACTACTACTACCACTGCTACTATTACTACCACCACCACCACTACCACCATCACCACCACTACCACCACCACCACCACTAATACCACCACCACCACCACTACCACCACCACCACCATCACCACCTCCACTACCACCACCACCACCACCACTACTACCACCACCACCACCACCACCACCTCTACTACCACCACCACTACTACCACCACTACCACCATCACCACCACCACCACCACTACCACCACCACCACCACCACCACTACCACCATCACCACCTCTACTACCACCACCACTACTACCACCACCACCACCACCACTACCACCATCACCACCACTACCACCATCACCACCACCACTACCACCATCACCACCACCACCACCACCACCACACCCTCCTCAAGGTCTGGTTGTCATAAACTTAAGGCGAGAAAATTCCTTTACGATAGAACTTAGGTAAAAAGTTTTCCTGGATTCAGCCTTCAGTTAGACCATCCATTACTATCCCGCTTAATACTATCCTGTTGTTACTACCCTGCTGTTACTATCCCGCCGTTACCATCCTGTTATAACTATCCTGTCATAACTATCCCGCCATTACTATCCTATCGTAACTATCCCGTCGTTACTATCCTACTGTAACTATTCTGCCCTAAGTATCCCACCGTTACTATCCCTTCCATTACTTTCCCATCCGACTCTCATCCATCACTACTTGACTATCCACAATCCTACCCGACCATTACCCGACAAAGCGCTAATATTACCCGCATTTACCGTTAGTACCCAACCCGCGTCTGACCTCGTGCAGCATCAACAGCATCAGCGCTAATTGGGTGGTTAGGAATCGTTAGTAAACTTGTTATTACAGGTGTTGTACTTTACCCGGACATTACCTTGAGCTTGTCCCAGTGTGTGTGTGTGTGTGTGTTTAAGGATAAGCAACAAATTTTAAACAACGCAATCAAGGTTCTTATTTAATTAGCTACTACTACTACTACTACTACTACTACTACTACTACTACTACTACTACTAATAATAATAATCATAATAATAATCACTAAACAACAACAACAACAACACACAGCTTCTCAACTATACCACAATAATAAACTAAGTGGCAACTGATCTAGAAATATTTGCATATTTTACGGACCAAAAAAAATGTTACATCATATTGAAAACTTAACAAAAAGTAACATTTAACCTGGGGGGTGGGGGTGAGGGGGGGTGGGGGGGGTGAGGGGGGGTGAGGGGGGTAGGGGGTGAGGGGGGTAGGGTGGTATGAGGTAGAAAGTGTATAAAGGTGAGGAAGAGAATGGGGAAATGGGTAAAGGAGGAAGAGGAGACTGAGGATTAAGAGTGAAATTGATGAAGAAGGGAATGGGAGAATGGGGGAAAGAATGAAGGGAATGAGGGAAGAAGAAGAAGAAGGAGGAAAACAGACGAAGGAAGAAACGAAGGTGAAAATAAACATGGAGACGATTAGCATAAGACGACCCCCCTCCATAACAGGTAACACGTTAAAAAAAGGACTAATCAACAGGTGTTATTTTAGATACAAGTCTGGCCAGTAAGGTTTTAAATGGCGGCTTCCTGTGTTTTTGTGAGTACTGGATGCTGGCACCTACAGGCTGTCTGTCTTGGTGCTACATGTACTGCTGGTGATGATGGTGGTGTGGTGTGGTGTGGTGTGGTGTGGCCCCAAACCCTATACATAAGATCAGTCCCCCACACCTGCCACCACTACCTGGCGACCTTTAATAAACGTCACCTGGCCGTCACCGCCACAGGTGTGTCGGGTACATATAGAATGTGAGTCATTACCGCCCCAGCACACGGCAACTACACAGAGTTATAGGAGAGAGAGAGAGAGAGAGAGAGAGAGAGAGAGAGAGAGAGAGAGAGAGAGAGAGAGAGAGAGAGAGAGAGAGAGGACTTGTGGTAAATGAGTAACACCTGTCTTCCTCAGGTGACACTGTTTACAAGGTATCGGAATATGATGGAGTAGTTTGACAGGTAACACGGGGGTAATATAGGATAGAGAGATAGGGACTATAGATATGCAACGAAGTATAGACAAGAATTTCTATAAGAGGAAATATTTTTAAAATATAAATGCATGACCAAAACTTCACAATAAATGTTTAATGGTGCAGGAAAACATGTGGATGAATAAGAAGAAGCGTAAAGCTGATGTTAAGACAAGCTGGCAAACCAGTCTACGCCCAACACCTGGACGTCCACACAACGAAGGGAAGAGCGGCTCCTCTTCCTCCGTCTGGCAGCGGGGCGCAGCGCCTGGACGCGTCAACAAGACCTGACCCGGGAAGCTGTATATAACACACGTCAAATTTCCCCAGATAATCACTCTCTCACTTCATAATTTTCCCTCATTTACGATAAGTGAGAAAGACGGGAGGGAGAGGCGAGACATAACACAGCCAGGAACAGTATGGAGGGAGACTGGAACGCCTGGAGTGCCGCCAAGAACAGGTAGCGAGGGAGTCGTCCTTGGGATTCCAGGGGGGTCATTCAGGCCCCCACCAGCAGCGGCCCACCACTTCCTACCCCGCCTCCTTCACCCCCACCCCCAGGCCATACAGGAGCTATGGGTGTAACAATACTGTCAGTACGGCATGAACTCCGGCGTGTAAGTATTTATATCAACAGACCCGAGTGATGGTTTGGTCAGGAACCTAGAATGACTCGAGACTAACTGTACAACTATAACTGTATTGTATAGACGACGTATGTGTATATCCTCTATAGTTTAGGGGACTTCTATGTATATTCTATGTAATTTAGAAGACGTATATGTATAGTGTATGTAGTCTATAGTCCTTTGTATGTGTTTGGTAATTTCTTTGATCTACTTTCCGTAAAATCTAAGAGTCTGTGATCGTGTGTGTGTGTGTGTGTGTGTGTAGAGACCTTGCATGTTTACACAGTCTTCACGTCTCGGGTGTCTGAACGTTTGTAATCCTGTGTGCACGTGTGAGTGTGGTTGACGAGCCTGTGTCTGAGGACTATCATCCACTCACACACACACACACACACACACACATGTTTGCCGCCTATTAGACACCAGAGTGAGTGAGTCACGGGTCGGGTTGTTAGGCTAACGAGAGGCACTAACACGCACCACTGACCCCCCCCTGTTGACACTGGCGACTCTGTGTAGATAATTCTCTCACCTCCATCATTACCACTCTCTCTCTCTCTCTCTCTCTCTCTCTCCTTTTTCCCCTGTCTCTCCAATTCTTTTCTCTCTTTCTCCCCCTCCTCTCTCTCCTCTTCCTCTCACCTCCCCCGTTAACACACTGATGAACCTCGACATAGGCAACTCACACACACCGCCCGCAACCATTTGTGTTTACCGCCACACGTGACCAATCAGGGAAACTGCTCTTCTCTTCCTACCTCTTATTTATCTTCTTCCTCATTCTCCTCCTCTCCATCTTTAACCTCCAACTCTTCCTCTTTCTTTGTTCTCTTCCTCTTCCCTTTCCTCCTCCTCCTCTCTCCCTCTTCCTCCTATGGTGAGGTAGGTCATGGATCCTTACACAGTCACCACAACAACCTTAGTGTTTACCTTCACACCTGACCACGCATCTTAATTATCCTCTCCTCACCTCTCCTCCTCTCCCTCTATCTTCTTCTTTTTCTCTTTATCCATCATCCACTTCCTCCTGCTTTTCTTATTCCTCATTCTTCCTCTTCCTTTGCTGCTTTATCAATCTTCTTAGTCCTTCTTCTTCTCTTCCACCTCCTCCTCTTCCTTTCGTTTCCTCCTAGTTCTCTCACCCCTCCTCCTCCTCCTACTCTCACCCCTCCTCCTTCTTCCTCTCCTCTTCCTCTTCTCACCCCTCCTCCTTCTTCCTCTCCTCCTCCTCTTCTCACCCCTCCTCCTTCTTCCTCTCCTCCTCCTCTTCTCACCCCTCCTCCTCCTCTTCCTACTCTCACCCCTCCTCCTTCTTCCTCTCCTCCTCCTCTTCTCACTCCTCCTCCTCCTCCTACTCTCACCCCTCCTCCTCCTCCTCCTCCTCCTGATATAGAGACAACATCGCGGCAAATCGTCCTCAGACACCACTTGGAGTCACAACGTCAAAGGAGCGAGTCAAAGGTCTGGATCACTCGCTCTAATACACTCATCATCGTCGTCGTCATCATCATCATCATCATCCAGAGAGAGAGGTGAGTGAGTGAGTGCGTGTGTGTGAGTGAGTGAGTGTCTTCACCTTAACCAACCACAATGCACCATTTACCTGAACATCATGACGTCATAATGAATAAATGTAAACACCTGATAAATAAAATAAAATAAATCACATAAACATTAAAGTATAAATGAATAAATAACAAATTACGCTTCAATCACAGTAGTTGACCTTTTGACCTCTGAATAAGACCTTGACGCCTGCCACCCGGACACACACAAAGAAAACTCAATTGGGTGATCATTTCCTGTATAAAACACAAAGCCAAATGGCAAACTTTGACCTGAGTCCATCGGTGAAAAAAGGTGTGTGTGTGAGAGAGAGAGAGAGAGAGAGAGAGAGAGAGAGAGAGAGAGAGAGAGAGAGAGAGAGAGAGCTGGGTTGACCTTATCTAGGGTTCAGACTCTCAAAGCCTCGTAAGTGTATTGTGACCTCCTAACTTGGGATAAAATAACTCGTCTCAGGTCAAGACTCAAGAATAATTAACTAAATCTTCCATCACTCAGGTCAGGAAAGGCGGAGCACTGAGCTGACTAGACGTAACCAACGATATCAACAATATTAATAATAATAAAAGTTTAATTGCGTCCTTTTTTGTAAGTCAATTAAGAAATCACCAATTATCTTCACTACTTACTACTATCTCACTACTTACCGTAACAGTAACACTAACAGTAACACTAAACGTAACACAAGCACTATCTTATTTACTACTTTGCTGTCACTCTGAATCTAGTATGACGATCATCCAGCTATGATACAATGGTACGAGTTATGAGGGATGTTACCTTCATTGGCGAGTTTTAAGGTGACTAAAGAGGCCGATATGGGACTGGCAGGGTCGATCATAGATGTTGCGCATGTGGGGGGCTACATCTAGTGTGGGAGGGGCGGCGGCAGCGTATTTCCGGCGTTGGCGCTTGTCTGCCTCGTTAAGCAGTCGGGCTAACTAGAAAGTATTGACACCTTCTCGTGTGGTGCTCCTCCAAGCGTTACAGTGTGGAGTAATCGTCTCCCAGGTGA
The DNA here is from genome assembly GCA_958450375.1 of Homarus gammarus. NCBI lineage: Eukaryota > Metazoa > Arthropoda > Malacostraca > Decapoda > Nephropidae > Homarus > Homarus gammarus. The sequence goes on along the minus strand of CAUDMG010002269.1, from coordinate 1,355,462 downwards.
AGAGGGTCGATTTGGCACCTTTTCAGGTTTGTCTTAAGACTATCCTTATACCTTCTCAGTTGCCTGCCGGCGTTACGTTTAATATTCATTAGGTGACTGTAAAGTAGCTGCTTTGGCAATCTACTGTCGTCCATGCGTGTAACATGGCCAGTCCAGCGTTGTTGTTCATGGATAACGTGGCCAAAACACCAACAGAAACACTCTCTATCAACTTACCATCCACCATCGTCTCGTCAACCACCCACTGCTCACCTGTAAACACAAACAGAACATCATTAGTAACAAATACCTAACCTTACCTAACCTAACCTCACCTCACCTCACCTCACCTCACCTAACCTCACCTCACCTAACCTAACCTAACCTCACCTCACCTTATTAATGAATCACCTGTAACGTGTGAACTATATAAGGGTAGAGTACTGACATTTGACTGGATATATTAAATAAAATGGCAATAAAGGGAAGGAAGAAGGACGGAGAAAGACAAGGGAGGAGGGAAAGGGAGAGAGAAGAGAGAGAAAGGGAGAAGAAGAAATAAAGAAGAAAGGAAGGGAGAGAGACAATAAGTATATAGCATAATAGTAAAAAGTAATATATTCAAGACTCGTATCAACGGGGAATTTTTATATCAGAAAGGCACACGAATATTACTGACACACACACACACACACACACACACACACACACACACACACACACACACACACACACACACACACACTTCCCCTGTAACATATTTACACACTACCACACTTAGGGCACTGGCGGGCAGGAAGTAGTAGCCACTTCCGGTATGACACTACTGTTTACACCAGCTCGGGGAAGTCACTCGTAAATTCACCAGTTCCCTCAAGAGTAAACATACACGCGGATATATATGTGTAACTCTTATACACTCAAGTCCATGTATACACTCACTAATACACTCTGAGTTAAGTGTAATTAATGTATACACTCAAACTAAAACACACACACCTCATACACTCTAAGTCAGGGTACACCCACTACACCATGGTCCAAGTATAAACAATAACAACAAGACGAAGAAGAAGAAGGAGAAGAAGAACAAGAGAAAGAAAAACACGAAGAAAGAAGAAGGAATAAAACAACAACCAAAACAAGGACGACTGATCACTGTCACGTGTAGGGGAAAAAAGGACTAATTTCCCCATTAAAAATCTCGGGAAAATATGCACAAATTGCCCTCATAAATAGGAGAGGCATAAAAGAGAATCAGGGGAGAAGAGGAGGAGGGATGAGGGGAGGGAGAAGGGATGAGGGGGAGAGAGAAGGACGAATGAGAAGGGGAGAAAAGGGAAAAGGGAGGGGAGGAAAGATGGAAAAAGACAGGGGGGGGGGGGGAAGAGGAGAAAGGAGGAGAGAAAAAGAAGGGAGAAAAGGCGAAGGGAGACAGGGTGATAAAAGGGAGTAAATTCTCATCAACTTGATCCCACGTGTCTAAGAGGCATTAAATGAGAGAGAGAGAGAGAGAGAGAGAGAGAGAGAGAGAGAGAGAGAGAGAGAGAGAGAGAGAGAGAGAGAGAGAGAGAGAGAGAGAGAGAGAGAGGAAATGAAGAAAGGTAAAAGAGGAAGAAGAACAAGGAGGAAGTGGAGAAGGAAGTGGAAGGAAGAAAGATGGGAGGGTAAGATCTCATTAAGGTAGTGACTGCATCAAATTAATGTATCAATCTAGTTAATGAGAGGCTGAGGAGGTATCCAGTACACATAGGTATCCAGTACACACAGGTATCCAGTACACACAGGTATCCAGTACACACAGGTATCCAGTACACACAGGTATCCAGTACACATAGGTATCCAGTACACACAGGTATCCAGTACACACAGGTATCCAGTACACACAGGTATCCAGTACACACAGGTATCCAGTACACATAGGTATCCAGTACACACAGGTATCCAGTACACATAGGTATCCAGTACACATAGGTATCCAGTACACATAGGTATCCAGTACACATAGGTATCCAGTACACATAGGTATCCAGTACACACAGGTATCCAGTACACATAGGTATCCAGTACACACAGGTATCCAGTACACATAGGTATCCAGTACACATAGGTATCCAGTACACACAGGTATCCAGTACACATAGGTATCCAGTACACATAGGTATCCAGTACACATAGGTATCCAGTACACATAGGTATCCAGTACACACTGAACCATAAACATATATTGCGCTTAATTAAAAGTTTATAATAATGTCTAAGTTGAAAAAAATGAAAAATAAAATAAGTAAAAATTTTAATAAAAAAAGTTTAGTACCATATTAAGTGGCTATATATATGTAGGCTTAAAATATAGTTCTCGTGTTTAATAAATATTCAGTATTAGAGAAAAGTTCAGGTCACAAATTTCCTAAAATGTTTTCATATAGACAAAATTTCGTTCAAGATTTTTGTTAGGGTAAAGATGCCATTATTGGTGTTTATTGAAGGAACTAATGTGATCTAACTATCAACCACTACTAGGCCTTATGGGATCACCTGAAGATTAACCACCCTAACCTAACCTAACCTCAGCCCCCAAATAGCGTGAAATAAGCTGGGGTGGTGATTCTTCAGGTGATCCGCATGGTACAATATTAATGGTACCGTTATTAAAGGTAGACCAGGTGTGGTTATATCTCAAGGTATTAATTACACGACAGGTAATTGGTTACTCATTCCTAATTAGAGAATGTTTGTATGACGTCAATGACTCAATATTTACAAACATCAGCTGGGGAGAGCAACGACCGGAGACTTGTGTCGATGGCCTCTCTCTCTCTCTCTCTCTCTCTCTCTCTCTCTCTCTCTCTCTACCACTTCACCGACCATAATTATAATCACCCGATAATCCGACGAACCAACCAAGAACATACACAACCACCAAATTATCAACCATATTGAGAATGTCACCAAGAAAGCGAACACACACACACACACACCACACACACCCACCGTCAGAGAGGTAGTAGTGGGCGTGGTGTGTGGTGGCGGCCTCCCATTACACTGATGGAGGAGACCCGTTTGTGTCGCAAAAACCCAAGATAAGATGTAAAGGAGAGACAAAATACTCTTGTCAACAACCGGGCAGGTGCTGGTCCTCTGACGCCGTCCACCACCCTGGCAGGAGTAGCTACACCCCAGGACTCTTCCACCATCATCCAGGACCTATAGTGGACTCCTACACCACCCTGGCAGGAGTAGATACACCCCAGGACTCTTCCACCATCATCCAGGACCTATAGTGGACTCCTACACCACCCTGGCAGGAGTAAATACACCCCAGGACTCTTCCACCATCATCCAGGACCTATAGTGGACTCCTACACCACCCTGGCAGGAGTAGCTACACCCCAGGACTCTTCCACCATCATCCAGGACCTATAGTGGACTCCTACACCACCCTGGCAGGAGTAGCTACACCCCAGGACTCTTCCACCACCATCCAGGACCTATAGTGGACTCCTACACCACCCTGGCAGGAGTAGACACACCCCAGGACTCTTCCACCATCATCCAGGACCTATAGTGGACTCCTACACCACCCTGGCAGGAGTAGACACACCCCAGGACTCTTCCACCACCATCCAGGACCTATAGTGGACTCCTACACCACCCTGGCAGGAGTAGACACACCCCAGGACTCTTCCACCATCATCCAGGACCTATAGTGGACTCCTACACCACCCTGGCAGGAGTATATACACCCCAGGACTCTTCCACCACCATCAAGCACACCCGATACTACACTCAATACACTGTTATACAAGAGGCAACACAATCCCCCACACCGCCAAGACTAACCTGAGATCCCTCACTAGCCGCTGAGTGCCTGGGTCATCTTTTTAACCCACGTAATAAACTTGATATCCTCTAACAACTTGTATGTCTGTTTGAATGACGACTTATAATAATAATAATAATAATATAACTAGAGATATAATACAAATAAAAACAACAACAACAACAATAACAACAATACAGTAATAACAATAACAACAATTACAATACAACAAAAAAACATAAATATAAAAACTTGCAAAAGGACAACATCTCCAACTACCACGTCAATAGGCCAAGAAAAACAAATAACAAAAACAAAAACAACAAACGATGGAGGTATATTGGAGGCGGTAACTTGACGCTCCAGATATTAAAGGGATTTTTTCTCTCAGTCTCCCAGCACAACATCAAAGGCTGAGACACCCCCCTCCCTTCTCCCCCCTTCCTACCTCACCCTACTTCCCCCATCCCCACTACACCTTTCCCTCTCTCTCCCTCCCCCCAACCTACACCCTCTTATTCTCTCCCCCCTTCCATTCCTCCACTCTACACCCCCCCTCTCTCTTTACACCGTCCTACACCCTCCCTAACACCCTCACTACACCCTACACTCTTGTGCCTTTCATCACCATCTCTACACCAGACATCTTACCTTCACGCTACACCCTACACCCATATCTACACCCTCACTACACCCTTTCATCTTCACCTTAACTCCATAAATTAGGGTCCTATACTGATTTCCCATTTGAAAGGCACATAGAGATCATAAGGCTTCAGCACATAAGGCTTCTAGGGGCCTTATTAACACTGAGAGAGAGAGAGAGAGAGAGAGAGAGAGAGAGAGAGAGAGAGACGTCAAATCAGGTGCCAAGGTTAAGAAACAAGCGGTGTGGTTGGGTGATTATCCTATCCTTAATTCCTATTGGTTGAACGATTTGTTTATATACCTGATAGGTGACCAATGACTAAGCACCTCCTCTATACCTCATACACACCCACTACACTGTCCCTATACTTCCTACACCCTCCTATATCCCTCTCTACACCCTCTACACCACCACTACACCCTCTACACCACCACTACACCCTCTACACCCTCTTCACCACCACTACACCCTCTACACCACCACTACACCCTCTACACCACCACTACACCCTCTACACCCTCTTCACCACCACTACACCCTCTACACCACCACTACACCCTCTACACCACCACTACACCCTCTACACCACCACTACACCCTCTACACCACCACTACACCCTCTACACCACCACTACACCCTCTACACCACCACTACACCCTCTACACCACCACTACACCCTCTACACCACCACTACACCCTCTACACCACCACTACACCCTCTACACCCTCTTCACCACCACTACACCCTCTACACCACCACTACACCCTCTACACCACCACTACACCCTCTACACCCTCTACACCACCACTACACCCTCTACACCACCACTACACCCTCTACACCCACGAGACTCACCACTAAGCTGGCCAGAGAACGTTATGACCCCCAGCTGTCAGCCTGTTGTCTCACTCAGGTGCAAATAATGGGAGGTACTAAGGTTGGGGGGAGGGGGGACGGGAGGGGGGGGGAGAGGAGAGGAGGGGGTGGGGGGTAGGAAAGATGTTGGGGA
>CAUDMG010002269.1:1337500-1345000 GCA_958450375.1 Homarus gammarus | reverse complement strand
TCAACACCACCTACACATATATCAACACATCCTCTCCCTCCTTCCCTCATCCTCCCTACAACGCTCACGGCCGCCACTACATCCGTCCTGCGCCATAAGAACACTTTATCTGCACCATTAGATACCGCCACTGGCCCCTGAGGAACGTATTAGCGACTGCCTGGCTAATTGGAGCAATGAGTGGACGGGTTCACATCAAACACTGCGTCGACCGTCTGGCTGTGGGGGCGTGACCTGGGGCAGAGAGGGGGGCGTGAGGGAGAGGGGGGGCAGAGAGGGGGCGTGAGGGAGAGGGGGGCAGAGAGGGGGCGTGACCTGGGGCAGAGAGGGGGGCGTGAAGGAGAGGGGGACAGAGAGGGGGCGTGAGGGAGAGGGGGGGCAGAGAAGGGGGGCGTGAGGGAGAGGGGGGCGTGAGGGAGAGGGGGGGCAGAGAGGGGGCGTGAGGGAGACCTGGAGCAGAGAGGGGGGCGTGAGGGAGAGGGGGGGCAGAGAGGGGGGCGTGAGGGAGACCTGGAGCAGAGAGGGGGGCGTGAGGGAGAGGGGGGCAGAGAGGGGGCGTGAGCGAGAGGGGGGGCAGAAAGGGGGGCGTGAGGGAGAGGGGGGACAGAGAGGGGGGCGTGAGGGAGACCTGGGGCAGAGAGGGGGCGTGAGGGAGAGGGGGGGCAGAGAAGGGGCGTGAGGGAGACCTGGAGCAGAGAGGGGGGCGTGAGGGAGAGGGGGGACAGAGAGGGGGGCGTGAGGGAGACCTGGGGCAGAGAGGGGGCGTGAGGGAGAGGGGGGGCAGAGAGGGGGCGTGAGGGAGAGAGGGGGCGTGAGGGAGAGGGTGGCGTGAGGGAGAGGGGGGCAGAGAGGGGGGCGTGAGGGAGACCTGGGGCAGAGAGGGGGGCGTGAGGGAGACGGGGGGCAGAGAGGGGGGCGTGAGGGAGAGAGGGGGCGTGAGGGAGAGGGTGGCGTGAGGGAGAGGGGGGGCAGAGAGGGGGGTTGTATGCTGCTGTGCATCACTGTCATGGGAAGGGGGAGGAGGGGGTAGGGGGCAGAAGAGGGGGTTCGAGTCCCATTCCCTTCCTTCCGCTATCTGTCTCGTCTGTCTGTCTATGTCTCTCTCTCTCTCTCTCTCTCTCTCTCTCTCTCTCTCTCTCTCTCTCTCTCTCTCTCTCTCAGCAGTGGTCAGTGTTTACACGTGAGCCAGTGGAGGTCCCTAACACACGTGCCTGAAGGTGTTGTGTTAACAGCTGGTGATCTTTGTTTACATGCCTCTCTCTCTCTCTCTCTCTCTCTCTCTCTCTCTCTCTCTCTCTCTCTTAGTCATTTTTTGTTACTCTCGATACCTCACTTTCTCCCCTTCCTCTCCTCTTCCTTTTCCTCACACTTCACACCTACTCAGATTAAACAAAAACAGTACTCCAATCTTCAACCCGGAAGTACTCAGAAGACAAAAACAGTACTCCAATCAGAAACCACTCAAATTAGACAAAAACAGTACTCTAATCCTCCAGCAAGAAGTACTCAGATTAGATAAAATCTGGACTGCCTTCAACCCGGAAGTACTCAGACTGGGTCCAAACTCTCCCCTTAGCTCGTCAATATATGTCTCCCACACCCTGAGCCGCCACCAAGAGCGAACACCTGCACCGGCGACTGTACTGTGATGTAACGATACTATTGGCACTGAGTCTCGTGGTGGCACCCGGCATTGTTGGTGGCGCTACTGTGGCACTGTAGGTAGTAGTAGTAGTAGTAGTAGTAGTAGTAGTAGTAGTAGTGGTGGTAGTAGTAGTGGTGGTGGTGGTGGTGGTGGTGGTGGTGGTGGTAGTAGTAGTGGTGGTGGTCGTAGTGATGGAGGTAATGGTGATGGTGTGGGCTGTTGACTGACGTGTGGGTGGGTGGCGTGGGCGGGTGACTGTGGACAATAAGAGCATCACGTAACAGTACTAAGCGTGGGTCAGTTCTCTGTTAACTAATAACACAGTAATTAATGACCAACACCTGTCCTGCACCCCCCCCCCCCCCCACACACACACACCACCCATCCCCATCACCACCATCCTCCCCACCATCACCACCTTGGACCATCTCCAACACAACCCTGGTTTATGTCTGCCTACGATAACACTCTCTCTCGTTCCTACTCTCGTCTCACCTTAACTAGACGATAACACAAATAATAATCAGGAAAAGACGGAAATAGGAATACGGGAATGAAAGAAACCTTGCAGTAGGAATGTGGGAACAGGGAAGTGGGAATATGGGAATAAAATAAAGGAACTAGGAATATGGGAATAAGGAAGCTCTCTCTCTCTCTCTCTCTCTCTCTCTCTCTCTCTCTCCTTGTAAGACGAGTCAAGAGAGGGGACGATAAGGGCCAGCCGTCTTGGTGGTGATGGAGAGATTGGGTCAACAGTCAATCGCGGTATTTAATGGTGAAACTGGAGGAGCCACGTAATGGGGGGGGGGGTGAAGGGGAGGAGGAGGAGGGGAAGGGGAGGAGGGGAAAGGGGGGGGGGAGGTAATTTATGGGGTGGTGGGGATATTGGGTGTTAAATCCGTGTCATAATTAGGTTTATTTTTTTATATTTTCAGTTTATTCAGAAAGGTAAGAAGAACTGGTCAGAGAAGAGAAGAGAAGAGAAGAGAAGAGAAGAAAAGAGAAGAGAAGAGAAGAGGTGTAAAGAAGATACGAGGTGGGGGAGGAGGGGGAGGCAGGAACACAACACCACCCCCCCATCTGGCATCCCAGTCCGCAATGTTTACAAACAACGACTCACCTGTCAGCCACTCCCCCACCCACACTTAATGATACACAGGTAAGTAGGTATACCTGTCCACCTGGGCGACTATGGCGGCCCCTGTAGTAATGCAGAGAGGTAACGAGCTTCACCTGACACAACCACATGTAAATAAAATAACAGAGGGAACAAATCGACCATAACGAATTTGCATCAACAGGTGTAGGTGTGATATTTCTTCTATCTATCTATCTATCTATCTATCTATCTATCTATCTATCACATACAAATCCAAACTAAATATGATGTGACACGGGAAAATCTCACTTGCTAAAAAAAAAAATACCCAGACAAAATAAACTTAAAAATATAATCATTTAAGATAAGGACCTAACCTAACCAAACCTAATCTAACCTCCCCCACACTACTTCACCATATCTGGGTATAGTGTCACCATTTTATCCTTAAGACAAACACAATATTGTATATGACTTGTTGTATTGTTCACTATATTAGGATCACCTGAAGAATCTCCACCCCCGCTTATTGTACCTGAAGATTGACTCTCTCTCTCTCTCTCTCTCTCTCTCTCTCTCTCTCTCTCTCTCTCTCTCTCTCTCTCTCAGTGAACGATCCCCTCGCACGAAGCGGCTCATTAACTAGTAAAAGAGCTTAGTCAGCTTAACCACCAAGCTGGTATATCAGGTAAAGCTCACGGCTAAAGCTTTCTTGGGGGTAGGGCGTACCAATGGGCTATTAAGTGTTTTTAAGCCTTCAAGGGCGAGTTATGGATGCATATATATTCACACACACACACACACACACACACACACACACACACACACACACACACACACACACACAGTAAACAGTTGTCATGAGAGGATCACTTTGTACACAGTCATTCTCTCTCTAGTGCTAATATAATTGATGATAATTCCTTGCACAACACACCATCCACACCACTACCAGCACCATACCAACACTACAACACACCATCCCCACCACTACCAGCACCATACCAACACTACAACACACCATCCACACCACTACCAGCACCATACCAACACCACAACACACCATCCACACCACTACCAGCACCATACCAACACTACAACACACCATCCACACCACTACCAGCACCATACCAACACCACAACACACCATCCACATCACTAAAAACACCATCACCACAACACCATTAGCACCAACACCACTTATCCTCACCACAGCAACACAAGTCGTAACCACAAAAGAACACCAGATACTAATGCTCCCATCCGTCACCACACACACACACACACACACACACACACACACACACACACACACACACACACACACCTCATAAAGGCCATCTCTCAGAAGCCCCCCTCCCCCCCTCCCCCCAACACAAACAATCTCCACCTCAGATCATAAATTCCTTCCTTCAAGCTCTTCAGGACCCATTAGCTCTCTTCGACGCCTCCCTCAGGTAAACAAAAACTCCCCCACGGCCAGGTGCTATAGAGGCGGGAGTCCGGCTGGTGTAGGTGGGAGTGTGGGTCTTATAATAGGTGTTCCCATCACCACGTGTTGTTCTGGTGATACACGCGCCACGCCTACTGTCCACACGTGTTCCTGTAGGCTGGTGTGTGTGTGTGTGTGTGTGTGTGTGTGTGTGGTGACCTATGAAGAAATACAATATTACAGAAGGTACCGTATGTAAGTTCAGACATGTGTTACTTGCAGCTCAGAGTGAAACATATACACATGAACAGGTTAATTATACTCTGATAAAAACACCTGTAATTTAACTATTAACATCACTATATTAACCTCCACTATATCTTAAGTATTTTAGCTTAAAGTATGATTCATCTCTCCACCGAGGCATGACTTATACATTTACTTCATAAGACTTACTAATACTCCCCTAACTGTACATAACGTCACTTAAGGCGAGTATTATAGCAAATAACTTTATGAAATTCCCTAATAAATGGGTGTATATCTAAGTCTGTATAAACAAGCTGAATATACGGGTTTATATTCACTTAAAATACACCAAACTTTACACTCATTCCTTCCTTTACAACCATAAGTTACTTTTACTATACTTCTGGTCCCTGAAAAATACAACTTCTCACTTAAACTCTACTTCAGTACAGACATAAACACTATACTGACCTAAATCATAACTTAAGACATACATTAAAATATTCTTCCTTATCTTACTAACACATAAACCCACTAAGACATGTTCATAGACATAAATATGATCTTAAGACATAAACATACGACCTTAAGACATAAATACGACCATAAGACATAGATACGACCTCAAGACATAAATACGACCATAAGACATAAATACGACCATAAGACAGATACGACCTCAAGACATAAATACGACCATAAGACATAGATACGACCTCAAGACATAAATACGACCATAAGACATAAATACGACCATAAGACATAGATACGACCTCAAGACATAAATACGACCATAAGACATAAATACGACCATAAGACATAAATTTCACCTTACCTGAAGATAATGACCCCAGATTTCCATATTTAATCATAAGTGTTAACATTAATGAGAAAACTTTTCCCATAAAATGATAAAATATTACTTTCCAATTAATACCCCCCCCCCCCCCCCCCGCCGGTAATATACTGGTCAGGGAAATATTAAAATGTTCACGGGGTAATATTTCCCTAACACCACGCACCTGTTCACATGGAGAGCGAGGCGGCGGGGGAAAAAAAAATTACCACCATAAACTGAAATTTCCCCAGACAATAAACTTCATTTCGTATTCATTATTTGTCTACTCCACTTCGTTCCACTTTCTAACCACTAAATCCCAGCGTCTTCCACCAATCACCCTACAAGAGTCACTTATATTTCTAACAGACTACCTAATGTTATTGTTTCTGTATTTATAGTGAAAAATTCCGTCATTATTAGCAAAGATATTTACTCCTTGCTTCGTGTTGTGATCTAAGACCTCACACTCAAGACTCTCCCAAGGTCGTCCTCCAAGATGATGCAGAGCACAGTGTCGTCAAGTGTTAAGACTCACACGGGATCTACAACATCACAAGTTAGCTAAAGTAGTTTGAGGTCAAGGCAAGTAAGACTCCAACACCCCAGAGGCTTAGAGACTTCACTACGTCTTTGGTGGCTCGAGTTGTTAAGACCTAAGACTCAAGACTGCAAAATCCAAAGGAATAAGACTCTTTACGACCCCAGGGGCTTAAAAAAAAAGTCCCTGTGCTCAAACAGTGCTCAGTGATGAAGTGTTTGATAGTACGACCCCGGACTGAAGGGCTTAACCTCGACCACACGTCCACCAGGCCGGAGTACCGTAGTGACACAACCAGTTAAGACCCTCAAGGCTTAGGACCTCACCACGGACACACACTCTCGCACCGGTAATAAATTGAGTGCTTGGTACTTTATCTTTAGAGTGACCTTCACCACGACTACTGTGTACTGCTAAGACTACCAGCTTAAAGGGTCTCTCTCTCTCTCTCTCTCTCTCTCTCTCTCTCTCTCTCTCTCTCTCTCACCACCACGGGGGCAGCAGCAGGTGGCCAGGAGAAAGATGCTAAAAAATAGAGGCGAAAAATCTTCCTCCCTTCAACCATTGATTGTTGATACTCGGTGGTGAGATTACCGGCGGCTCCTCCTCTAGCCTCTACTGACAATATTACCAACAGCAGGTTATATGGACCCCAGCTCTAATGGGCCCCAGCTCTAGTGGACCTCAGCTCTAGTGGACCCCAGCTCTAATGGGCCCCAGCTCTAATGGGCCCCAGCTCTAGTGGACCCCAGCTCTCATGGACCCCAGCTCTCATGGACCCCAGCTCTAATGGGCCCCAGCTCTAGTGGACCCCAGCTCTAATGGACCCCAGCTCTAATGGGCCCCAGCTCTAGTGGACCCCAGCTCTAATGGGCCCCAGCTCTAGTGGACCCCAGCTCTAATGGGCCCCAGCTCTAGTGGACCCCAGCTCTAATGGGCCCCAGAACTAATAGACTCAACCTAACACAACGGTCTCCATTAGGGCCCCATTAGCAATGAGCTGAAATCATGAAGAATGAGAAGGAAAGGAAGAAGACGAGAAGACAATAAATACAACAAAAGAAGAGAAAGAAAGAAAAGAAGTAAAGATTAAAGTATAGAGAGAGAGAGAGAGAGAGAGAGAGAGTGAAAGAGAAACCTGAGCAGAACAACAACAACAGTAGTCCAACTTGCCATAATAAACACCAGCTGTTCCATCCACTGACCAACAAGTGACATGACGATCAGTGCTACTAAGCTCCTGGGCCTGTGGTAGTGGTGGTGGTGGTAGTGGTGGTAAATGGTGGTGGTAGTAGTGGTGGTAAATGGTAGTGATAGTAGTGGTAAATGGAGGTGGTAGTGGTGGTAGTGGTGGTAAATGGTGGTGGTGGTAGTGGTGGTAAATGGAGGTGGTAGTGGTGGTAAATGGTGGTGGTGGTGGTAGTGGTGGTAAATGGAGGTGGTAGTGGTGGTAGTGGTGGTAAATGGTGGTGGTAGTAGTGGTGGTAAATGGAAGTGGTGGTAATTGTAATGAAACTCTCTCTCTCTCTCTCTCTCTCTCTCTCTCCCCCCCTCTCTCTCTCTCTCTCTCTCTCTCTCTCTCTCTCTCTCTCGTCAAAGGCCTCAGTACAGGACGTGAACACAACCACTGTTTATCCTCTCTTACAAGTCTGTCGCCAAGAGTGAGAAGTGGCGCTCCCTTCCTGGGCTGAGGGGG
>CAUDMG010002269.1:1307500-1332500 GCA_958450375.1 Homarus gammarus | reverse complement strand
CCCTACCTCTCCCTCTCCCCCTCCCTCCTACACTAATTACACGTATCATAATTCCTGCAAAAACGAAACATGCTATATAATGTGTTAGTTTATTCTGTGACTAAATTTATTCTAATTATCTCTCTCGTGTGATAAAAATTCCCCCCTCTCTCTCTCTCTCCCTCTCTCGTATATCAACGCTAGTAAACACCCGACACTGTACTCATTGCTATTCTTGCTTCGTCTTACCAACACTCAAACACTCTTCATGTGTCTCTCTTTACGAAAAAAAAAATCCTGCATAATAAAGACGTACAGATGAACTTCAAACCGTTTATAGCGTCTCCATCAGTAGCCTCCGTCAGTAGCCTCCGTCAGGAATGTATACAATTAACCTTATCAAATTTCCCCCCTCCCCCCCCCAAAAAAAATGACGAGGAAATGTATCAAGTCATATCACTCAACTTTCTGCCGCGTAAGTTAAAAATCAGACCAAAAATAACTATATAATTTTTCTAACTTCATGTAGACGACGGGACAATATGTCATTAGATTTAAACCCTCAGGACCCCACGTCACGATTATTTACCCAGATTAAACATGACAAAATATCAGATTACCAATTATAAAAATATATCCCGGGTTGTGTTGAAAGGTGAGTGACTGTTGACTCCGTGGTATAGGGCACAAGGGCGCCTCAGTGTGGGATGATAGCCTCTAACACACGCACACGCACACACACACGCACACACACACACACACACACGCACACACACACACACACACACGCAAGCAGAAAAAAAGAAAAATCACGCGCAATACAACCACCACACCGCCACTTCTACCACCACTACTACCACCACCAGGAGGGGAGCCCCGGGTGTGGCACACATCTACCTTATGAGTACTGTAAACCTGTCAGCCAGCTCCTCCACCACCACCTGGTTACTCTCTCCCTCCCCCACTCCCTCCTTCATTCCCCCTTCTCTCTACTCCCTCCTTCTTCTCTCTACTCCCTCCTTCTTCTCTCTACTCCCTCCCTCTTCTCTTTGCTCACTCCCTCCTCTTTCACTCTCCCGTCTCAATACTTTCTCCTCTCCACTACGAGTACTTTCTTCTCTTGTGTACCTCTCTCTCTCTCTCTCTCTCTCTCTCTCTCTCTCTCTCTCTCTCTCTCACATTGTGGAAAATTATTTATACCATTTTTTTCTGAAATTATACGTTATTTTAGAGAAGTTATGGACATTTACTATGGATGTTATACTTTATTTTAGGGGGAAATTGTGCCAATTTTGTCCCGAATTTAAAACAATTTTCTGTTAAATTTATCCTTCAATTTTTCTGGATTTAATATAACATTTTAGTGAAAATTATTCGGCCTTTGTTGGGAAAATTAATAATCTATTGTTTTATTAAATTTATCCACAATTTTAAACTTTATGAACTAAATAACATAACTTCCGTCCTGGGCACCGCAATCTCCCTCCTGGCTTTTTCGCGCGCAAATAAAAAATAATACGAGGGAAATGGTTGCAAAAACATGGCAGCTTTGGCGGGCATTTAGCGCTGGAGGGTAAACTGGCCTGGGAAAAACTTATGTGTGTTGCTGTACTTAATATCACGTACACTAAGGGCGATGTGTGTTGCTGTACGTACACTAGTTAAAGATAGCAATATGTAAAACAATAACTAAAGATGAAAGAAAATAAACTGAAGAAACAAGAAGAAAAGATGAAGATAAGAAGAAGGAAGAAGACGACAAAGCAAATATAAATAATAATAAAGAAAATAATAATAATAACGTGAAATAAATGAAAACATCTATAATAATAATAATAATAATAAAAATAATAATAATATTAATAACCCTTAGATTTATCAAAGGAAGACGAGAATCCCGTCACTTACCAAGACTCACCAAACTGCTCACAACACCGCAGTAATTGTGGTCATAACAGTTGTAACTCTTTCTACACGTCCACGGTGATTATAACCATATACTAATTTACATAGTCTTAGTATACACCTATAGAGTATAAGTGATAGTGTGTATGATGTAGCAAGAATGTGTATAACTGTAAACACATTGTCATACTAATTTATATATACTATCATTCTCTCCCCTATATACACACATATATGATTTAAATTTATACATATGACACTAACCTTATATAACACACACACACACACACACACACACACACACACACACACACACACACACACACCTGTCACTAGTAGGAGGGGGGAAGGTGTATGAATGTGTAGCGTCACCATCTGTCAGCGTCCAAAGGTGTCAAGAGAGAAGCCAGACGTCATCCTTACCTCCCTACACCTCTGCCTCTACCTCCCTACCACCACTACTACCTACTAGCTACTACAATTACTATCAACATCACCAAACACTACTACTACACATCACAACACTCACTATCCACCACTACCACCAGCACCCATCCCTACCATCCCTACCACCAGCACCCATCCCTACCACCAGCACCCATCCCTAACACCAGCACCCATCCCTACCACCCTCTCTTTCTCAAGTTACTGAATGGAAATACCACTCCTTACACGGTCCAGAAGTGAGTGAGCAAGGCCAGTGTGCTCCCAGTCGTGTAAAACAGAGACATACACGAATAATTATAACCGGTATCCACCTTCCCACTACGCATCTTTCTTTGACATTGAAATGAACTTTATCATTAATTAATTCGAAAAAAAAATCCTTTATCAAATTCTCTGTTGACACTTTACACCTCATAGTTAAACTTATTGACAATTGTAAACAAATAAAAGTACTCTCAGCTTCCACTTAGAAAAATCTATGTTACTATTATGAGTTTTGAAGAGGGCACTTAACACTCAAGTGACTCTCGGCAGACTCCCACAGTTATCACTTGATGGTTCTCACGGCTTCACCTCCGTCAACACAGTTTAAGCTGCCCACCTAACCTAACCTAACCTAACCTAGTGGGCCGTGACCCCCTACCCTCATGGACTTACAACCATCACTAAATACTTTCCACATCAACATTCCTCAATAAACATTACCCAACGTTTCTCACTTCTCAGTATAATAACTTCTATCTGAGACCTCCACAACATGAGGCTCAAACACCTTTATTGTGTCTCAGTACAATACAACATCCACAGGGACAGTTTAGCACTAGAACTTGATACTGTTACGAGACACTCACGTCACACACTCGATCACAACCTTACACTGACCCTAACAGCCATGAACCACATCTGTATAACCTCACTATAAATCTCGTATTACTCTTACAAATGAGCATCAATATACAATACTACAATCGTATAATTTCAAGGTCTCAAAATAGTCAAACTTTTATCGTGAGAATCTGTACATCACTTCTACTTCCAATACCATCAAAGTTTGGTTCGATGTTACTTTTATAATGTGGTTTACGTATCAAAGTATCAAAGTAACAATGCATTTCTTTTCTCGTGTTCAGGGTAGAATTCTGACGTGTAAGACCAACATGAAGTAAATCTTGGTGTTTTTTCACTTCCTTGTTTTGAAAGTGAGTCATCATAAACCTTTTTTAGCCCCGAGGCGAGTAATGACACAAACAGTAGAGTAAAACCGTCTAGAAGTTTACCTACAAACATTATTAGTTTCCAACACTCATTATCTACACCTTTTATTCAACCTTGAAAGGAAATTATTCAGTTTCTTTATTCTTCATTTTTCATTGTTATTAAAAGCACAAGTTTCCCCCGCTGTGTTTCAATGACGTCACACAACACAGTGGCCCGTCACACAACACAAGTATATTTAGCCTCAACACTTTCACTAAAAACACATATACTTCTTATCACTGGCGGCGGCACTCACAGTAACACCCCTGCACTCTCTCCCTCTCCTCCTGCTTCGCCGTGGCACTCCGCTGGGCACACTGGCACTACCACTAGCAGGCTACCCTCACCCCACTCACCCTCCACTGTAGCCACACCGCGCCACCGACACACCACCTACGTGATTACCATTTTAAAACGATTCTCTACAAAAACAACCCGTCTATGAAAGCCTATGCATAAAAATACACCATTTGGGTAACTCCCCGGAGGTCTGTAGGGGGGGGGGGGAGGTGTGAGGGCAGTGTGGTGTGTGCCGCAGGGGTGTGGCATCAATGGCACCCCCAACAGGAGTATTGAGGGGTCTGGCACCCGTCGCCTACCAGTGCCACTACCAACCAACCACCTCATACACACACACACACAGATGTGCACATACACACGTACGTACATGCATATACACACGCACACGATCCACCTACGACAAGGCTAGAACACAAGGTCAAGGGGATGTGAGAGAGAGAGAGAGAGAGAGAGAGAGAGAGAGAGAGAGAGAGAGAGAGAGAGAGAGAGAGAGAGAGAGAGTCTTAGTTAATCAGCTACACAAACCCAATACTAGACAGACAGACAGACAGACAGACAGACGGACAGACAGGTATCATCATAACACCAGATATAACACGTCCGGTATGCCCTTGGTCACCGTAACAACAGGTCAACGTCCTCTCCCCTCCGTTGCTAGGTTAACACTGACGGCTCAACATAACTAATGCCTAATATATCCGCCACAAAATTCTACAACATTAAATAACCTAAATTAAAAACAAAAATCCTCTCTGTGTATATTTTTAAAACCCGGAGATTAAGTTATTTAAATATCTCTGAAATAAAAATAATACACATACTGTACAGTGTGAAAAATAAATTGTATTTCATTAAAATTAACTTGACGGTTTTAACCCTAATCTCTCTCTCTCTCTCTCTCTCTCTCTCTCTCTCCCAAACATCGTCTAACCAGTGACAAAAAAAAGAGAGGTTTTAAATTGTGTTTCAGCCCTAGTTGGGTCATTAGTGTTACCTGGTGTTACCCAATATACCTTTCTGGTGTGGCTGAGGATGGTGGGGGGGGTGGTGGGGAGGTGGTGGGGGGGTGGGGAGGTGGTGGGGAGGATATGTCAGAGGATATGTCGACGATAAAAAAAATACTGGTTTACACAGGTAATGATGAACACAGAAAACGTACACGCTTCAAGTACAGGTGGACACACACACACACACACACACACACACAAGTAAACATTTACACGAGAAAAACATCCAGGAAATAGTATTAATTATTGAAAAGGTGTGGCAGGCAGTACATACACCTGTAAACAAACGTCTAGTAGAGTTAGTTACTGCCAGATGGTGTAAACAGGTGATGACGCGCCAGTAAACATAAAAGGTGTAAACAGCTGATTGTATAAGTGACTCTACAGGTAAAGGAGATCACACCTGCACACCTGTAACCAACCACACACACACACACACACACGACACAAGAGTTAGAAGATAAAGGTGACACAGTTATAAACAAGCACAGGTATAAACAGTTAATTAAGTAAGACACTGTACACACACGAGAGATCACAGGTGACAACAATAACAACAACAGCTCATGATATAAACACAACATGAGACAAGAGAGTGTACACAGTGACGGGGATGGTCAGGATGGGTGAAGGTGTGTACACAGTGACGGGGATGGTCAGGATGGGTGAAGGTGTGTACACAGTGACGGGGATGGTCAGGACGGGTGAAGGTGTGTACACAGTGACGGGGATGGTCAGGATGGGTGAAGGTGTGTACACAGTGACGGGGATGGTCAGGACGGGTGAAGCTGGTCACAGATACCAACAGCTGATGATGTAAACAAAGACACACAGACATACACACAGATCTCTATATATCTACCCACCACCTAAGCCATTATACTGAGGCTATGTAACACCTATAGAACATGTATAAAGTTCCTATAATTAATACAAACGTGACAAACAAACTATCTTTAACAGACAGACAGACAGACACAAGACCCTGATCTCCATATAACACTCTGTACACTTGTATAATCTCCTATAGGAAGCAAGAAGCAGAGACACCTTATAGAGGCCACTAATGATCTGACAGGTGTTTGTACAGGTGACGTGTTAACTGAGTGTGTTATGAGAGGTTGTGTGTGATGGCCTGATGATCCCCTCTTTATGTAGCGACACCTGGAGGAGGAGGAGGAGGAGGAGGAGGAGGAGGAGGAGGAGGAGGAGGAGGGGGAGGAGGGGGAGGATGTTGAGCTGGGAGGAGAAGGATGATGATTGAGCTGGGAGTCTTGAGCTGGGGAGGGGGAGAGGGGAGCTTCAGTGCCACATAAGAAGCTGCACACACACACTGAGGACCTCCTCCTCCTCCTCCTCCTCTAGTGTACCAACAACCCTCCTGATGGTGCCACGACCTTTCTTCTTCTTCTTCGTCAACACCCATACACACACACCTGACAAGCAACAAGAATCAGCTCTCTCTCTCTCTCTCTCTCTCTCTCTCTCTCTCTCTCTCTCGGCCAACCTTATCTAAGGAGTCCAGTCAAAACAATCTTTTAACATGGGCCGTCCTTGGTTAAATCGACTTACACTTTACTGTTGTTTATATACCTGCACTGTCTCTGTACTTGATGAACAAATGTGGGCTTGTATAGACAGACAGACAGACAGACAGACAGACAGACAGACAGACAGACAGAGAGACAGACAGACACAACACAACACGGCCACCGCCCTCCTCCTAGTAAGCCTCGCCCCCCCACCCCTCACCCCTTATTTACAATACGCTTAAAATCCCTCCTCCCCCTCCCCTTCTCCTCTCCCTTCAGCCCACCACCTCTCTCCTTTCCCTCCCTGCAAGCTCCTTCCCACCCTTCCCTCCATCCTCCTCTCCCCTCCGTCTCCCCCAGCCCCGAAAAAAAAAACGCACACAGAAAAAAGAGGGGGATGAAGAGGGGGGAAAGAGGGGGAAAAGAGGGAGAAAAGAGGGGAAAGAGAGGGGGGAAAAGAGGGAAAAGAGGGAGAAAAGAGGGGAAAGAGGGGGGAAAGAGGGAGAAAAGAGGGGAAAGAGGGAGAAAAGAGGGGAAAGAGGGAGAAAAGAGGGGAAAGAGAGGGGGAAAAGAGGCCAATATTTCCAGAGGTGAGTCCCTAATAGATACATCCACGCCGTTTGCATATATTTTCTGCCACGCATAAATAAGGGGAGGAGACGGCTGCTTGGTAAGGGGGGGGGGGGTGAGGGGAGGGGGGTGAGGGGTGGAGGAGGTTGGTGGTGAGGGGAAGAGGAGGAGGAGGAGGATGGTGGTGAGGGAGAGTTGTAGGGTGGTGACAAGAGGAGAGGTTCGGGGTGGGGAAGGGCGGGGTGGAGAGAAGGACTGAGATCTCTAGTATACGGGCGTCCCTAAGCCTATAAGACGGTTTACCTCACTCCCCTCTCACCCCCTCACCCCTCACCCCCACCCCCCCTCACCCCTCACCCCCACTCACCCCACCCCCCTCACCCCTCACCATCTTAAAGAAAAATCTTCACGACACATCTCAAGGTTTGGCTGAATGTCTCCTACAACCCGGAAATAATCTCCACCAATAGTTCCCCCCCAAGACCTTCCATTATTCTTCCTACATGTTTACAACCGGGTTACAAGATGGCGGACATACGGTAAAAACTGAAGCATGGAGGAACGAATAATGAGAACAGCTACAAA
Source organism: Homarus gammarus (assembly GCA_958450375.1). Taxonomy (NCBI): domain Eukaryota; kingdom Metazoa; phylum Arthropoda; class Malacostraca; order Decapoda; family Nephropidae; genus Homarus; species Homarus gammarus. The sequence goes on along the minus strand of CAUDMG010002269.1, from coordinate 1,324,918 downwards.
TGTAAACAAACACTGGAGAGTATATGTATAAAACAAACGATGTATATGTATTGTATGTTCTTGTAAGCGTCAGTCAGTATGGATATCTACAAGTTGCGTCTACAGCTCCATGACTACCACCCCCTGACTTTTGACCAGCAGCCCGCAGTGCCTGACCATCACTTTATTTAATAACTTTATTGACGAGATTGAAGAACAATTTGATCCCATCTTGGCACTGAGAATGACGTATTGTTTACAGACTCAGAGGATGACGTCACTGTTTACCCCCACCCAAGACACAGGTTCATGTCTAAGAGAGGAGCTCAAGTGTCTCTGTGGTTGGTGACTCAGTGCGGACGAGAGGCAGAGACTAAGTTAACATTCTCAGGTTGGTCTTCAAGAACACCTGAGTCAATAAGTTGTTACATACTTAGTGATTTGGTTGACCAGGTGGGAGGTGTGAAGTTACCTGGTGGTGTTATATTAGAGGTGGAAGAGAGAGCCTCATGTAGAAATGTCTGTCTGTATCCCTCTATTGACCAACTAACTAATATATAGAGATAGATAGATAGATAGATAGATAGAGACGTAAATAACAAGTGATACAGTTTTATTACCTGCCGCCCAGCAATGAACGGGCCAAGTCATTAGCCAGACTCGCTATAAACTACCAATCACCAAACAGCAATAACCTTAACAATCACCGCGCTAATTGCCATAAAAGAAACGTGTACCGACCATGTTTATAACGCTGGGTGAGGACGCCAATGATTCATCGTCAAAAGTAAGAGATAAACCAAACAGCTATACGGACACTTAACTACAATGGTTCATCCTAACGAGCAAGTGTGTAGCGCTGGTGCCACTGTCGGATACCTGGGGACAGTGTCAGGGAAGTACCAGAAGGGGACGTGTTAGTAGTGAGGTGATGGTGGTGGCGAGGAGGTGGTAGCGAGGTGGTGGTAGCGAGGAGGTGGTAGCGAGGTGGTGGTAGCGAGGTGGTGGTAGCGAGGAGGTGGTAGCGAGGTGGTGGTAGCGAGGTGGTGGTAGCGAGGAGGTGGTAGCGAGGTGGTGGTAGCGAGGAGGTGGTAGCGAGGTGGTGGTAGCGAGGAGGTGGTAGCGAGGTGGTGGTAGCGAGGAGGTGGTAGCGAGGTGGTGGTAGCGAGGAGGTAGCAAGGTGGTGGTACTTTAAAGACCATACCACCGTCACTAACCACAGTACCGACACAGACAACCATGACCCCGGGGTTTACGACCTCGTTAAAACACACTGGATCAATTAAGCTCAGAGACGACCCCTTTAACACACACGTCTCTTTCGCCCTTCCGTGTCTGGCCCACCGCCTAATACAGGTGATGGTTAGAAGATTATCAACCTATCCAATCATCACGTCTATCCATCAACTCTACACTCTTCTAAACATCAACTCTTAATCTACTAATCTAATGACGGACTGTTGAAAGCAGATAGAAGTTAGTCAACCTCTTCAATTATTCTTTAAGTCTATCTATCCATCAATTTCTATTCTCATTTCTTCTTGCGCCAACTTCTTCAATCATCCAACTCAGTATCTACTCATCCATCCATCTTACTGACTGTTGTTGTAGACATTTAAGTCCACCATGACGAGTACGACCCACCACTACCACCTCATCACTCACGACCACTCACACCTCACTACTATACGACGACCACCACCACTCACACCACTACCACCACTACAACATCATCACTCACGACCACTCACACCACTACCGCCACAACCACTATCACAACGACCACCACTCACACCACAACGACCACCACTCACGACCACAGAGGACCCCGCCAATCACCTCAGGTAAAGCCCCTACATGACTTAGGTCTCGTGTAGGAGATAAAAGAACGTCTCACCCGTCCCTCCCTATCTCAAGACAGGAGAGACGGGGGTGTGAGGAGGGGGGAGAGGGGAGGGGGAAAAGGGGGAGATAGGAGGGGAAAAGACGCCATCACAAGACACCGCGGCGTCTCATAAGTCAACCAGATAGCGTAATTCTCAAAAGGTGTCTGGTCGTAAGGTGAATTTTTTCTCGCAATAACAAAACTAAGTGTCGGACATAACCAACAGAACAAAATATAACACACACACACACTTCTCTCTCTCTCTCTCTCTCATCAACAACCCCCCCCCCCCCCCTTTTTTCCTCTCTCTCACTCAAGATGAAGGAGAGAGCGACAGCTGTGGCACTAAGAGGTACTTTATGGCCCCTCTGGTAACTTGGCACTATACTGGCACTCTCCACAAGAGGATGCCTGTACCCCGGGAGACAGACCTCCTCACCTGTCAGTGTCACGGGGCTGTGATGTAGTGTGACGGGGTTGTAACGCAGGTGTGACAGAGATGTAAAACAGACCTGGTGTGACATACTGCAAGTAGTCTAACCTAACCTAACCTAACCTAACCACCAAAATAGGTTACAATTATCCAGACAAACGGGGATGGATCTCACTAAACTATCTCCCCCCCACCTCTCCTTCCCTCCTCCCCCCGTGTGATCCTCCCCCCCCCCCCCCCGTGTGTGATCCGGGAAGACACGCCCATCAGCCTCACGCTGCGGGCTGACTCACTAATGATTTAACACGGGGCTGGAGTGGCTGTTGACCCTGCCTGTGTGTTCTGTTGGGTTTCATCAGTATACAAACCCAGGCCTAGAACCTAACCTAACCAAGGCCAAAACTTAACCTACCCTAACCCAACCATAACCTAACCTAACTTAACCAAACCTCAACTTCTCCTAACATAACTTAACTCATCTATAAGTCACAAGTTCAGGTCATTAAGTTTACCCAAAAAACTTAACACGAAAAAAATAAATAAATAAATAAAAAATATCGTACTACACTAACAGAACCAGACAGACAGGCAGACAGACAGACAGACAGACAGACAGATAGACAGACAGACAGACAGATAGACAGGCAGACAGGCCCCGGCAGGTGAGAGGGATGATCTGGGATACCTGAGGCAGCACCAAGGTCTTGTCAGCATTAACAGGACCTCAACACCGAAAGAACATTCCCCCTCTCGGATGTCCATTCCCCTGGTCATGACACACTAGACTACCGTGGCCCCCTGACTCTCCCTCACACACCCTGACTCACCCTCACCACCTACCTATCTCCCTGGGTGTTGGAGTAACGGAGGCATCTTGCACGCACACACTCACTGACTCGCTATGTTGACTATCTGTGCCCTCATTTAGGCCATGGCTTGGGTACAGTGATCTCTCTCCTGTTCGTTTCCTCTCATTTTGTGTGTGTGTGTGTGTGTGTGTGTGTGTGTGTGTGTGTGTGTGTGTGTGTGTGTGTGTGTGTGAGGGGAAGAACACCTGGTTACCGTGTATACTTCCCTCTACCTGTGTTTACCTGTACTGCCGCTCTCCCCTCACGCCTACGCCCATCTCCCCTCCCCCAATGAAGTTGTTTAAACAGTGGCACTTCCTGGCACTGAGGGGCAGAATACTTGACCCCTTGTACATACCCTCTTCATCAGTACACACCCATACCTAGCCTACACCCCCCCACCCCCTACCCCCCTAAGTGACCATCCCCTACCCCTATCCTCAAAACGTCAAGACAGTGGCACTCCCTGGCACTGTGGGTGGCACACGTGACCCCCAGCGTACACCTTGTTTACACCTAAATACTTCGAGCACTGGTCCTTAACACAAAACATCGCAAATATATCTTTTGACGTCAGAACGAACTCGCTAGAGATATGAAACTTAAATAAAACATCACTCAATAATGTGTGTGTGTGTGTGTGTGTGTGTGTGTGTGTGTGGCCAGGTAGACCGTCCTTGATAGGTAGTGTGGTACTCCCTCCCCCCTGGCCAGCTAGAGTTATTTATATGTTACTTAGGCATTTGTGATCACTCTTCACACTCCAGTGTATCCCAGTTGATGATGATGTTTGGTAACTTGTTCCACTCGTCCACTACTCTATTTCCAAACCAATGTTGACCTATTTCGCGCCTAAATCTAAATCTGTCTTTATTTAAAACCACTGTATGATGCAACCCTCTCTCTCAGTAGTAGGTATTTCTTTATACACTAAATATATTGCTCATTTGTGGCAAATGGATACTTTGCTTTACACTTACAATGCGTCAAGTATGTTAGATAGTTAGTTAAGTAATATATAGATAATTGCACCGCCAGTTAAGAGTGATTCCTGGGTCAAAGGGATCACTCACCAGCTGGTTGTTTATATTCGTTATGTAAACACCGCTGACTGTAGAGTTGCTTGACACTCAGAAGAGTTGACTACTTCCTCCTTCAAGGAACATTCTAGAAGCAGCTTGAGTCATGATAAATGAAGAAATTACGACCCGAGATAACTGACTACGAGCCATGATAACTACGACCCAGTGACAACGATACGAGAAGGTAAAAAAACGACTCACATTACGAACGACTGTCTCACCATATGGTAAATTTGTACGACTTTTGTTACGAGGCATCAGTATCCAGTCACACGAAGGTCAGGGTAAGTACGACCACGACCCGAGAGAGAGAGAGAGAGAGAGAGAGAGAGAGAGAGAGAGAGAGAGAGAGATGATGTCTGCCTTAACTTAATCATTCTTACCAACATCAATGTCTCAAGTGACGTGAACAAGACCTTCAACTGATCGACCGACCAGGTAATTCAATTCACTAATTAACGTTTCCAAAATCATACTTTCTCACGATTGAAAACTTGTACTTCGTAAAAATATATATTCAGTATTTTTATGCTTTTAAATTCTTATTATATATTTATTCATCGAGTTATACATTGATTTGCTTACCTCCTTCACCCCCTCCCTCCTCCTTCACCCCCTCCCTCCTCCTTCACCCCCTCCCCTCCCCTCTCCTCTTAAGGGCGCCCACACACTGCACCTGCTGGGCTGTATTTGTGTGAACCAATTAGCAACGTTAACACTTACCCTCACCTGAGACACGACCATACCATCACTCCTGGGAACTCACCTGTAAAAGAAAGGAATATTTATTAATCAGATATAAACAATAACATCAAGATAAATTAATAATAATCAAACACACACACACACGAGTAAATAAATGTAATAATAACGTACTGCTGGTATTTCATAAAACAGTCTCATGTGTAACCCCGCGAACTCTAGGTAAGTTACCCATAGTTCACAAGACAGAAAATGTGTACTCAATAGACGCGAGAGAAAACGTAAAATCCTTATGTGGGATACTGTGATATATTTTCCTCCTTAACTAACACAACACGAACACACGTTAAATGGAATACGACTGAAGTTATATACAGATATCAACCTCTACATACCCGTAGTTATAACACAAATACGGAAATAAATCATAAAGAACAGGATAAATTAATGTTTGTTGTATAAGGATATGATTCAATACAACTAACAATGAGACACGTTCCCTTTATATCGCTTATATTTACGAAATTCAATATTGTCATTATAAAATAGGAATAATTTTGTATATATTCCTGAACGCTGTGAACACTGACCAAGGCAAGAGTGTAATATCTAACCATAATTATGAACTACTTAAATTTGTCTATTAAGCAGCGTTGCGCATTATTTAGGGGGGGGGGGGGAATATTAACCTATCTTCATCTTTCAAACACACAGACTGACAGACGCATACAAACTGACATCAATATTGATTTATACAACGATAATAATTAATTATACACACTCAAACATAACTACAAACATACAAACAAACACAAATGAACACAACTACTCAACACACACACACACACACACACACACACACACACACACACACACATATATCGAAGTTTCTGAAAATCGCATCAACAAATTGGCAGGTCATCCACCACCCGTCAAGGACTCGGGGCCTCAAACTCTCCCTCGTAGAATATTTTCAACCTCACTGAAGACGTCAACAAGGATTTAAATGACACACACTTCCAGGCTACGTTAGGTAATGTTAGGTTAGGCTATGTTATGCTAGGTTATGCTAGGTTATGTTAGGTACGGGATAACGTTAGTTCCTCATATTTTCCTACGTTATATCCCCCACCCTTGTGTATGGAGTCCCCTCTGAGCTGAATAAAATCATCTGGCGTTACCCAAATAAAATATCAAAAGAGGCGTCCCTGTAGTGAACGAGCTCAATGGAAATGTGACAACGTATCTAACGAGCTGACTGAAGTAACGACACGAGAGAAGGTTGTCAGAATGGTGTCGTAATTGAACGGAGACTCAAGTAGAAGAATTGACTTAAGAGTTACGACACCTTTGAGGAATGAGACCTCGGATGGTGACAGATAATTGACTCAGTTTTCCCTCCCTTCCCTCCCTCTCTCCCTACCTCCCTCCCTCCCTTCCCTTCCTCTCTCCCTACCTCCCTCCCTCTCTCCCTCCCTCCCTCTCTCCCTCTGGGCCTCTCGTTCCCACACTCTCATTTGTACCTTATAACACAACATTACCTGAAGGTCACCTGAACACGTTCACTGGATGATTAGTTTCTGGCGTATGTGAATGTAATGTGTTGACTGACTGACTGACTGACTGACTGACTGACTGACTGACTCACTCACTCACTCACTGACTGAATGGGAGGGAAAACTTTAGTAGATTAACAAGTTTCTGATTCAATTATGTTTAAGATGATGTAAATGAGTAAAATTACTGTCCATGTACAAGAGAAAACAACACACACACACACACACACACACACACACACACACACACACATATATAAAAAAATTACAACACAAATTTATCTCAGATTCACAAAAAATTATATACGTGGGAATCATTGAGGATAATCAGAGCCCTGCAGCCGCCCATCAGACCACCACTACACACACACTAACACCCCATTATTACCACACTAGAGCACCACAATGTACGACTACCACACCTGATCACTATAAACAAAATAGGTCATTCAGGTGTAATAATCAGTTCCTTGGTTTATCTCTGTAAGAAAGATGTGAATGACGTACCGCAAGGGGTGTGTACCGTCAGGGGGCGTACCGTTCATGTGTGTGTGTACCGTGACCAGGAAGACGGGACCGAATCACCACAACCCCACCTGTGTAACTCATAAACCACACACACACACACACACACCATCTGTCATAGGAGCGGGTAGTACTAGATGGTAACGTGGTGGTGATGGTGGTGGTGGTGGTGGCAGTATTAGGAGGCAGAGTTGCAGCTGCGGTTACGGCGGCTGTGACAGAAGACCAGGGAGATGGTTGAAGACGGTGCTGCGGCTGCGGTCATGATAGAGTTACTGGAGAGATGCGGTTGTTGGCGGTGGAGGAGGAGGAGGTGGCGGCTAGAGTACTTGAGAAAGAGACATTGCGGTGGCAACTGCGGTAATGAACTGAAGGAAGACAGGCGGTAGCTGTGGTGGCTGCGGCAGAGGACTAAAGGCGGGTGGGGACTGCGGGTGCGGCATGCGGTTAACCATGGGTCCCAGAGCGGTAATAACCAGGACCGCTATATTTCATCACATCATAACCAAGTTGTTACTGTTGTTGTTGTTACTGTTGTTGTTGCGTCTCTCAGATAAGGCACCCCGCTCCCCACCTTTAAGTAGCACTGCGTTACTTGACATTCTGCTACGTTACTTATCAAAGCCTTTATTTATATTTTTTTAATTCATTACATTGAGCTACATGAGTGAATTCCTACCTATAATTACTTACTGTAGTGAAGATCAAAACCTAACCTAACCTAACCTAACCTAACCTAACCTAACCAAACCTAACCTAACCTAACCTAACCTAACCTAACCAAACCTAAACTAACCTAACCTAGACACCTGCTCAGATTATATCAGGTTCAGATTTACTCCCTGCGCTGCCTCTAAACTCTAAGCAAGGTCATAGGTCAAGGTCATAGGTCAAGGTCAGTACAAGGCATCAACTGGCATTTAACTCGCGGACAGTTTAGTTTATCACCCAAGTCGTTTGTTATATATCTAAGTGACTCATAAAACGAACCTAACCTAATGCTTATAATGATGACTCGGCACACACACACACACACACACACACACACACACACACACACACACACACACACACACACACACACACACACACACACCGAACCGTTGGGGGGGGGGGGGGGGGGCAAAACACAAGATGATATAGAGATTAAGAAGATTGGTTACTTGTGAGACTTGATATGTTGAGAGAGAGAGAGAGAGAGAGAGAGAGAGAGAGAGAGAGAGAGAGAGAGAGAGAGAGAGAGAGAGAGAGAGAGAGAGAGATGAATTACAACATATGAATAACGAAGATGAAAAGCAGGAGGAGGAGGAAGAGGCGGAAAAATGGAGGAAGAGGGGAAGAATAAAAAAAAAAAAAAAAAAAAACAATGAGAAGAACAACAAGAGTAACAATGGGTAGAAACAGAAGGAAATAAGAAGAAAAAGAAGAAAGAAAGAAAGAAAGGAAGAAAGAAAGGAAGAAAGAAAGGAAGAAAGAAAGGAAGAAAGAAAGCAGGTCATAACAGGTGAGCAGGGTGGGTTCCCAGTTATTGGCAGCGACCACACAGGTGTAAGATGAGAGCCTCACCTGTGGTTATCCCCAGAGCCACCTTACCACACACTGACCCATTCTCCCCCTCCCTCCCTGCTTCCTACTAGCTCCTTCCTGCTGCACCTAATAGATAGATAGACAGACAGACAGACAGACAGACAGACAGACATATAGACTGTGCAGCTTCCTATAAAGTTATCACAGTTTTAGGACAAAGCGCGCACACACACACACACACACACACACACACACACACACACACACAGTACATCTTAATAAATAGTTAATTCCTTTCCTCACCTTCTTCCCACCTGGCCAATTAATGCCTCAGTCTTCATCAGTGTCCTCTCTCCTACACCCTATCTTTATCATTATTCTTTGTATCCATTTTATCAGCCACCTCCATCCTATCCTCCTCTATCCTACACCTTATCTTTATCACTATTCTGCCTATCCACTTAATTTATCCACCTCTCTCCTCGACCCTGTGTCAGTATAAGGAGCGTAAGATTTCTGGACTGTTATCACTATTTTCTTGTGAATTTATAATTATCCGTGTGAAAGAAAGTGTGTGTGTGTGTGTGTGTGTGTGAGGAAGAGAGAGGAGGGGAGGGGAGTGACGAGAATAAAAATGAGGTGAGGGAAGGAGATAGGAGAATGAATGAATGAATGAGAAAGGTATAAAATAAATGGCAAACGAAAGAGAGAGGAAGAGAGGATAAAAATAGGAAGGAATGAAATGGGAGGATGAGGGGTGAGGAAGAAGGGAGAATAAGAGGAAAGATGGGAAGAATATGGTGGAGAGGAAATGAAGGAGGCGTGAGAGGGGAGGTAGGGGCAGGGGAGAGGATGGAAGGGCAGGGAAGAAGAGGGAAGAACAGGGAAGGAGTGGGGGAGGGAGAGAAGGATAAGAGAGAGAGGGAAGGAAGAAGGGGGAGGGGCAGGGGAGAGTGGTAACCTTGTTTCAGCATGGAGCAGTTCCCGGGGGAGGCCAGGGAGGGAGACCTGCTGGAAAACCCCTCCTGCTGCCACGACAGGAGTAGGCGGGTGATGGAGTGGGTGTGAGGCTGGCAGGGGAGAGAGAGAGTACACACACACACACACACACACACACACACACACACACACACACACACAGTTACCCGTTCACAAGACACAACAACAAGTAAACCAACACCCAGACCTTTTTCCTTAGAGAGATTCCAAAGTTAATTTTCTCCCTAACTGAATCCAGGTCCGTATTGCAATCTTCCCCATAACACGAGATTTAACAGACATCTAACGTGTTTCAGTCTTCTAGTGTCTCAGAAAATCGTAAGTATAAATTTTCCCTGCAGGTGGTAACGTGTGAACGCCTCCTGACGGGTTGACTTAAGCTACAACACAAACAGGAGGGCCATAAAGGTTCTCATTCCTCGTCCTGGGGGAAATATTTGACGTTGACATCCTTGAAATTCTTGACCTGATCTCAGATTCTTAAAGATTTGCCCAGTAAATGATTCCCATAACTTGTGCTAGTTGCTGGGGAGTCTTAGGGTTAGGTTAGGTTAGGTTCGGTTCGGTTAGATTAGGTTAAGTTAGGTTTAAATAGTGGCAATTAAATTCACTCTGACGTCATCTGCTAAAGAGAAAAACACACGGACCTCTGAGACTGGGGCTGAGGCAGGTAAGGCCACCCAGGTGTAGTAATTAACCTTAATGGGTTTATTTAGAAGTGTAGAGGTGGATGGTGACTGACCGTGAGAGATTATGTTAAGTCTTGTTTGGTCTCTCGGCCACTGGGCGGGAGGGGGCGTGGGAACGTGTGGGTTGACATACATACATACATACATACATACATACATACATACACAATGAAACACAAATGGATATTAACGTACACAGAAACATACAACCAGATACACACATAAAATACACTAAAACCTGTACACACACACACACACACACACACACACACACACACACACCTCTCATTAACTCAGCCAGAGCCATCATTAGTGTAGGGCAGCAGACCTCCTGGCTTCAGCACCCACACACAGAGCCAAGTTCCCCTGAGGACCGAACCACGTAACGCACTCAATGGTAAATCTATCAGTTGGTTAATCTTTCTCTCTCTGTCAGACTCACTCATTCTCTCTCTCTCTCTCTCTTTCTCTCACACTCACTCTCTCTGCCAGTATGTCTGTCTGTTTGCCTGTCTGTCTGTTTTTCCTTCTACCTGTCTATTTCCCCACCTTTTTGTGTATGTATCTGTCTGTCTCTGTTTTTGTCTGTTGTCTCTCTCCCCGTTTATCTCTGTCTCTCTGTTTCTCCCTTTTTGTCTTCGTCTGTATATTTGTTAGATAAAATTAAGATAATAAAAAACGGAGAAAAAAATTACCAATACAAATAACCAGGAAACAACAATAACAGGTAAAGAGCCAGGAAAAATTACACCACCAGGTAACAGCAGGTAAAGTAACACCACCAGGTAACAGCAGGTAAAGTAACACCACCAGGTAACAGCAGGTAAAGTAACACCACCAGGTAACAGCAGGTAAAGTAACACCACCAGGTAACAGCAGGTAAAGTAACACCACCAGGTAACAGCAGGTAAAGTAACACCACCAGGTAACAGCAGGTAAAGTAACACCACCAGGTAACAGCAGGTAAAGTAACACCATCAGGTAACAGCAGGTAAAGTAACACCACCAGGTAACAGCAGGTAAAGTAACACCACCAGGTAACAGCAGGTAAAAGTAACACCACCAGGTAACAGCAGGTAAAGTAACATCACCAGGTAACAGCAGGTAAAGTAACACTACCAGGTAACAGCAGGTAAAGTAACACCACCAGGTAACAGCAGGTAAAGTAACACCACCAGGTAACAGCAGGTAAAGTAACACCACCAGGTAACAGCAGGTAAAGTAACACCACTAGGTAACAGCAGATAAAAGTAACACTACCAGGTAACAGCAGGTAAAAGTAACATCACCAGGTAACAGCAGGTAAAAGTAACACTACCAGGTAACAGCAGGTAAAGTAACACCACCAGGTAACAGCAGGTAAAGTAACATCATCAGGTAACAGCAGGTAAAGTAACACCCCCAGGTAAACAGCAGGTAAAGTAACATCATCAGGTAACAGCAGGTAAAGTAACACCCCCAGGTAAACAGCAGGTAAAGTAACATCATCAGGTAACAGCAGGTAAAGTAACACCCCCAGGTAAACAGCAGGTAAAAACATGACAAGTTACCACACCTACATGATCAAATAAAATACCAAGAATAACCAATAAAATCCTCTTTATTTTTATATTATATTCCCCCAGAGTTTGGTTAGGTTAGGTTAGGTTAGGTTAGGTTAGGTTAGGTTAGGTTAGGTTCGGTTAGGTTTGGTTAGGACACGTTCTCATATCTCCAGTTTCGATTGGAGGAAATTAACAGCATAGGAAGGAGGGAATCTTTGGGGGGGATCTGGAGGTCAGTTAAGAGGTTCCTGGGTTACGAGCGCCGCCACCACGAAGAGAAATACGAGAGACATCATGTGAGAATTGGGCTGCTTCTGACACTGACAGTCCTTCCACTTGACCCCAAAGAGCAAAGTTAAATTTAAGGATTAGTGGAGAGCAAATTATCAGGGGTCGGTGGAGGAGGAGGGAGAGGGGCGAGAGGAGGGAGAGGGGCGAGAGGAGGGAGAGGGGGAGATGGAGGGGGGGGGGAAGAATGAAGAGAAGGAGGAGGAGGAAGAGAGATGTTACTGGATATTATTGGAAGATTAGGACTACATGGAGGTATATAAAAAACGTACATGCAGACCTGGAAAAATACGTACACATTAAATAAATCATACACCGAAAAACGTAGCAATACACACACACACACACACACACACACACACACACACACACCTCTTCCATATCAAGGGTAGAATAGGTGACGAGGATAGGCACCCACTCCCCTACAGAGGTGGTGAGGGGGGGCAGGGCAGCAGGTGAGGGGACAGGTGCCAAAAATATTAGGCACAACCCCCCCCCCCACAGGTAAGGCTGACTAATGCCCAACAGCCCTCCACCTCCTCTGACACCTGATACAGATAGGAGGCCATACTGAGGAGGAGGGGGAGATAGGTAGAGAGGGGAGTGAGGGAGAGATACACCTAAAGGCTATACTTAGTGGTGGAGATAGGGAGAGAAGGAGATGAGAAGGGAGGGGAGAGGAGGGAGGGGGGGGGGAAGGGAGAGAAGGAGATGAGAAGGGAGGGGAGAGGAGGGAGGGGGGGAGGGAGAGACCGTAAGGGAGAGTTACACAGCTAAAGGCTATACTTAGTGGTGGAGATAGCGACGAAGAAGAAGAAGAAGTAGGAGGAGTAATGGAGAGAAGGAGATAAAATGGATGGCTGAAGGGAGGAAGGAAGGAAGGAAGGAAGGAAGGAAGGAAGGAGGAAAGGACAAACTCCACTAATTACACCAACCAAAGTTGTGTGATAATTCAACCCAATTAATTATTATCAACTGAACCTAAATAATCTACCGAATTATCAAGCAGAAATCACTCCGAATTATCGAGGACCAAACCCGAGTTATCATAGACGCTATAACACCTGCAAACACTGACAGGTATGGCCAATTATGCCTTTTAATGCCTAAAATGCCCATTATACACGGACCTATGCCGGGCTGGTATATTGAGAGTTGAAAAATATAATAAATTTCCACCTGTCTCTCTGTCTGTCTGTCTGTCTGTCTGTCTGTCTAATTAATGATCCAACACATACACAAATGGAACGGAGTTTTGATAGACAGACGACAAATAAACAGATAGACAGACGTATTAGACAAACCGAAACAGATAAGCAAATGATACACAGACAGACAGACAGACAGACACACCAGACAGACAGACAGACAGACAGACAGTAAAAACAATGTGGCCGCTCTTCAAATTGCGCCTCGTTAAGCCTCGTGTATAATAATCTATAACACATTCAGGAATTATACGCCAATGGAGATTAACACACACACACACACACACAGACACACACACACACACACACACACACACACACACACACCTGCCTCTCTCATATATACACTGCTGCTGTTTCTCGCTCTACCGAGTATAAAAATTTGTGATTGAATTTTGAGTTTATGAAGGGGGGGGAGGTGAGGGGGTGCGGGGGGAGGTGAGGGGGTGCGGGGAGGGGTTTATTCTTACCAGTTTTAACACATACATACACATATATACATACATACATGGACACACTGAGGAACAAACAACACAGTACTGTTATATTTAAGGATTTTTTTTTGGTGATAATTTGCATACTGGTAGACGAGGGATGTGAGAGAGAGAGAGAGAGAGAGAGAGAGAGAGAGAGAGAGAGAGAGAGAGAGAGAGAGAGAGAGACACTGTTTATCTAAGTGTCTGTCTATCACTCAGTCTCTCTCCATCATTCTCTTATCCTTTCTCCATTATTTCTTCTTCACGCTCTCACCCCCCCCCCTTCTCTCTCCTTCTCCCTCTGTTTTCCTTCCTTCTGCCCCCCCGTCCTTCCTTCTGCCCCCCCCTCCTTCCTTCTGCCCCCCCCTCTCCTTCCTTCTGTCCCCCTCACTAACAACACTGGCGGTAAGTCACGGAGAGTCACAAACTTTACACACCCCCCCCCCCCCCCGTATTGTCAGCCGTGTCCCCCCCCCCCCCCCCCCCGTACTGTCAGCCGCGCCCCCCCCTACAGAGGGTCGCGTGCCTCCCGTTGTTTCCTTCTCAGGTGAACACGCCCACAAATGCCTCTTTCAGGGAACATGTCTTAGGGGTTTAACGAGGCATTTCTCCCCTTCCTCTAAAGTATTCTCTCTCTCTCTTCCTCTCTTACTTATTTACTTTCTTTCTCTCTCACTTTCTCTCATTATCTGTTTCTAAGTTTCAGTCTCTCAATTATTATCATTATTATTATTATTATTAAAAATATCATTATCATTATTGTTATCATTATTATTACTTTTATCACCATCACTATAACCAGAAGGCTGAGGAAAGACAAGAGGAGCCACCACACTCCCGTCCTAACCTAACCTAACCCACTAGAGGAAGCCTTACTAAACGTTAACTGTCTTGTAGGCCAATTATACAGTTGATAACTAACAATGTTTTTTTTTTATTTCCGGTTTCCGTGTTCCTGTTTGTCCCTGTATTAGAGAGAGAGAGAGAGAGAGAGAGAGAGAGAGAGAGAGAGAGAGACTTACACACAAGGTCTGCTAATTTGCATACATACCTAACAGCCCATGAAAGTGTATTAATAGTCAATAAAAAGAACATTAAATAAAATCGTATGAACGTCTCTCTCTCTCTCTCTCTCTCTCTCTCTCTCTCTCTCTCTCTCTCTCTCTCTCTCACCAAGGTACTCGGGTCAGTGTCATATATCCAGTGTTAACAAGTCTTTAACCCGGGCCATTGGAGATAATCTGACCAAAGAGGGCGCTAAGACCTCCCCAAGCTGCCTGGTATGTGAACAACCTCCCTCTTCCCTCCTGAATACCTCTTCCTCCTTCCTTACTTCCCCCTCCCTCCGTCCACCCAAACCCCTTTCTTTCCTCCCTTTTCCTTCCTCTTCTCCCTTCCCCTCTTGAATACCTCTTTTAGGACCTCTTCTTCTTCCCCCTTCCCTCCTTTCTTCCCCTTCTCCCTACTCCTAAATCTTCCTCCCTTTGCCTCTTCCCCTCCCATCAAACTCTTCCATTAGCTCTCCTATCCCTCTTATCCTCCCTCCCTTACTTTCTTTACCCCTGACCCTTTCCACTCCCTTACCTTCCCTTACACCATTTTTACCCCCTTCCTCTCTCCCTTACCCTCCCTTATACCTCCCTCTTGACGGTACTTTAGCACAGGTGTAGCCAGTGGGGGTAACCGTCACACCTGGCTAGTTACCTCCCTCCTTCTCTCCTTCTCTCCCTCTTCTTTCTGCTTCTTTACCTCTTTCTACTCCTTCCTATTTCTCTCTCTCTCTCTCTCTCTCTCTCTCTCTCTCTCTCTCTAAAACAGATGTGGCGAGAGAGGGGAGAGAAAGAGTAGCGAAGCGTGAGAGACAGAGATGGAAAGAGAAATAGAAAGAAGGGAGAGATGATGATGAAGCAGGAGGGAGAGATGAAAGGATGGATAAAGATACTGAAAGAGAGAAACAGAGAGAGGAAAGGGAGGAGGGAAAGGGAGAGAGAAGGGAGAATGAAAAATGCATAAATGGAAGAAGTAAAGCCGATGGAGGAAGAGAGAGAGAGAGAGAGAGAGAGAGAGAGAGAGAGAGAGAGAGAGAGAGAGAGAGAGAGAGAGAGAGAGAGAGAGAGATAATTATATAATCCATCACTATAGACATCTTGACACATGATGAAGAAGACAATGACCCCCCCCCCCCTCACCCACACGGGTAGGGGGAGGCTGGCATGCGCGGGGCGGTGCGTGCTATGACTGTAATGCGTTAAGTAGGCCTACAGGGGTGTTTACTATGTGTAAAATGTAGGCCTAGGGGGGATGGAGGAAGAGAAGGCAGAGAGGGGAGGGGAGAGGTGAAGGATGAACAGAGGAGGAAGAGGAGGGGAGGAGGGGAAGAGAGGTGTATTTGTATAAGGGGGGGGGGGTAGAGGATAGCTGTGTATATCTGGCTTGACGTTTACACCCAATACACTCACAGGAGAAGAGCCCCTTTGGGTACCTGTGATTTGGCCTGAGTGAGTGTAGTGCCTCGTGAAATATTGAGAGAGAGAGAGAGAGAGAGAGAGAGAGAGAGAGAGAGAGAGAGAGAGAGAGAGAGAGAGAGAGAAATTTGGTAGAAAGAAAGAAAGAAAGAAAGAAAGAAAGACGTGGAAAGTCAGAGACAGTTGGACAAAGTTGGGTGTTGACCAGTGAGGTTGGGTGACACTCTCCATCCCTCAACTTAAAACTCTGCAGACAAAGTTTCCCGTTCAATACCCGAGGCCAGACCGTGTTACCGAGGTCAGAGGTCAAGGTCACAGCTCGTTAATGGCTCGGGGGAAATATTACCAGCACAGAGTCACCTGAGTTAGTTAACAGAATATATAAACCATTGATATATTACACACATATTAACATAGTTGATTTTATGGTAAATTTAAAACAAACATATTTATTCCTTTACTGAATGATGGTAGAGTAAACACGGAATTTATACACCCGCAATTAATACCAAAAGTCGACTAATCATTTGAGACTTTGAATAAAATTGTGCACCTGTATCGGTACCTGTTCTTTACATCTGTCCCTTACACCTGTCCTTTACACCTGTACCTTACACCAGTCCCTTACACCTGTCTTGTACACCTGTCCCTTACACCTGTCCTCTACACCTGTCCCTTACACCTGTTCTTGTAAAGGTTCAAGGTTTCTCGGTACACTCTGAGACACTGAATCATGACGTGTTTACATTACCAGGTGGTGGAGCTCTGAGGCAGGTGAGCTGATAGTGACACCATCCTACCTGTAGAGAGAAGGAAATGATTTTAAGACAAATAAATAAATAAATAAATAAACAAATAAACAAATACACAAATAAATATATAAGGTACATGTATATACGTACACAGATGAAGGCCCACATTCTTATACACTTACTTCAATATAACAAATGTTAGTATTATGTACGTATAAATGTGTGTGTGTGTGTGTGTGTGTGTGTGTTTATAACTCCAACACACACACAAGAGCCCTCAGGTGTACCGCCACTCACCGACACTATCACTACCTGTATCCATCTCCAGGTGAACTGAAGGTAAATGGAGGTGAGTCAAGTATGAGGAGACGAACACCTGTACCAACACACACCCCGGGGAGCAGCGACCTGAGAGAGAGAGAGAGAGAGAGAGAGAGAGAGAGAGAGAGAGAGAGAGAGA
>CAUDMG010002269.1:1285000-1305000 GCA_958450375.1 Homarus gammarus | reverse complement strand
AGGCTTCAAGAATCTCGTGTTACGTTTCCTCATTCAATCCTTTCCCTTCAGATGTTCGCTGCCCTGTGTGTGACTAAGACCCGGCCGACGTGAGGGTAGTAATGTGGTAGTTTGAAGCGTCACTAACAACAACAATAACAACCATAACAACAACAATAACAACCATAACAACAACAACCACCACCATAACAACACCCAAACAAAAACAACTACAAAAGCAAAAACAACAACAATCATAACAACAACAACAACAATCACAACAACAAAAACAAAGGCAAAAACAACAACAATCATAACAACAACTATTTATACCTGCTTAACAAAAACAACCACAATGAAGCTCTTAATTAAATGAGTCTAATCTACCTGTCATTTTAACCTGGTGTTAACTATACGACAGGTAAACGCTAAGTAAATCTCTCTCTATTTGTCTGTCTGTCTGTCTCCGTCCATTAAACCAGGTGATCTGACAGTTATCAGGACCGTAATACAACAGAAGGTATTTATAAACGAGTGTTGTTACCTTGACGCAGTAGTTTAGACATTAAGCAGGAGAGTCTAGCCATTCAGCAGGAGAGTCTAGTCATTCAGCAGGAGAGTCTAGTCATTCAGCAGGAGAGTCTAGTCATTCAGCAGGAGAGTCTAGCCATTCAGCAGGAGAGTCTAGACATTCAGCAGGAGAGTCTAGCCATTCAGCAGGAGAGTCTAGCCATTAAGCAGTGTAGGTATCTTTGTAAATTGAAGAGGAGGAGGAGGAGGAGGTGGTGGAGATGGAGGAGGAAGAAGAGGAGGAGGAAGAGGAAGAAGAAGAGGAGGAGGAAGAGGAGGAGGTGGTGGAGATGGAGGAGGAAGAAGAGGAGGAGGAAGAGGAAGAAGAAGAGGAGGAGGAGGAGGAGGAGTGGTGGCTGTGTAGTGATGGTGTGGCTGTCATGATGTGGTGATGGTGTGGCTGCCATGGTGTGGTGATGGTGTGGCTGTCATGGTATAGTGGTTAGTTACACTCGATTCGTGAACATGTCGTGGGTTCGAGTCCCTGCTGGGGTGGGGCTGAGGGATCTTGAGACCTAACTCCTCTGTTTCATCCGTCACTGTTTACACATAAGTACACGAGGATCTTAACTAATGCCTCCCTGCTGTAGTGGTTAGCTTAACTCGCCTTGTTAGACACGAGTACCGGGGTTCGATTCCTTGGCCGAGGGGAACTTTTTCTTTGGAGACTAATTCTTATGCACCAATCATCTCCAATCACTTGTGTCTCGGCTATAAGTCTCCAGTCATGATTGAGGATCTCCAACAGATTGTGACGTGGCAGACTGGTTAGCATATTCGCCTCATAAACGAGAGGTACTGGGGTTCGAATCTCTTGAATAGTGTGGAACTTTCGAGCTCATTCCTATGCTTCGTTTACCTGTGTCCATCCAGCGGTAATTGGAAACCTGAACTGATATTGCTATTTACCCCTTCCTCCCCCCTCCCCCCCCTCCACCACCCGTCACTCTCCCTCCCTCCCCCAGCATCCCTCACCCTTCCTCCCCCCTCCCCCCCCCTCCACCACCCGTCACTCTCCCTCCCTCCCCCCAGCATCCCTCACCCTTCCTCCCCCCTCCCCCCCTCCACCACCCGTCACTCTCCCTCCCTCCCTCCCTCCCCCCAGCATCCCTCACCCTTCCTCCCCCCTCCCCCCCTCCACCACCCCTCACTCTCCCTCCCTTCCCCCAGCATCCCTCACCCTTCCTCCCCCCCTCCACCACCCCTCCCTCACTCTCCCTCCCTTCCCCCAGCATCCCTCACCCTTCCTCCCCCACCCTACCCCTCTCGCCCCTCCCCCCTCCCTATACTAAAGTGTTTCCCTTGTTCCCTCACTCCCCTCACCTAAGTTAAGGGGAGAGGTGATGTAGAGTTTGCCCTTTGACCTCCCCCTTCACCCACCCCCCTTTAATTGCCTAGAGATAACTCCATTTAACCTTACTACCTCACCCTTAGTACACCCCCTTAGTGTACCTTCCTTCCCCCTTAGTAACCCCCTTCCACTTAATACACTCCCTTCCCACCCCTTTAATACACATCTCTCCCTTAGTTCCCACCCCTTCCCTTAGTAACCACCACCCCTTCCTCACCCTCTTTCCAAGTTCTGTTACACTAAAACTCACCTGAAGTTCACCTGGGAGTTAATCACGTCTACTGAAGGTAAAACTCTTCTCAAACAATTCCCCTTTAATGAAAAAATACCTGAACACTACAAGACGCTCCTAACACCTTCACTAAACCACCACTGTTACCTTGGTGTCCTCTGTCTATTTGTCTGTCTAATTATTTGTATGTCTGTCTCTCTATCTGTCACCTCTCGTTACTCGTCCCCCTCACCACTCGTTACTTGTCTCCCTCACCACTCGTTACTCGTCCCCCTCACCACTCGTTACTTGTCTCCTTCACCACTCGTTACTCGTCCCCTTCACCCCCCCCCCCCCGCCAAGTACACAGGTGAGTGGCGGTAAACAGTGTCGCGGTGTCTTGTCAACAAAGGCTGTCTGAGACCACGTTTGTTTACACGAGTCAGCTGTTCACCATGACACAACCTGAGTTGCCAGGGAGTGTTAATTGGGGCCAAAGGGTGAAAACCGTTAACTTCGGTACACACACACGGACACACACACACACATACACACACACACACACATTCGAAATAATGGTTTGTTTCCTTAGGGATTTACACTAAAACGTTTGTATCGATGAATAACAATATAATTTAAGTGTCTGGCTTTAGCAGGAAATATTCATCGAGCATTACAAAGCTTTAGTATGTATATAAAGCTTAGTGGCTTGTTCCAGCTGAATACAAAAAGCATCACCTGAAGAACTACCACCCCAGCTTATTTCACCTAAAGATTAACCACCCTAATAATACCTTAACCTAACCTAATCCACTATCAACCTACCCTAACTTAACCTCACACCTAAATAGTGTGAGGGTGAAAAATCTTCCGGTCAACTAAGCTGGGGGGGATAATCTTCCGGTCAACTAAGCTGGGGGGGATAATCTTCAAGTGAACTAAACTGGAGGTGGATAATTTTTAGGTCGTCGAGGAAGTCAATAGCTGGTTACCGCTTCTCAAATTCACAGTAACCTTTCCCCGCCTCCCTCACCGGTTCACATCCAACATTAATGAGACTTTAAGAAAACATTTATTTTTTAATGTTGGAGACTACAACACATTCTTTAACCCTTTGAGGACGATGGTTTAACCCTCCAGGCCTCAAAGGGTTAACAGACTAGTAATTATCCTAACACTCCTGTATAGTAGAGAGAGAGAGAGAGAGAGAGAGAGAGAGAGTCATGACCTACAACACTATCATCAAATCACTAAGAAAAACAAACAAATAAATTACTAGCCAATTCGACAGTAAACAAACAACAAGGTGAAAGAGGGAGTGTACCTGACTTTACACTTGGGAATATGAAGGCAGTTGAGTGCAGTGCCGGGTACACTATCATCACCACTCTTACATTATCCACCACCATCATCACTACCACCACCACCACCACCACCACCATCATCATCATCATCATCATCACCACCATCACCATCATCACCACCATCATCATCATCAACCTTGTAATTCTGGTTCACCACAAGACGACGAAAAACACCATCAAGGAAACTCGAACCAACGTCCTCGCCTTACAAACCACACGACGTTAACCACTCCGCCACAAATACTAAACAATTCCCAACGCAATTTTACACAACAGTTATAGTTTCTGCGAGTGTAAAACCTCTATATAACGGACTACATGGAGAAGATGGTCCGTTATATAGAGGGACGGTCCGTTAGATGTGAAACCCCCATATAACGAACTATTTAGGAGATAAAAGTCCGTTATATCGAGTGTCCGTTAGATCTAAAAACCTCCATATAACGGATAATATGGAAAGAGTAGAGTAGTCCGTTAAATAGAGGTTTTACTGTATCAAAACACTGGTGTATGTTTAACAGTGAAGCGGGCGGGGGGGGGGGTGTTATCAATGGTTCAAACAGTGTTAAAATGTTTACTGTTAATATCACGGCTTCTTATCCTGATAGCCTCTCTTCTAACCTAACCTAACCTACCTAACCTAACCTAACCTAACCTAACCTAACCTAACCTAACCTAACCTAACCTTATCATTCGGATTGGGGTCAGCTAGGGTCACGGCCATTTCGGATAGGAGCTAAATTAGAGTGAAGTTCATTCGGAATCAACTTAATCCTGATGGTAAGGTAAGGTAAGGTAAGGTCAGGTAAGGTCAGGTAAGGTAAGGTAAGGTCAGGTAAGGTAAGGTCAGGTAAGGTTAGGTCAGGTAAGGTTAGGTCAGGTAAGGTAAGGTAAGGTAAGGTCAGGTAAGGTCAGGTAAGGTTAGGTCAGGTAAAGTAAGGTAAGGTAAGGTAAGGTCAGGTAAGGTTAGGTCAGGTAAGGTAAGAGGTAAGGTAAGGTCAGGTAAAGTAAGGTAAGGTAAGGTAAGGTAAGGTAAGGTCAGGTAAGGTTAGGTAAGGTAAAGTCAATTAAGATAAGGTTTTCCATTAAGACTATCAGAGAGAGAGAGATAATTATGCTTACATAGACGAGAGAGAGAGAGAGAGATAGAGCCACCCACCCACCCACTCACCCAGCCACACAACCCAGCCAGCCAGCCAGCCAGCCAGCCAGCCAATCTAACGCAGTCACATAAACGTTAATAACAGCATCATCCGGGATCATCACCATCAGAGGCACACAACAAAAGTGTTATTGGAGGCACAATGGTGTAGTCCCCGTCACACTATGCCGCCGCTCACCTCCCTCGTAACAAAGTCAAATTCGAATTCAAACACGACAGCCATGGGGAAATTATGTGCCCCCCCCCCCCTTCCTCCCTCGACTGAAGAGAGAGAGAGAGAGAGAGGGAGAGAGAGAGAGAGAGAGAGAGAGAGAGAGAGAGAGAGGGAGAGAGAGAGAGAGGTGTGTGTGTGTGACCAGGTAACCGCTTGCGTCAGGTATAAAATATTATACAGGTACAGCCATATGATATACTGGACGGCGGAGCGAGGCGGAAGAGTTGAGAGGGGAGAGGAGGGGGAGAGGGAGAGGGGGGAGAGGGGAGAGGGAGATGGGGGGTAAGTGAGGGGAGGTAACCTGATTGTGGGATGGGGTAGAGGGACCGTAAAAAATAAACCACTGAGGGACGGAACAGGCGGTGGAAAAATGAGATCAATTGGACAGGTGAATGGAAGGGGAGGTCACAGATGATTAAAGGACAGATGAAATGGACGGAAAGGTGGGATAGAAAATGACTGGGATAGATGATGAGACTGACTGTGTGGGATGGGAGGGATAGAACAAGTGAAAGTGACTGTGGGATTAAAAAAAGAGGAAAGTAAACAAAGAGAAAAACAGAGGAAAAGAATAAATAAAGCGAGGAAAAAAAGAGGAAATGAGGAAAAACTCGAGGGATAAATCAGAGGCCAACACCAGATGACAACAATAAATCTTCAGTAGACGGTAAATCGTCCACTAATGGTGAA
Organism: Homarus gammarus; assembly: GCA_958450375.1. Classification (NCBI taxonomy): domain Eukaryota; kingdom Metazoa; phylum Arthropoda; class Malacostraca; order Decapoda; family Nephropidae; genus Homarus; species Homarus gammarus. Next base: position 1,299,459 of record CAUDMG010002269.1, on the reverse strand, counting down.
GCGAAACAACGGTAGTGAATCATGGTGATGTATGGTGAGTGGTGAGCAGGGTGACCTGGTGAGGTGAGTGAGGTATGGTGAATAGTAATGTGGTGTGTGTGTGTGTGTGTGTGGTAATGTAGTGAAGGAGGGTTGAGCAGGAGGAGGAGGAAGGGGAAGAGGGAGGAGGAGGAGGAAGAAGGAAGGAAGAGCATCCACTAGAAAAAGAGGGCGGGGCAGGAAGAGGAAGACCCACAGTAGTACAGGAGGGCGGGGCAGGTAGCACGTTCCCTTTAACAACAGGTACTACACACACACACACACACACACATTATACTACCACCATCACCTGTAACCATAGACTTCCTCCTACTACCACTACTACTACCACTACTATTACTACTACTCCTACTACTCCTACAAAAACAATTAGTGAACACAACCTAACCTAACATAATCCATCCTCTCCCTGAACCTAACCTAACCAACACTGTGGTTTTAGTAAGAATATTGGTGTACAGTTGAAGGAGATGGTGAGGCTCCCGCATGACACCGTGGCACTCAAGAGAATTAATGAATAAATTACTGAGAAGACATCAGGAAATTAAAACCACTCTGCTTCCTTATGCTCATCAATGATGCCCTAAGAGAAACCCCTGCTCGCTGGAAATATGTCGACGACTCCACCATTGGGATCAGCGTCAACAATTCTGCTCCCAACTATACCGCCCTTCAGGATTTATTGAACAGTCTCCAAAACTGGGCTACCAACAACCATGTCACCATCAACCATACCAAGACCATGGTTATGCACATCAACCTCTCCTCCGACATTGTCCCACCTCCTTCCATTACTCTAGGTCCGAACACACTCCAGGTCGTAGATTCCACGAAGCTCCTCGGCGTCACCATAGACAACAAACTAAATTGGAAACCACACGTCAATGAAGTTGTCAAATCCTCCAGTTTCCGTCTCCACCTCCTCCGCCGACTCAAGTCCCTCGGAGTTCCTGCACACGAGCTCCTCAGTGTTTACACAACATTCATACTTCCCAAGCTCACCTATGCCTCCCCCACCTGGTCTTCCTCCCTAAATGCCACACAACGTAAACACCTAGAAAAAGTGCAAAAGAGGGCATGCAAGATTATTCTCTCCTCCTCCTACTCCACATATCAAGAAGCGCTCAACACACTGACCCTTTCGACTCTCACTGACCATCACCACGACCTCATCTGCAAATTTGGTAAGAAGCTTCTACACCATCCCCGACACCGGCTCCTGCTACCACCCGAGGTCCCTTGTCCGAGAATTGCTGTTCGACACCACAACCGCATCCAGCCCATACGTGCACGAACTGATCGCTATAAGAACAGCCCAGTCCCAACCATTGTAAAAATTATCAATAACTTGTAATACTGTAACACTGTCACTATGTTGAATTGAACTGTAGTTTGAGCTTTTCCCCATCTAAGTTATTATATGTCTTATTTGTGTCACTTATGTTACTTGTATATTATTTGTAATTCGTAACCCACTCCCCAAATATGTAACTGTATATTTTCAGCCTTCTGGCTGCCAAGCTCTTTCAATAAACCGTTAATTATTATTATTATTATTATTATTACACACACACACACACACACACCAAATTATGATACAGCAGCCTTGTGTTTGTCACTCTGCCTGTAGTGTTGTTAGTGAATAATTATCTCCAATTGGGCACGACAGCTGTTAATTCCCGCCAGAGTGGTCGCCGAGGAGCTTGTCTTTAGCGACGACACACAGGTTAGGTTAGTGTGTGTTTGTATTCAGGTCTTCAAGTTGAATTTTACACTAGTCGAACCTCCCCTCGTGTGTGTGTGTGTGTGTGTGTGTGTGTGTGTGTGTGTAATAAATACGACGCCAGAAGCTGTTCATCATAAATTCCAACACGCCTTCATACATCAGCCTGGTATGGCCCCTGGCGTCTCTCTCTCTCTCTCTCTCTCTCTCTCTCTCTCTCCTCCTCAATCCATCTTCTCTGTTCTTCCAATTCTCCTCAACTTTATTTATCTTCTTCCTTCAACTTCTTCCTCCTTCTTCTCGTCCTCTCATCACCCTTACTCTCTCCTCCTATATTCTATCTTCCTTCCTTCCTCTTTCCTACCTTTATCCATTTCCTCTCTTGCAAAACCGACACCCCCCCCTCTCTTCCTCCCAACAAACCCATCCCCCCCCCCAAAACCCACCACCCCCTCCCCCAAAACCCACCCCCCTCCCCCAAAACCCATCCCCCCCTCCCCTAAAACCCATCACCCCCTCCATCACCCCTTCCTCTTTCTCCCATTCGTCTTCATTTAATCCTTCCCTCATTCATTCATCTGTCTCTCTTGCCCCCATCCTTGTCCGATCCTCAACTCCTGAACTGAACGAATATATGTGATAATAATACGAAGGTAAACGGGAATAGGCGAAGATGAGAAGAACAGATATAATTAATTCACAGCTTCAGGATAATACCTCCTCTCTCTCTCTCTCTCTCTCTCTCTCTCTCTCTCTCTCTCTCTCTCTCTCTAATTCCCTTAATCAATCTTTTTAAGGTAACTTACTGTCTACTAACCTATTTTATCATGTACTTAACTACCCTGCTACTGTCAATTTTATCTGTCTATCGTCTACTTAACGTCTACTTATCTGTCTACTTATCCATCTACTTTCCGTTTAATTATCTATTTATTTAAGGTAGAAAATATAGGTAAATATTTTCCTCTTTCATCAATGTATAATATATTTCACTATTAATTTTTTCAGGAAATGTTTTAAAATATATTAGTGAATATAATTGAATAAATGAATAATTAAATAGGATATAATATTTGTAATTTTAAATACGATTAATTATCATTTAATCCAATTTAGTGAATTAACATACTGGTGACGTTTATAAGCAAGAGTAATTAGACAAATATTCCTACACAAACTATAATAATAATAATAATAATAATAATAATAATAATAATAATAATAATAAAAACCATCTGATAAAAAAATAATAATAATAATAACGCGAGTAATTCTTGTCTCTCTCTCTCTCTCTCTCTCTCTCTCTCTCTCTCTCTCTCTCTCTCTCTCTCTTGTTTCCCCCCCCCCCTCTCTAGACAATGACACAGACCATCACCTCTTCACACCTCCCTCACCAGGTTACCATTGTCATGCCCCGCCACTCACCTGTCATATTTACCACCAATTTTAACAAGTAGGAGTTAATCTGATTATGTTAACAGGTGCTGGTGGTGTATGGAACGATCGTTATGTGTTACGTGAGTATTAAATGATGATGATGGTGATGCTGGTGATGGTGATGATGGTGATGATGATGATAATGGTGGTGGTGATAACAAACATAACATCAATAAAAAGAACAACAACAACAGCAATACTAACAAAAACAACAACAACAATAATAACAACGATAATAATGTTACTCTGATGAATTTACAAGTTACAAAAACATAATTTACCTGACGATTACACAGTCCAGCCAGGAACAAAACTCCCTCCACACACCTGTCCAAACTTACACCAAACACCACCATCATATATAGCCAAAATAGTATTACACATATGAAAACAAACCTATAATAGCAGATGAAACATTTACCAGTATAATAAAGGTCACATTTAAGGGAAATATTACGTTATAAATTGAATATAACAAACGACTTGATGAACGAGGTTGTTAGGTATGCAGTCGTGGAGCTAGCAACACCACCAGCAATTAATGAGGAACCTGTTGAAGAAGGGGGAGTTTACCTGTTGTCTCATAAGGGCCTCCACCAGTCTCCGGGCGAGGTTCTGCAAGGTGTGTATAAGCGCCACTCTCGTTCGGTTCTGTACATCTCTGCATACATCCATTTATGAATCTAATTAAGGTGTATAACTAGAGCATGTCGAAGGTGATTATACCTTTTGTGTGTGAGTTTTTTTTATTGCCTAACTAATGGACGGTTTACTCTGTGTGTGTGTGTGTGTTTGTGTGTGTGTGTGTTTTACCTCAACTGCTGTTCGTGTTAAAGATTAAATTGACCATTGTGTAGGGGGATTAATCAAGAGTGGGGATTTACTGTATGCTGTTTAGGTTAGGTGTTTTGTATCAGACGTGGATTACATATCATTATTTTGGGATTAATCATGATTACATACAGAAGGGATTTATTAAATGGACACCTTACTCTACAGTTGGGGAAGTGAAGGCTATCAGGTGCAGTTCCGGCCACGTTGCCTCCAAACGTACAGAGGATTACAAACAGGGATTACTTAACACACGAGGATTTAACACCACATGGCGATTACTCTGAGACAAACAACATGATATTGGCCTTAAAAAATCCCATCAGAGGAGAGATTTATCTGTGTTTGTGGATTAGGGAGATGACAACCAGACGGACAATTACTACTGGACTCTGTGGAGATTTAATACACACCGCACACTAGGATTTACGGCTTACTTAATGGAGGAATTCATCAATATGGAGGGATTACGCTGGTGGAGGGATTACATTGGTTACTGGTGGTAGTAGTGGTGATGGTGGTGAAGGTGGTGCTTGTGGTGGGTGAGGCGGGCAGCGGCGCGGTGGTCAGGAGGGGACATCACCGCTGGTAGCTTGCAAGTGATGCTGGCGACTCCCTTATTAGGTAGTGATGACCTTGGCCACCTCCAGCCGGTCCACCTGATCCCTCCCTGCTGTGTGTATATGTGTGAGTGAGTGTGTGTGTGTGTGTGTGTGTGTGTGTGTGTGTGTGTGTGTGTGTGTACTTGCATGTGTAGGATTTGTATGTGTGGGCATATATATATTAATACACGTACCCCAACACACACACACACACACACACACACACACACACACAGCCTTGACATTCACACCTCACCCAGACCTTCCATGTACTCAGGTGTGAAGGCCGAGCACCACCCCAGCTCAGTCTACCTGGACACTATCACCTGGCTGTCAGTCCCTCAATGGGCCGAGTACGTGGTGAGTCTACACGTATTGTTACAGGTGAGAATTATAAAGTTGACAGATTGGTCTCTCTATATCTCTATCAATATGCTCTCTCTCTCTCTCTCTCTTTCATCAATCTGTCAGTCTCTCTCTCTCTCTCTCTCTCTCTCTCTCTCTCTCTCTTTCTCTCTCAGTCATTAAAGGCCACGTCAATAGCACAGTACTAATCACAACGACTGACGTAAGCAATCCGTACAGCCCTCAACAGTACATACCAATAACCGGAGCATAGAATAGTCTTATAATGTATAGCAGTTAAGATGGCGTCCAGCGTATAGCATGTTGCATAGCGTTCAGTATATAGGACAGCTTCTAGACGTGAAGTGGAGTATGGTGAGGTGGTGTTTGGGTGTGTTTGTTTTTGTTTTTTGTTTTTTGTGTTTCTTGTGTTTTTTTGTGTTTTTTGTTATTTGTTATTGTGTGTTTGTTTTTTGTTTTTTTTTACGAGGGAAAGTAATAAAATCCTGAAGTGGTGATGACGGACGGGAGAAGATGAAAATAACGAGAGAGAAAGTTGTGAACGAGAGGAATATCTTACGAGAGTTGACGAGTGATGATAACGAAAGTCTAACGAAAAAGGAAAGTATCGAACCTTACGAGAGAGAGAGAGAGAGAGAGAGAGAGAGAGAGAGAGAGAGAGAGAGAGAGAGAGAGAGAGAGAGAGAGAGAGAGAGAGAGAGAGAGAGACACCTGGGTTAATGCGGAAAATAATAATGAGAAAAAGTAATAAAAGATGGAAGAAGATCAATGATAAATTAGAATAACAATAATAAAGGAGAATTAGTTACGGACAGGGACGGACGGACGGAAAAACATACAGAGGACCAGACAGAAGAGGGGGCTCAACACTCCCCTCTACACCCCCAAGGCTCCTAACCCCCTCCCCACACCTCCAAGGTTCTTCACCCCCTCCCCCCACCACTCAACCTCCCCACACCACAGTCACCACACAATACCTATCTATCGCTCACTGATCGATGGTATCGTCGAGGTGGCTATAACACACACACACACACACACACACACACATCTATCTATCTATCTGTTTGTTGTCTTCTTAACACCGTAACTTTCCAACACTTGCAGTTATTACCTCAAGTGTCTCAGGATAGTCACTTGAGGGTCTTGGCTATTGTGTTTGGTCAGAGGGCGGGGTCAGAGGTCACCTGACGGGTGGAGGTGTTCATATTGGATATCTCACCCTTGAACATCTCTCTCACCGGGGTCCCTCTCGCTCTCTCACTTATACTTTCCTTTCTCTCTCTCACCTCTCACTCTCCCTTTTCATATCTCACTCCCTCCCTCCTCTACCTCCTTCCCTCCCTCCTCTACCTCCCTCCCTCCCTCTACCTCCCTCCCTCCCTCCTCTACCTCCCTCACTCCCTCCCTCTACCTCCCTCCCTCCCTCCCTCACCGACCAAGAGTGCGAGTGGCTCTCTCTTGAATAGTGAGAGCATCAAAAGCTATCACACCCTTTGTCTACCTCTGTGCTGTCACCAAGGCTTCCATACTGGTGAGAGAGAGAGAGAGAGAGAGAGAGAGAGAGAGAGAGAGAGAGAGAGAGAGAGAGAGAGAGAGAGAGAGAGTAATTAAAAAATAACAATAATAACATTAACAACAATTAAAACCTAAACAAAACAAAAACATCAAATCACCTTAAAAAATACAACACTACACTACACTACACTACGCTACGCTACGCTACACTACACTACACTACACCCTCCTGTGTACGCCCCCTTTTTGTGTTTAGGGACGCTGATTGGTGTGTGAGGTCGCTGGTAAACCGACTCAACGGGCTGGGAGGAATTTCATTGGGCCATTAGTTAGAAGTGGGCGGGGCCAGAGCTAGGTCAGGTCATTCTCTAATATACGGAATGTAAACATATAACTTCCAGCTGATTGTATTATAAATATTGTAATATTAACCTAACCTAACCACATCTCAGGTAAGTCTCATTAACTCGGATTACCTGTACACCTGGTTCTATATAACTCCTTACTAATTCACATCATCAGGTAAACATAACTCTACGCTAATTAACCTTTTTTACCTGAGAGAGAAAGATAACAACAACATTTATCTCCCGAGTAACGACCAGACAACCAGACAACCAGACAACCAGACGACCAGACAACCAGACAACCAGACGACCAGACGACCAGACAGGTAAGGTATTCTTCTAAGTTGTTTGGTTTACATTACACGGCAGGTAATTACCTCTACCAGCGCACAGTCTTTCCTAAATATAAAAACAGCCTTAAAATATCTGATTCTCGACTTGAAAATAGATAAATAAAATAAAACATAAAATAAATATCATATACATAAATAAATAAATACAAATTAAAAAGGATAATGTATAAATAAAAATAAAAAAAACATACAAAAAACAATAAAAAACAAGAGAAAAACACTCAAACAATAAAAGAACAAAAAACAAACAATTAAAACTAAACAAAAAAACAAAGAAAAAATGCAAATAAACAACAACAAAATACAAAAACAAAAACAGCTAATTGGCCCCAACAGAAAACGAGAATATAAATAAGAGTCAAGGAGGGGAAACTACGTCCTTGGTGGAGAGTAAAACAGGGTCGCCTCACCTCACCATCCTTCTTGGGTAATGACACCTTGCCAAGCCTCCACCTCCTCTTGGTTTATGATTCGAGAAACGTAGATAAATACTCCCCCCCCCTCCTCCCTACCCCTCCATCCCTCCTCCCCCATCCCTACCTACCTACCTACACTCAGACGCTGCTGTTGGAGAGTGGGGTGAGAGGGAGGTGAGAGGGAGAGGTTTGGAGGAAGAAAAGAGAGGATAAGAGGTAAGGTGGGTATGGTAAGCGAGAAAAGAATAAGAAGAGGAGGAAATAAGAGGGGAGTATTAGCAAAAGGGAAGAGGGGGAGAAGTAAAGGGAAACTAAGAGGAAAGGAAAAGAGGGGTATGGGTAGAAGAGAAGAAAAGGGAGAAGTTATGATAAGAAGAGAAATAGTAGAAGGAGAATTTTAAAGGGGCGAGGAGATATGAAGGGAGAAATGACAAGGAAAGAAGAGAAGCAGGAAGATAATGTGATGAAAATGGAAAAGAAGAAGAAGAGAGAAATTGGTATGGAAATGACACTAGGGAGGAGGAGGAGGATAGGCAGCTCTCCAAACACTAACTATCCACCACGACATACAAACATCCATCCACCTTCAGTCTAACCAGTGGAGGGCGGTAAGGGCCAACACGAGGCAGACAAGCATAACCCACCAGCTGAGGTGTGTGTGTGTGTGTGTGTGTGTGTGTGTGTGTGTGTGTGTGTGTGTGTGTATTACCTCCACTGGTGTATTATTATGTATGCAACACTAGCGCCAGTCATGCATACTTCTATTACTGTTGTTGTATGAGTCTGTCTGTTATTTGTTACTGTTATCCCCCCACTCACCCAGCCACACCCACCCAGCCACACCCACCCAGCCACACCTACCACACCATCCTCGCCTCCACATCTCCCACAAAGGTTAACTCATAAAAAGTATCCAGGTAAAAGTGGTCATCATACCAGTAGACTTGGGAGCATCCGTGGGCCCTAAACCTACAGCTAAGAGATGACAGTGTGGGTTAGGTCTTCCCCCCCCCCCCTCCTCCCCTTCCCCCCTCCCCCCCCCTCCCTCAGCATACAAGGACGCTCTCTTTCACCCTGTCGGCTTCCGTTTCTGAGACCCATATTGCTGGGCCATTAGTTCTGTGCCCGAGTGCAGGTAAATTATTGTTATATATCTGTTTAACTTTTGGGAGGATTTTTACTGTGTAGCTCTCTCTCTCTCTCTCTCTCTCTCTCTCTCTCTCTCTGGGTGTGTTCGGGGTTTGGGGCGATTCCCTTTCCGATTGGTTGGGGTTCAAGGCGATTCAGTTTCGACTCTGGATAGTTAACAAGACACAACTACAGATCTGAACGGTTCAGACTCCATTACATATCAACAAATAGATTCATGAACTTCAAATAACCATAATAATGACAACTCAAGAAGTAAATGAACAAGACCACATCACTATACTCTAAACAGCACTGAGTCTAATACACCACCAGTCACCCCTCAAAAAAGTATAGGGACCCTTCTGCTACCCTAAACAACAACACAACCATGCAGTAACAAACTATTAAAGGTCACTGGTGCATAGTTATGGTTCAGGGACTACCAATTTCAGGGTTTTTAGGAGGGATACTGACCCTGACCTGTGACTCAGTGTCTCTTATATCATTCTAGGGGCCTTCCTCTTCCCTCGGGGCCAAGGTTGTTGTGTTCTGTTTTGTCTTCTGGTTAATGAGAAGTCGGCTAAAGGTTCGGGAATCAAAAGCAAAAGGTGAATAAATGGACTTACAGACAGACAGACAGACAGACAGACAGACAGACAGACAGGCAGGCAGACAAACAGACAGGCAGACAGACAGACAGACAGACAGACAGGCAGACAGACAGACAGACAGACAGACAGGCAGACAGACAGACAGACAGACAGACAGACAGGCAGACAGACAGACAGACAGACAGACAGACAGACAGACAGACAGACAGACAGAGACAGACAGACAGGCAGACAAACAGACAGGCAGGCAGACAGACAGACAGACAGGCAGACAAACAGACAGGCAGGCAGACAGACAGACAGACAGGCAGACAAACAGACAGGCAGGCAGACAGACAGACAGACAGGCAGACAGACAGACAGACAGACAGACAGACAGACAGACAGACAGACAGGCAGGCAGACAGACAGACAGACAGGCAGACAAACAGACAACAGCGCCATACCATCAGACACTCCCCACATGACCAAGGTGTATCATAAATCCTCTATATTACGATACAACTCTACAGGACAGGTAGACTATACTAGTAATTACCTGAGATAATCATATAAACACACTCATAGGTAATAAGACTTCAACGGAGGATTATAAATTAGCAAATAGGCGAACAACGGTGAGGTAATTCCTACATCCTGAGAGGAATTAGCACAACGTAGGACCCCCCCCACTTCCCCCTCCCCCTCATCCCCCCACTTCCCCCTCCCCCTCACCCCCCCCCACTTCCCCCTCCCCCTCACCCCCCCCCACTTCCCCCTCCCCCTCACCCTCCCCCTCACCCTCCCACTTCCCCCTCCCCCCCCCCCACGGTAAAGCATATACAGTACACTAAGCTTTAAGATTACACAGAGAAAGGTTCATTTGTGTACGAATTCACCCAACACTTTTGGCGAGTCTCCAAGCAAACCGGGGAATATACTCTCTCTCTCTCTCTCTCTCTCTCTCTCTCTCTCTCTCTCTCTCTCTCTCCTGGTGTAGGGATGAATATATGAGCAGAAAAATACGACGAATAAACGGGTGGGGGGAGGCAACCAGATGACCACACACCGCCGGCCCTCGTTACCAAGATCAGCTCCTCATTTACATATATTCACCTACATTTTGTTCGGGATAATGTTGAGGTTTTTAATGTAGGTTGATTCTCTTACTAGTAGCAGAGTCGTGTAGCTTTGCTTGTCTAATTTCATGGGTTATTTTATCTCAGTGTATGTATGTATGTATGTATGTATGTATGTATGTCTTGTAATTATATTCATCCATTCATCTTTTGTTCTTTACGATCAAATACTTATTTTCAACTCTCCTCCGTTCCCCTCCTTCTCTCTCTTCCTCCCTTCCTTCCTTTTTTTCTCTCTCCTTCCTCCAGTCTCTTCTCTCTCTCCTGTCCCTTCACTCCTTTCTCTCTCTCCTCCCTTCCTCTCTCTCTCTCTTCCCTTCCTTTCTCTCTCTCCCTCTCTCCCTTTCTCTCTCTCCTCCCTTCCTCTCCCTTTCTCTCTCTCCTCCCTTCCTCTCCCTCTCTCTCTCTCTCCTCCCTTCCTCTCCCTCTCTCTCTCTCTCTCTCTCTCTCTCCTCCCTTCCTCTTCCTCTCTCTTCCCTTCCTCTCCCTCTCTCTCTCTCCTCCCTTCCTCTCCCTCTCTCTCTCTCTCCTCCCTTCCTCTCCCTCTCTCTCTCTCTCTCCTCCCTTCCTCTTCCTCTCTTTCTCCCCCTCCTCTCACTACGGCCAGATAAAAGGATTAAAGTTAGTGGAGTCATTTATCCAAACGTCCAGATCCTCCGGCGATGTGTTGTTGCTGGCGGAAGAAAACTGAGAGTGAAGAATTGGTTTTTTTGTGTTGGTGAAGAGGGCGATCAGTGAGGCTCCCTTCCTGATGGTGAGTAATTGAAGTGTTCCAGCTAAATACCAGAGTTCCACAGGTTCCAGTTAAATACCAGAGTTCCAGACAGACGTTCCAGGTAAGGGCATCAGTCCCAGGTGTTCGTTTTAATACATCAATTCCAGAAGTTCCTCTCAAATAACTTAGTTCCAGTCTTCCAGTTCCGTCCTCCCAAATGACGTCAGCCCCCAGCATTCCAGGTAATTAAGTAATTTCCAGGTAGATCTCGATATTCCAGACGGCAGGTGTTCCAGAGAGAAAATATTCCCAGCGTGAGGCTAATGAGGTTCTCTGCACAGGTAAATAGTCTCACGTGTGTCAAGTCATCATAAGCCTTCAGGACAGACGGGCGGCTCAGGTGTGTCCCCAGCCTAACCTCCCCCTCCCCTCTCTCAGTGATTCCCCCACTTCTCCCTCCCTCCATCCCCCTTCCTTTCCCTATGCTCTCGCTCTCCCTATCCTCTATCCTTCTCTCTGTCTCTTTCCGCTCCCTCCCTCCCTCCCTCCCCGTCTCCCCCTCTCCACCGTTTCTCGTCCCCTCTCCCCCCTCCTCTCTTCCGCCAGCTCCTTACACCTATCTCCCACGCCCAGTTTCCACACATTTCCCACGCCTGTCTCCGGGTATCCCGTTCCGCCACGCCTGTCACTCACCCGACAATACCCCACCTACGTTACCTACGCCCATCCTTAAGTCCGCAGTCACGCGTCACGCCTAGTAGAGCTGTCTTGTTGTCACCTGTGTAACACACACACACACACACACACACACACACACACACACACACACACACACACGCTTGAGTCTAGTCTCCCGAGGCAGTGAGTGTTTGGTTGAGGATGAAGTGACTAAGAGATGACATTGAGGTGTGACTTAGATACAGTAATTAGACATGATAGATCCAAGGTTGTTTGAGCCTTTACTGCCTACACCTGTCACCGCCCATCCTGTCCTCGTGTCAAGTCTCACTGCTGTTGTCATACCTGTTCCTACACACCTGCCCCCCCCCCCCCAAGGTGTAGTCCTGTATGTCCTCCCTACACCAGTCACCAGTCTATGTCACTCACCTCCCACCCCACTCCCTGATCCCAGTCTCAATCCCTGTTTCCTCCCTCACCCTCCCAACCCCAGCTTCCTCACACCCTTTCCTCCCTCACCAAACACCCTCAAACTCCCTCACAATCAAATCCCATAACATGTTGGTCCTCCCTCCACCCCCCCCCCCTCAGTCTCTCCTAACTATCTCCAAAATCTCCCCACGCCTCTGCCTACCTGGGGGGAGGGGGGGGGGGGCAAAAGCAGGAGACGCCCGCGGATCACTATCTCCATGTTGACAGGGGTGAGGGATGAGAGACACGATATCTCTTGTGGTTGTGGGGGAGGGAGGGAGGGGGTGAGGGAGGGAGGGGGTGGGGGTGAGGGAGGGAGGGACGATGGATGGGGTTGGTTGCTCATTCATTCTCTCTCAACAACAGGTGAGACGAGGGCATAGAGGTGAAAGACTGTGATTAATAACCTAATAACAACAACGACAACAATTTTAACACAAAGGTCAGAGGTTACTCGGAGTCATCGTCTAAGAAGTTCACTATGACCTAATCTAACCTAACGTCATCTTAATAACACTAACATATTTCTAACCTTAAGATCTTGACAGGTGAAATTAACAGGTAAAAGTTCCTTGATATTACCTGGACACTGATATAGAAAATGAGAATAAATGTCACTTGAATATAATAAGCTCCTTCCTAGTACATGAAACTCAGACTAAAATTATTTGATATCCCCCCAAAGAAAATCAGGTATTTAAAAATATATTAAAACAAACTATAAAGATATTACCCAAAGTGTCCCGTACAGTATGTTGTGAGGTAGCTACAGCAAACATCAACACCAAACTGGGCACAATTACACACAGGTAGTTTAATGAAGGTTGAAGGAAGAGCCACAACGGGAAATCAGGTAACATTCCCACGGTTATGACACTCGACTCCATAATAAACAATTAAGAGAGAATGGCATAATGGCGGGGAATTAGTTGATTTATTAGCGACAGGTGAGACGGGGACCTCATTACTCTTACCCCGTTACCTGGCTAATTTAACACCTGAGATATGGGTTCATTATTACACCTTAAAGAACCCAACTTAAGACTACCGGCGGTATTCCCAATTTAAGATAATCACACCTGACTCCTTTAAATAACGAGAGGAAATTTGCACCATAATTTCACCATAATTTGCACCATAAATATCTGTTAATATCTTATAGAAATAATAACAGACAGGTTAATTAGGTTTTCGTGCACCAAGTTTAGTTATATATAGACCCTCAGGAGCTACGGTAACACCTGGGATAAACACTAATTAAACGCCAGGTAGACCTTATTACACAGGTGACGAGAACTTTACTTTAAATTTGGTTACGAATTAAAAAATAAATTCCTGGTTATATACAACACGTCATCTTCAGGAACAACAAGACTTAAACATACACTCAGACTTAAACATACACTCAGACTTAAACATACACACAGACTTAAACATACACTCAGACTTAAACATACACTCAGACTTAAACAAACACTCAGACTTAAACATACACTCAGACTTAAACATACACTCAGACTTAAACATACACTCAGACTTAAACATACACTCAGACAAACAAACACTCAGATACAGCCAATACAGGTACGGACACTCCCACAAGACACCTGGCTGCCTCATAACAAGGGTCTCAACCTGTGTGGTCTTCATTTATTTACATACGAACAGATCAATGAAGATGAAACTAAAAACACAATCAAAAGTTGGCTAAATCCTTATATATTTCACAAACTTTCTTCCTGAGTTTTACTTTTTAATGTCAACTGGAAAGGTGTCATCATTGGGTAGGTAAGAACTTGTGTTATGAATGACAAAGTATAAATATATTCATGAGTAAGTTAAATAAATTCCCTTAAGTTATCCGCAATATAAATAACTCCCATGGCACACACAACAACAGTCTCATGGCTCACCGTAACTAATGCACAGGTAAGCGCCAGGTAAAATGTATTAAGTCAACTATTATAATGTTACACCTCATATAAATAGTTGATCAGGTCACACACACACACACACACACACACTTAATTAATCTCAGGTATGCGTCAGGTAAATCTATCAATAAAACTCTACTAATATAAACCATAATATATATCATAAACA
>CAUDMG010002269.1:1265000-1282500 GCA_958450375.1 Homarus gammarus | reverse complement strand
TCACTTACCAACTTTCCTCTTCCGTCCTCCCTCTTCCCTCCCATCACCCCCCTTTCCTTCTCCTACCTCTTTCATTATCCATCAACTCCCCTACTCTCGTCACCCACCACCTACCAAACTAGCAGGGCGGAACACCTCACCTGGACCTGCAACACCTGTGTACCTCCTAGTACCCCAATGACTCCTGCACAGGTGTTGCATGTAAACACACTCCTGTAGACTCGTGTGTTGGCTCTCTCTCTCTCTACCCAGGTGAGGGAGTACATAAACCTGTATTAGCAGAAGTGTACATAGATGACCCACGTGTACACCCAAGTACAGTCACGAACACAATTCCCTGAACGCTTTAGACAACACCTGGCAGAGGGGGGGGGGGGTCATGTAGATAATGGGGTGAGGGGGAGGAGAGAGACATGTGTAAAGATACATAGGAGATATATGAATACATGTCTATATGTATACTCGGTTGATTATGTATAGATATACATATACTCACCACCCCTCCACTAGCGCCCCCAGACGGCCTTCTCCACATACCTGTAAAACCAAAACAACTGCGTGTTAAAACGTGACGTAACTCTTACCTGGAGAGAGAGAGAGAGAGAGAGAGAGAGAGAGAGAGAGAGAGAGAGAGAGAGAGAGAGAGAGAGAGAGAGAGAGAGAGAGCCGCTTCACTGACTTCAACCATTTCCATCAATAACAAAAAGATATATGGCAACTCATAACAACAACAATACTACTACTACTACTACTACTACTACTACTACTACTATAATAATAATAATAATAATCTCCCACCACATATCTCACTCCACCCTCCACCCCCACCTCACTTATCAACACACACACACACACACACACATCAGTATTACACGGCCAACTATTACACAACGCCACACTTACAGAATTAAATTACAGAACTTGATATTAATGGCAAGAGTGAAGGCTACAGGATTACCATGTGATACAGCATTACATAATTACATACACCCGCTGCTGCCTCTCTGTATTCTACGTTTAATAAGATACAGAATATAGTACAGTATATTGTATTAGGAAAAAATTAATACAGTATCTTTGTGATGGTGTTTAGGTACAAAAGTTGTGTAATCTGTTAATGACATGCAAGAGTTAATTACCCTCATCAACACATCGTCAGTAACAAAACTACATTAACACCGAACCACCGGACACTTTATACGGGTACAGTACGAGGTTTATGGAAGTCGACCACGCGATCTATCCTCGAATACCTTCAAATACTCGTACGTGCTCGTTAGGTATCAATGAATATCAACTACTACTACTACTACTACTACTACTACTACTACTACACTCCATCTACATATTTACCTACATAATCTATTAACCTAACCTCAGCATCAAGGTCACTACTGGTCAGGGTTAGGTTAAGTCAGGTCACAAGGTCAGGTTAGGTCAAGAGACACGTTGGTCAATTCCCACGCCGCTATACCAGATCCTGTCTATTGAAATGAAATAAAATAGAATGGCCGTCAAACTCACCAATATTAATCCGATTACTACGATTAGCAAATCCGCCTGAGCTCGGGGGGGGGGGGGTAGGGAGGTAGGGGATTAGAGGAAGAGAGGGGGTAGGGGTAAGGGAAGGGGTCAGGGGATAGGGAAGAAGGGAGGGATAGGGAAGAGGTTAGGGGTTGGGAGGAAGGGAAAGGTAGGGAGGGATAGGGAGGATGGATGTGTGTGTGTGCAGGGATTTACCCCCCCCCCCCTCATCCACTCTACAGTTACAAGCCAATTTAGTTCCCGCGTCACTTTAATTGGCATAATGTATTCAACTGTAATTACGGTACAATAAAAAAAATAATGAATTTGTATACTGCCATTTGAGCAACCCGGTTCATCAGCGGTGCAATCCTGGGCTTGGCTGGTGCAGTAGTTGTTGTTGTTGTTGTGGTGGTGCTTTCCTGTTAGAGTAAGGTAAGGAAAGGTAAGGTATGGTAAGGTAAGGTAAGGTTAGGTTAGGTCAGGTCAGGTAAGGTAAGGTAAGGTAAGGTAAGGCAACTCGGAAGACTGGAGAGTAAACCGTGAGACATATTGAGGTAGCCTCCTGGTGGTCAGTTTACCTCACCCCGGGGCACCAATCCAATCAAGAGTGAATATCATATGCATTGGTACATCAGTGGTGGTGGTGGTGGTGTTGGTACAGTGGTGGTATAGTGATGGTGGTGGTGAGTGGTGGTATAGTGGTGGTAGTGGTGATGGTGGTGGTGATAGTGTTCCTCAAGGAGAGAGTTAACCCCTCATGCCTGTGTGGTGATCCCTGTTGTCGCCTCACATTACATTAGTGAGGGTCTCAGGTGACTGTAATAACATAACACCCAGAGAAGGTATTATGATTACACCACCACACGTCAACACACCCCCCTCCACCTCTTACCTCCCACGTCCTGCCCCCCACTACACCACTACACGTCAACACCCCCCCTCCACCTCTTACCTCCCACGTCCTGCCCCCCACTACCGCCTAACCACTCCTTCCACACCCCCTTAACTTCCCCCCTACATAGACCCCCTCATCACCACCACCTGCACACCCCACACCTCCAGTCACCACCACAACTTCCACCCTTCATCACCACCTGTCAATTTGTCCTCTCCCTTCATACATCACACATGGTGTAGCTACACTAGGGGAGGCCCAACACATCTCATACATTATTCACTCTCTTATTACTGTTATTATTATTCACCACTGCGGCCCCTCGACCCCTGCGTAACCCGGAATTAACGGGGGGCGAGCAGGCGAGAGAGAGAGAGAGAGAGAGAGAGAGAGAGAGAGGGGCCTTTACATGCAGGTTGTGTATTGGATCTACGGCATTTCATTTATATTTCTGGAGTCTCAAAAATTAAACATCGTAAGACCTTTCAAGAATCTAAATCCAGTAAGTGTTTTTCTGTTCAATATTTACAATAATTTATGGACATATTTCGTTCAATGGTTAAGAGTTCATTGTGGTGTGAGTTAAGGTTCTATTGTTGGTCAGGGTTCATGTATAAAAGTTCAATCGGTTGTGGTGGCTCAAGGAGGGTGTTCAATGTTCAAAGGGAAATTCAGTGACAGTACTAGGAAGGCTCTCTCTCTCTCTCTCTCTCTCTCTCTCTCTCTCTCTCTCTCTCTCTCTCTCTCTCTCTCTCTGGTGTCTGTGTGTATGTCTTGTAGATGTTTACACCATACGAATACATTAGCCTCTGTAACCACCCATTTGAACCACGACACAATACCTCACTACACCCGGACCACCACCCCAACTTAACCTAACCCACCTCCACCCTAGCCTGACTCACCTCCACCCTAGCCTAACCCACCTCCACCCTAGCTTGACCCACCTGCACCCTAGCCTGACCCACCTCCACCCTAGCCTGACCCACCTGCACCCTAGCCTGACCCACCTCCACCCTAGCCTAACCCACCTCCACCCTAGCCTGACCCACCTCCACCCTAGCCTGACCCACCTCCACCCTAGCCTAACCCACCTCCACCCTAGCCTGACCCACCTCCACCCTAGCCTGACCCACCTGCACCCTAGCCTGACCCACCTCCACCCTAGCCTGACCCACCTGCACCCTAGCCTGACCCACCTCCACCCTAGCCTGACCCACCTGCACCCTAGCCTGACCCACCTGCACCTCCACTAAAATATTCTACTAAAAATTCCCTCAACAAGATAACGTAAAACAAATAGCCGTAGTGAATAACCTGGAGCTGCCACCGACAAACCCACAAACAACAAGAACACAAGACTCCCCCCTCCTCTACCCCCCTCACCAGAACCCCTCCCCCCCCCCCCCCGTAAGACAAAACAAAGTTACTGAAAAATCCAACCAGGTAAAAAACATTCTCCCCCCGTCAGAGTGAAAGGTGCTCCCCCCCCCCCCCCTGGCGACTGAACATGAGAGAGGAGACAGGATTCACATTCTTAAAGATTCCTAGGGTTAATTCATCCCCCCTCCCCCTCCTTACTCCCTACCCCCCTACCTCCACCGAACAGAGGACCCGAGGACTTGTCTTAGTTACGTCTGAGTATAAACACCAGGCAGCATCTCCTTACATAAGTCTCGCCATTTTGCACAACAATTCTACAGAGAGACAGATAGTATACGCTCTTACATCTCAACCCAGAGGAAGAATTATTTTACTTACGATCGTTTAAAAAATCCCGCCCCCCAGCAGGCAGCCATCAACACCAGCGTGGGTCTTGTTTACAGTCTGTGTTTACATAATAAGATGTGAAACTCCGACAGGATAATCCACAACAACAATAACAATCCATCCCGGATTCTCCTCGGTGCAAGAGAGTGTTATTCACACCCTCACCATAAGGGCTATAATCAGGCACTAAGATCCTAGATAATGGTGGTCCCGACGTGTAGACCCGACGCCTCACACCTGTGTAGGAGCGGAGGGGGTAAAGGACCCATCACTAAGCCAAGGTAAGCGTGTTTGTGAACATTATCTGAGGTGTATCTCCCACCTGAAGGATCTGAGAGGAGGACGAGGTGAAGAGGGGGGGAGGAGGGAAGGGGGAAGTAGGGGGGTAGAAGGAGGGGAGGGGAAGGAAAGAGGAGGGGATAGAAATAACAAGAGGAGGAAGGGGAGCACACAGGCGGAGAAGAGGGGAGGGAATAGTCTCCTCCTTATCACCATTACAACTGTTGTCAAATCATCACCAGAGAATAAAACATCGCACCAAGACGCTGAAGTGTGTGTGTGTGTGTGTGTGTCGTAACCAGATTAAGGACGATGCTAAATTATTGTTTTCCTCGAACTGACCCCCCCCCCCCCCCCCCACACACACACCACTAGACCTCGGACAACAGAGCCTGATATAATGTTGCAGCAATTATAAAGGAGACAAACTTGACGGTAATTACGTGTGTTTGTGTTTAATTGTGTCTGAACGTTGAATTATGTTCTAATGTATAGTTCCTTGTATAAATGTTTGAATAAATAATTATGTCTGAATGTTTAATTATGTGCATTTATTTGTCTTTTCTTGAGGTCTTATAAAATTCGACCCATGGAACACCAAGAGCTACCTACCGCCTTCATGACAAGACTCCTGACCAACGTCCCTAGAATTATCACAGGTCAAAGGTCACAGTCAAGGTCGAGCTCTACATAGCCAAAGTTAAACCATCACTGTAGGGGGGGAGGGGGGAGAGGGGGTTACAGTCTACCTCCCATCAACAACAACGACAATTATGTTTATGGAAAGAAAGAGAAAACGTGAAGTGGTGTTGTAATATTTTTTTCTGGCGACAATTAGAAGCAAACGACTAATTATCTTGAACTATAAGTGTGTGTGTGTGTGTGTGTGTGTGTGTGTGTGTATGTGTGTGGTATGTACTCTATGTGTGCGTGTGTGTGTGTGTTGCTGCATTCCCCTCCCTCACCCACCAATTGTCTCATTATAATCTATTAACACGCACCAAGACACGACCGAGCATTGCATCACTAAATTAACACCAAGTTTCATCGCTCCTACACTCTGACTAATGCTCATAATGCTCATATTTATTATGCTAGAATAATTATCATGCTCCTCCTCAACACTAATATCATAATTGTCTTTTAATGTGTGTGTTTGGGGGGGGGGGGGGAAGGAGGGGGGAGGGAGAGAGGGGGTATTAAGTGGTGCAGTGGTGGTGAGGCGAAGTGGTGACACCTGATAGCTATTAAATGGTGTTGCGTGTTGAAGAAGTCACCAACACTTACGTTTAGAGAGAGAGAGAGAGAGAGAGAGAGAGAGAGAGAGAGAAGAGGGGAAAACAAGGGAGTCAAGCACACACACTCCCGGCAGCGTGACCATGAACGGGCGGCGGAAGGAATTGGATGATGGTTGTTGCTACCGGGCGTGGGTGATGGGCGTGGCGGAAGAGAGAGGTAAGCAGGCGTGGGTGATGGGCAAAGAGGAAGGGTGCTACAGACAGGCGTGGGAGAGGGGGGTGGGGCGTGGAGGAAGGAAGCAATAGACAGGTGTGGGTTACGGTCGTGCAGGAAGGCTATAGAGGCGTGGCAGGAAAACACAGTAATCGGGCGTGGAATAAGAGGCGTGGTGGTACGAGATGAGCGTGGGCGGCGGGCGTGGCGAAAGACAACAGTAGATAGCCCTGGATATAAGGCGCGGTACACGGGGAAACAAGAAGACCGGGCGTGTGTGGTGACTGTGGAGGCAAGATACAGTAAACAAAAAATGGCGTGGGAGGGACAAGGACAAAACAAAACAGGCGCGGGTGGCGTGGGTGGGGGGGGGGGGGCGTGGAGGAGGGAGGTCAGATGGCGTGTAAGGGAACGGCAAGATCTTTCGAGTCATAACTGGAAAAGAAATGAGCTTGTTGCAGGTATGGTGTGTGTGTGTGTGTGTGTGTGTGTGTGTGTGTGTGTGTGTGTGTGTGTGTGTGGCGTAAAAAGAGATGGCAGCAGCTGGTGAAAGTGACTAAGGCAATAAACTAAAGGAAGTAATGGATGGACTCTCAGCAATAAAGGAAGTGTTTAGAGAGAGAGGGAGGCAGTTAAGTGATACAGACGGTGGTTTACTCCCAGCAACACAATGATGGTAGTTGTCATACTGGAACACTCAATAGCTGGGGGTGTGAGGCTGGGAGAGTAAGCTGCTGGGAGTGTGAGGCTGGGAGAGTAAGCTGCTGGGAGTGTGAGGCTGGGAGAGTAAGCTGCTGGGAGTGTGAGGCTGGGAGAGTAAGCTGCTGGGAGTGTGAGGCTGGGAGAGTAAGCTGCTGGGAGTGTGAGGCTAACAACAAGTTACACCTGTCTGGCTAAAACACTTACAAGCATAAACTACCTGTACAAAATAATGAAAACACACTCAAAGTCCCACACTACAAAACACTCACAAATACCTACAAGTCCCACACTACAAAATCCACCGGGGCTGAACTAAAAGGAAGAAGGGGGTGATTTTTCATTTCTGGGTTCCTTCCATAAACAAAACCCCGCTGAGGGATGCTGACGCCGAGATATATCGTGTCATTAATCCTCTCCCTCTCACATGATATATTTCCCAGACGTCAGGTTGTTCAGGGTTGTCTCTAGTTATACCATTGTTCACGAATTTGTTTCATGGGTGTAAAAAAACACTACAACGCAGATTGTAACTTCAAGCACAAAATATAATCAAGGCTGACTTTCTGTAAGGAGAGAGAGAGAGAGAGAGAGAGAGAGAGAGAGAGAGAGAGAGAGAGAGAGAGAGAGAGAGAGAGAGAGAGAGAGAGAGAGAGAGAGAGAGAGAGACTATGGGAAGAAGAAACAGGTGATCAGGTGAGAGAGAATGTTACCAAAGAAGGCAGTAGCTGGCCGACTCACTTCATGCAGAATTTACGAGGTGACCAGACGAGAGGAACCAGTCCATGCAGGGTGACCACCTGCACCAGGCCAGCCCCCCATCATCGTACCTGTTTACACAATGTAGTACTTCATCCAACACACCTGACGACAAACACTCACCTCGCTACTTGAGTCAGGGAGCAGCTCACTGTGAAGTATAGGTAGTCATCTGTGACTCAGCTCATACTGCTGTTGCTGCCTCTGCTACTCCTCTCTCGCTATCACTGTAATCTTCCTAAATGCTACTTCCCTGGTGCTATTGTTACTGCACCTGTGAGTGCTACTTATTGCTTTAAAAGGGGAGAGTCTGAGTTCTTGACACTCGTAGTGAGAATAACCTGCTTGAGAATGTTGCTTTTACTTTCGTTTCTAACACTGATGAGTTTGTTTATACTCATCAACCTTCCAAACAAGACAAGTGTTATGTTACTTTCATTTGGTGGTAATGAGGAGACCGGCCCTCACCTGGAGGGTCATCACCGATCACTGATGATACGTCATGAAAACCGAGTATAAAACCTTTACGGGAGCTTCCTACCTGGAGGGAATAATTCAACTATATTTGGGTCAAGTGTTCTCAAGACAGACCTCCGGTAAAGCTCCCTGAGAGAGAGAGAGAGAGAGAGAGAGAGATACCCTGACCATCCGAACTAGGGAGAAACCCCCGTTAGTTAGCCATGTGTGGGGTGACCCTCACGATCCCAGCCTGGGTGGAGGCCACTTTCTTCCCTCGAGTTCTTCGTATTTCCCGAAACATTACCTCCCTGCCTCCTCCTACTTCTCATCCTCTAACCTCCTCCCCAACCCCTCACACCCCAGGGCAGGTCTCACGTTACGGCGCCTTTATCATCCTACCTTCCTCGCCACAGCTCCCCAACGTTCCTCATTATGTGGTTACAATATCTGTTAATCACCAGCAACACCGGGACCTTTGTGTACTCCTGCGGGGGACCTGATCACAGCCTCTCGGACCAGGTGTTCAACCAATCACCTGGCGAGGCTCATTATCTTTATTACCTACAAAAAATAATTGGGAGAGCTATTAATATTATCGCTATTATAAATATTGCTATTACTGATGCGCCTATTACTAGTACAGAGTAATATTGGCATTAGTATTATTATCAGTATTGTGAAATTCTTATCATTAGCACCGTCAAATTATTATGACTATCATCACCATCATCATCATCATCACCATCATCATCATCACCATCATCACCATCACCATCATCATCATCACCATCATCATCATCACCATCATCACCACCATCACCATCACCATCATCACCATCATCATCATCACCATCACCATCACCATCACCATCATCATCACCATCATCATCACCATCATCACATCATCACCATCATCATCATCATCACCATCATCATCATCATCATCACCATCATCACCATCACCACCATCACCATCATCATCATCATCATCATCACCATCATCACCATCACCACCATCATCATCACCATCATCATCACCATCATCATCACCATCATCATCATCATCACCATCATC
The DNA here is from genome assembly GCA_958450375.1 of Homarus gammarus. Taxonomy (NCBI): domain Eukaryota; kingdom Metazoa; phylum Arthropoda; class Malacostraca; order Decapoda; family Nephropidae; genus Homarus; species Homarus gammarus. Next base: position 1,273,585 of record CAUDMG010002269.1, on the reverse strand, counting down.
ATCATCACCATCATCATCACCATCATCATCATCACCATCATCACCATCACCATCATCACCATCATCACCATCATCATCACCATCATCACCATCATCATCACCAGAACAAAACACACCTCCCTCAGCCTCAGTCAGCACAAGAAGTAAACACAGTGAGGATGGAGACGGGTGTGGGCGGATCAGCTGAGCTAGGTGTGCACCACGCCCTCACGCCCCCCCTTATTTGTTTACCATAAATGACCTCACTGACACACCGTTAGTTTAGGTTAGGGTTTTTTAAGTATCATTTGTGTTTCATGTCCTGTTTTATGATGTGAGAATTTGATGTTAATTTTCACTTGTGTTTTTTTTATTACTTTTGTGTTTCTTCAACATTATTTATTACTTAACATGTTATTTTCTTTTATTCTTTGTCTTTTGATGTTTTATCCTCCTCCTCCTCTTCCTTCCTCCTTCTCTTTCCCAGTCTTCTTCTCCCGTTCCTCTTCCTAATCCTCTCAGTCTCCTCTTCCTCACTTACTCCTCGTCTCAAGTGTAGTGACGATGATGTAGCGACTTGTGAAGGTGATGAGAGAGAGAGAGAGAGAGAGAGAGAGAGAGAGAGAGAGAGAGAGAGAGAGAGAGAGAGAGAGAGAGAGTATGTGTGTGTGTGTGTGTGTGCGTGTGATGGGCGGGTCCTCCTCCTCCTACTTCCTCTCCCTCACCCTCCCTCTTTCACTTTCTCCTCCTCCTCCTCGTCCTCCTCTTCGTCTTCCAGGTGTGATGACGAGTTATCGACGTGTGAAGCAGATTAGTTCAGTCACTCATTCTAGGTGACCATTGTGTGTGTGTGTGTGTGTGTGTGCATGGGCGTGCCTCCCCAATGATATAATCTGACCTTGGTACGCCCACCTCACCACCCACACCTACGCCCACCGCCTGTCTGTGTGTCTGTCTGGTACAGAGGACACGAGAAGGAGAGGTGACAGAAGGGAAGAAGAGAAGGAAGAAATAATTAAATGTTGGGCGGAGAGGAAATTATCATCATCATCAATCATCATCATCATCATCATCATCAATCATCAATCATCATCATCATCATATTATTATTATTGTAATTATTATTATTAAAGAAACAAAGACAAATAAAAACATGAATAAAGACAAAATAATGAGACTAAGACGTAAAGACAATTTCTTCAGGACCTTTACAGTGCAAAGGCTGAGTCATACACACACACACACACACACACACACACACACACACACACACACACACACACACACACATCGTCTCAAAACACAACTACTCTAAGAAAATTTGACTTGAGAGAGAGAGAGAGAGAGAGAGAGAGAGAGAGAGAGAGAGAGAGAGAGAGAGAGAGAGAGAGAGAGAGAGAGAGAGAGATCGTGTGCACCCTGAGAGAGACTTACAATACGGATCAAAATACCCCCCCCCCCCTCCACCGGACCTAAGAACACTGTATGACAAAAGAGGGTCAACAATGAGACCAAATTTCAAGAGGAATAAAATATCGCGTCACTGGTTGATAAAACGACTGGGTATGGCTTATGGCCACAACAGTTCAGTGGAGGGGGGTGGGTAGAGTAGGGGGAGTGGGTGGAGAGGTAAGTAAGGGGGAGGGGGAGGAGGGAGTGGAGTAAGAGGGATACTGGGTAGGAGGGAGGGGTAGGGAAGGATGATTTCAAAGGCAATATTTACATGGTGATATAAAGAAGACTCATGGCGGTGTTGTGAGGGAGAGCTGTGGTAACTCCTCCTGCTGCTGCTGTACACGAGGTTATGGTTCATATAGTGTGGCTCCTTCACAGTCTTGGGGGTAATGGTGGCGACGATGAAGAGGAGGGTCGGGGAGTGGTGTGTGTGTGTGTGTGTGTGTGTGTGTGTGTGTGTGGACAAATTAAGCCAAATCCAACTTACAATCTTGGATAAAGGAACAAATAAAAGAAGGACAGACAAACAAATACAAAACAATAAGACACGTACATACTTACTGATAACATAAACATGCATACAGCAACACCTCAACACAGCCCCAGAGAGTGACGACAGTGATTACAAACAAAGCTTCCATGACAGACTGATATAACGACACGCATATATAACCGGTTTAGAACAACACACACACACACACACACACACACACACACACACATACTGGACGAGAGAACTGGTTTGCATGCACTGTGTTTTAAAAAGAATTACGTCAGAGCTGAAACACACACGGTCACTGCGCATGGAAAAGGAGGGAGGGAGGGAGGGAGGGAGTCACAGTGCATGGAAAGGAGGGAAGAGGGAAGGAGGAAAGGAAGGAGGGAAGGAGTCACAGTGCATGGAAAGAAGGGAAGGAGGGAGTTTCAGTGCATGGGAAAGGAAGGAGGGAAGGTGGGATGGTCTCAGTAAACAGTGCATGACGAAACTAGCTTAACCTAGAGGAACACAATTGTCTGGTAATGAATGAGTGGTGAGGAAAACCTGGCTAACATCGCCATCTGTAGAGGAGAGAGAGAGAGAGAGAGAGAGAGAGAGAGAGAGAGAGAGAGAGAGAGAGAGAGAGAGAGAGAGAGAGAGAGAGAGAGAGAGAGAGAGAATGAATGAGACCTTCCATGTAAAAAATGCTAGGGTGGGTGGGGGGGGGGGTGATTCAACAGCAAAGACATACATAGAGCTGTAGACGCAGACCCAGACCGTGGCCCCTCCCCTCACACCTGTGAGTTTAAAATTCCCCCAAGGTGAGCCTCCCTAAGACTCGTGATGCGTGGGAGAGCCTCATGGTGAGTTACACAGTTTGGGTCTGGTGTGTGTGAGAGAGAGAGAGAGAGAGAGAGAGAGAGAGAGAGAGAGAGAGAGAGAGACGAAAGGAAGACAAACAGACAGAGAGAGAGAGGGGGAAATAGAGAAAGTCACCAGTAAAGCCACAGATCACAAGTCATGGAAAAGAGCGACATCAAAGGGTTAATACCTGTGAAAAATACACCAATTACATGACCTGGCGCGGGGGAGGTGCCACCGTCAGGGGACGCTACGACTACTGAGAGATTTACCCACACTGATGGTGAAAATAATATATATATATATATCACTTCTTTGAACAATAATCAAATATATCTGGTTTTAAACAATAAGAAATGTGGTGTAAACAAAATCTGAGAACGATAGACAGGCAGGCAGACAGATAGATAGATAGACAGATAGATAGATAGATAAGATAAATAGACAGACAGACAGAGAGAAAGAGAGAGAGAAACTAACAAACTACAGTGGACAGACAGAAGCAACACACCAGCGCTGTGTATAGAGAAAACACCGTCATTTGTTTACAAGTGTTCCAAGGCTTCAACAGGTAAGACATTAAGTAAAATTTCCTGCACTAAGACAACAAGTCATAAATAACAAGGAAGATCCATCTCGATGATAAACAACACGGGGCTGAAGGAACAAGTCTTTCTGACATACAAAAACTAGCGCAAAATTTTATCTCTTCATGCAGAAAGTAATTTAAGTCAGCTAATAATGTATAAGTAATCTGACTTGAAGACCCTGTGCATGGCAGAGGAAGACCCTGTGCATGAGACGGAGTGACGGTGCATGACAAGAGGATGGTCCCTTAACACACGGTACGCATGAGAAAACAAGTGTCTCATTAGTGCATGGCTGAGAGAGATGACCACGAGACACTTACAACACTACTTATGGAAGAAACCAGACGGGATGAAGTCATGCAGTGTCTGTGGGGGAAATGAGAACACCTGGCCATGAGACACGTTAGAGAACTACAGGTGTGATAGAGAACACTACATGGAGGAGACTGGTTTCAGGTGAGAGAGACTAACCTTAAAAAAATTAACATGGATCTGAGAGAGATTGTTGAATATAGGACAGTGCATGGGAGAGACGGACAGAGAGACAGTGTGTGTGTGTGCATGGGAGAGACGGACAGAGGGACAGTGTGTGTGTGTGCATGGGAGAGACGGACAGAGGGACAGTGTGTGTGTGTGCATGGGAGAGACGGACAGAGAGACAGTGTGTGTGTGCATGGGAGAGACGGACAGAGGGACAGTGTGTGTGTGTGCATGGGAGAGACGGACAGAGAGACAGTGTGTGTGTGCATGGGAGAGACGGACAGAGAGACAGTGTGTGTGTGCATGGGAGAGACGGACAGAGAGACAGTGTGTGTGTGCATGGGAGAGACGGACAGAGAGACAGTGTGTGTGTGCATGGGAGAGACAGTGTGTGTGTGCATGGAAGGAGAAAAACACACTGCCTTGACTCCCGTGTGAATGAAAAGTCCTAAGTCAAGGTAGGTCATGCGTGAGAAGGGTTGATGGTAGTTAAGTCTTTTGATAAGGAAGGAAGGAAGGAAGGAAGGAAGATAGATAAGAAGGGAGGGATAAGGAAGGAAGGAAGGGAATTTGAAAGGTGGAAGGGATAAGGAAAGAAAGGAAGACATGGAAAGGAAGGAGAGAGAGAGAGAGAGAGAGAGAGAGAGAGAGAGAGAGAGAGAGAGTCTAGGTCCAGTGTGCTGCCTCTGCTACTTTCACTATCATGAAAGAGGAAGAAAAAGAAAGAGAGAGTGAAGGCGTGTGGGGGAAAATATTGCCGAAAGAAAGAAAAAGAATAAGAATTAATGAAATGAGAGAGAGAGAGAGAGAGAGAGAGGAGGTGGGCGTGTCTGGGATCACTTTGTTGTTCCTGCACCTGTAACTTTCACTCTCACGAACACCTAATTGACGGTACCTACCTGACTTGGTCTACAGAGGCTCCTGCCCAACCCCCCACCCAGGTGCTCCGAGGGGGGGGGGGGGGGGGAAGTATGCTGGTTATAGTAGGGCAAAGGGGTGGGTGGTGTAGAGTATATAGTGGTCACACACACACACACACACACACACACGCACACAAACACACACACACACACACACACACACACACACACGCACACACACACACACACACACACCAAAAGAGAACAGAGGATTGAGAAATAACTGAGAGAGGCGGAACAAGTTGCTCGGTGAAACAAAAGAGTTAAATCCCGTGGTGGAGCCTGTCTGTCTGTCTGTCTGTCTGTCTAAATATTCCTCTCTCTCTCTCTCTCATCATGGCTCCAGGTATTAAGGAGGTGTATCCCCCGTTCTCAGGTGTGGGAGAAAGTGAACACCCAGGTAAGGGCTTCACCAAGACGCTGTGGCAGCATCATGTCTTGCTGGTGACTCATATGACCTTCCTTCCTTCTTCCTTCTCTCTCTTCTTCCTTCAGGCACGTCTTCCTTCCCTCTCAATCATACACAGACGCACACACAATCCTGCACACACAAAACACACAAGCACTAACAAACAAGCACAAACACACACACCCTGCCCCAATCACACACACACACACACACTGCCCCAACACCTTTCTCAGTGTACACTTTCTCAGGTAAAGGTATGCGGCTTCCCCTCCATACTTTCACTGACGGGGGGTGAGAAGGGGTGAGGTACCGGGGGTGAGGTGGGGGGAGGTGTGGTAGGGGGAGGTGAGGTAAGGGGGAGGTGAGGTAAGGGGGAGGTGAGGTAAGGGGGTAGGTATCTCAGAATTAAAAGGCTGGCCGGCCGATGCAACTTGCCCCTGCATTAGTCTGCCTTTGTTTACCTGTCAGTCTCTGGTTCCGTGTTTATCTGTCTATAGGTCTTTTATCTCTTCCGCTGTCTCTCTGTCTCTTTAAGTTTCCGTCCGTTTTTCTCTCTCTCTCTCTCTCTCTCTCTCTCTCTCTCTCTCTCTCTCTCTCTCTCTCTCTCTGGGGTATATTTTAACACGTGTACCAAGATTCACACTCGTCAATTAGCGTTTTTTTTCAATCCAGAAATTCGCGATCGCCAATTATTTTTTTCCCAGTGTAGTGTAGGAGGGGAGTAATTTATAACCCGCAGGTGATTGGGGAAAGGTCAGGTGAGAGGAAGGTCTATAGGTTAGGTTAGGTCAGGTGAGAGGAAAGTCTACAGGTTAGGTTAGGTCAGGTGAGAGGAAGGTCTATAGGTTAGGTCAGGTGAGAGGATTCCTTGGTCCGCGTCGATAGGTAGATAAATAAATAGATTGGTACATTGACAGAGATAAAGAAAGAAAGAAAGAAAGAAAGAGAGTGAGTTACCTGGCGGAGACTACCTGAGATTGAACGCCAGGTAGCATCAACATTAATTTAAAAGGACAACTCAAACATTCCACACATTAAAACACCTACAGTACAGTTTACTAGATCCCAAGACTTATTATTTTGTTATTTATTTCCTTCACACAGTTTCCAATTTCCCCGAAAAAAAAAACACAAAAAAATAAATAAAACACAAAAAACAAAATAAAAACAAACATAAAACAAAACAAAACAAACACAAAAATAAACAAACACAAACAAAAACAAACACAAACATAAATAAAAACAAACACATACAACAAAACAAGAACAAACAAAAATCACAAAAAAACAAGCCCTTGACAGTGTCTCCAGGTAAGCTCAGGGGAACAATACTCCCCAACAGTAATCCCGCAGATGGACTCGTGAGAGGTGGGTACTCTTGATCAACCCCCTGTAAACGGTGGCACGAGGAGGCCTTTAACTGATGAACAACACAGTAAGACACTACCTTAGATACAGTACAGACAGACACACACACACACCAGGGGGGGGGGGGGGGTATAACGTAGGTCAAGTTTGTCAATCCGGAAGTTGGAACCTCCTAAGAGAGATGTTCCCAGACACGACACATTATGACAGACGAGTTTACACAAGCACTCACCGACACGACGCCACCTGCTGACAGTAATGAGGTGTGAGGGGCTTGTATAACCTCACAGAGACGAGCGTGAAATACCTTAATTAATTACCAGGTAGATAATTGCTAATAGGCAATTTGGTGTTCCATGTTATTACAATAGGATCGAGGTTGTTTTAGAGAGAGAGAGAGAGAGAGAGAGAGAGAGAGAGAGAGAGAGAGAGAGAGAGAGAGAGAGAGTTATTGTAGGATTTCAGAAAGATATGTAGCAACGTAGACTAAGTAATATTGACACAAACTCTCAACAAACACACATCCCTCCCCCACCCACACATCCCTTCCCCACCCACACATCCCTCCCCCCACCCACACAACCCTCCCCCACCCACACATCCCTTCCCCACCCACACAACCTTCCCCCACCCACACAACGCTCCCCCACCCACACAACCCTCCCCCACCCACACACCCCTTCCCCACCCACACAACGCTCCCCCACCCACACAACCCTCCCCTCACCCCCACATCCCTTCCCCACCCACACAACGCTCCCCCACCCACACAACGCTCTCCCACCCACACAACCCTCCCCCACCCACACATCCCTTCCCCACCCACACAACGCTCCCCCACCCACACAACCCTCCCCCCACCCACAAATCGTCACCAACCAATTGAAACCCTTATACTAAACTACTGAAATTACTGCTAATGTAACTAAATACAGAAATCGTTGTGTAACTGCTACTGTAACTTGTATTTTATTATTATTATCATTAATATTTTTTTTTATCATTATTAATACTACAGTTATTATTTACATTATCATTAGCTCCTGCCTGTTTGACAAGTGGTTGGTATAGTGACAGTTCGGTCCTCCCAAACTGAAGCAGTATCGACCCCGGATGAAGCACACAACACACCTGAAGCAGATGACACCCAGGGTCAGTCAGTCAAGTCAGTCAGTTCGGAGACTCATTCCCGTGACTCACTCTGACCACAGGGGGGGTGGGGGGGACTTGTGTGGGCGACATGTTTGTTTGGGTGACAACAGGTACAGGTGTAGGTACGGAAACACCTTGATACACGCCACACCTTAATACAGTCACATAATATATGCTTTGTAACCTAACACACGCAAACCCTCGCCTCTGGCACTCACCAGAGGCACACACGCACGTCAGTAAGCTGTTCACACACACACTCACTCACACACACACGCGCGCGCATTAACCTATACAGAAGTTTACATAAACACACACATGCGCGCACAAAATAACACTAAAAAAAGAACAGACACAACACTCACACAAAGGTCCACGTGTGCGGGTCAGGGAACAGTCAATTAAGAGCGACATTATCCGACACTGTCTCGTTTTTGCCAGCCTTGTGTCGTGTTGCCCAGCGCCTTCCTCTTGCCCCCGTCTCTGTCTATTAGATCCCTGTCTCTTTCCTGTCTATAATACTGTCTTTTATTATTATTATTATTACTGAAATCATATCTGTAGGTCTCAGGTAAGCTTATTAACATACCTTCGACTAGTGTTTATAAAATGACGTACTATTTAAATGCTTAACCATAAACACACACCTATAAAGAATAGTTCAGTAATAAATCCTAAAGGTATATACATCAAGGTAATTACATATCAGTTCTAAATCCATTTCCATTAATCCTTTGAGCAGTAAATAAGTAATATAAATGAGCTCGTCTCACCTGTTCTAGTTACCTGAGGATTGTGGGTCCTTGTCTTAACATTCTCTTACCTCTTGCTGTTGTTTACGTCCCAGGGAGTGAGTATACCTGTGTGTCTGTGTTTGATTATGTGCAGGTGTT
>CAUDMG010002269.1:1215000-1255000 GCA_958450375.1 Homarus gammarus | reverse complement strand
TACACACACCCTACCCACCCACACATAGCACCAGCCTACCCACCCACACATAGCACCAGCCCACCCACCCACACGTCACGAGTCATGTTCGTAGGGAGGAGAAAGTTGTCTCCCCGCAGGACCCTGTGACGTCACGAGTGTACAGAGGTAAACAATGTGAAATATTTGAAGAGATGATCCTCTGATTTCACCTTAAGGTAATATTGTTGTTGTTATTATTATTATTATTATTATAACAATATTAACCTTTGGTAAGTATTATAATGTAACTTTTCTACAAACGTATTAATTATATTATTTTCTATAAAGGCTGCAGAGAAACTTATAATTAATCGGTTATTTATATGTGAGATATCAGAGTATTCGATTACATATTAAGGTTTACATTTTGATTATATCTCAGTCACAAGTCTCTCTCTCTCTCTCTCTCTCTCTCTCTCTCTCTCTCTCTCTCTCTCTCTCGTGGCACTCCCCTTGGCACTGTGACCACCAGATCCGCCTCCGCCATGAACTTCAACAAGGTGACGTCACCACCAGTCACATGCCACTTGGTGACATCACCACAACAGATACTAGACTCAGTGCCTTGTTGACCTAACCAATTACTGGGGGCGGACTGGTGACCTCAACCATCACTGCTCTCCCATCGGCACAGCACCACCAGTTATGCCAATGGTAACAGCAGCACAGCAAGTTTAGCAGCATTACAAACAGCAACAGCACCAATAACAGCAGCACAGCAAGGTTAACAGCACTAGGGGCAACAGTAGGATCACCAGTAATATCCATAACAGCAGCAGTAGTACAACATAAGCCATCAGCAGGACCTGTATAATACCAGTAGCTGAACACCACAGCCTGAGTAACACCAGTTGCACCACAGTCAACAACACCATCAACACCCAGGGGGATACTGCCAGTGCATAACTTAAGGCTATGACCACAGTGTTAATATCTCTCTCTCTCTCTCTCTCTCTCTCTCTCTCTCTCTCTCTCTCACCAAAGCCACAGACACACCACACTATAACCCCGCCTCACTCAAGCAAGATGTTCACAGGTGTTACAAAACATAACAGGTCGAGCGTGACAAACATACACACAGTTACCTCCTGGGTGCTGGCTCTGACACATAGGTTACCATGGAGTCAGATCACATTATAAACATGACAGAACGATTCACCGGTTAAATGGCACAATAGACCTTAGATACACCGACCATAAGGAGCAAAGTTAAATACCATATCTAACTTAACCAATTTAACGGGATAGGTTAGGTCAGGTCATAGTGATTCGTATACCCGGCAGCGTATATAAGGAGATGTAAAGTGAATACGTAAACAAATCCCTCTAGTGGTGGGAATCATGACTACGTGTAGGGGTAAACTGAAGAAAAAATTGGTTTGGTTACATAAGAAGAGCATTGACCTGACAGCCATATTACCAACAAATACATTAACGTAACAATAAAAACAACAACAACAACGAAAAACAACATTAACAACAACAAAAACAACAAAACAACCAAAAACATTAAACAAATAACAATAACAGGAACAACAAAAACAATAACAACAAAAACATCAAAAACAAAAGAACATTAACCAAAAAAATAACAATAAAAGCAAAAACAAGAACAAAATTATATTAACAAATAAAAAATAACAAAAAACACTACCAATACCTCAACACCACCACAACAACCACCTCAACACCACACCACCTCAACACCACACCACCTCATCACCACCACACTACCACTATCTCACCACCACCACAACAACCACCTCAACACCACACCACCTCATCACCACCACACTACCACTACCTCACCACCACCACAACAACCACCTCAACACCACACCACCTCATCACCACCACACTACCACTACTTCACCACCACCACAACAACCACCTCAACACCACACCACCTCATCACCACCACACAAGACTGGCAAATATCAGTATAAGAACCACTCACCACAGGAGGAAGCGCCAAACTTACAATCAGTTACCAATCAAAACGTTTAATGTAGCGGAAGAGAAAAATGCTGGGCGGACGGAATGAATTTTTGGCTTATTGAGAGAGAGAGAGAGAGAGAGAGAGAGAGAGAGAGAGAGAGAGAGAGAGAGAGAGAGAGAGAGAGAGGTTAGTGACACAATATACTAACAAGTTTTAACTTCATCCCTCCTCCCACCTTCTATCCACCATCATTCCCCCTCACCCCATAATTAACCCCCCCCCCACCCCCTACCTTACCCCCCCTCAGGTCCTTATCAGGGGGGTAAAGTTAGTCAGACTCTACACACCAGCAACATCTTCACTACAGTATCTAATTAACAGTTGTGGTCTACAGTCTTGGCTCCTGAGTTCACTATAATGTGTCTCTACTCTGTGTGTGTGTGTGTGTGTGTGTGTGTGTGTGTGTTCACGGAAGTAAATGTATGTGTGTGTTTTTTACTTCTATGTCTGCCTGTCTGCCTGTCTGTCCTTGGGCCTTGGTGTGTGAGGGAGGGGAGGAACCACACACCACGGCAGAACACACACTTGTCACCTGTGCAATAAGAGTGAATAAATGACGTTCCATGAAGGGTGACTCTGTGTTTGATCTGGGGGCAGGCGGCGGTCACCCTTCACCCTAGCGGCGGCGGGAAATGTTTTAAAGGGTAGGACAAAAAATAAATAATTAAATAAAAAGGTTGAGATTTGTTTTTCGTTCATATATAATCTAGTGGTGGTAATAATGTTTATGTAAATCCACAGCTGTTTGGTAATATAGTAAAGTGAGTGTGTGTGTGTGTGTGTGTGTGTGTGTGTGTGTGTGTTGAGACTGCTAGTTCAACTTTATTTTAACTGATCCTCACTCGGCTTCAAAGGCTGAGATTCGAGAGTCGATTCTGCCACGCCTATATCCCTGTGCGCCTATACTCCTGCGCGCCCATGCCTACACGCCAGCACCCCTGCACGCCCACACCCACACAACTGTATATCCACATGCCTAAATATTTTCTCGTTTGTACAGTTAAACGCTTACACCCACGCCCTTACTCCAACACACGCCTACAACCACGCCCTTACTCCTACACACGCCCACACCCACGGTCATACTCCAACACACGCCCACACCCACGGTCATACTCCAACACACGCCCACACCCACGGTCATACTCCAACACACGCCCACACTATCATAACTTCTGGATAACTATCGTGTCTCCTTGTAGTTCCACGCCCATAACATCACGCCCGGTTGACTTAAGAGGGAGGACGGCCGACATAGGGGCCACCGAGGCGAGAATTTGTTTAATATGTTGAAGCTGCCGCTACCACCACAGCCACTGCCTGAGTTAACGACCTAACCCAGGAAGACCGGAGAATTCACTGACTGCACTGGCTAACCATCACCCGGAATAAGATCTGCCAATTGATTTAATATCCAGGATCCCAATTACTGCCGAGTAGACAGACACAAATAGGGTAAACAAAATTTGCCCAGAGTCTCACGGGGATCGAGCCAGAGACTAATCATTTCTGAAGCGAGTATGCTGACCACTACACCACAGCGCTCACTACCACTATAATGACTGTGGGTGACCTCACGCCCACAGCCCACGCCCACTCTGGCTCGCCCATTCCATTAGAAACACCGAAACCGGAATGTTTAACGGAGCATTGTAATGCCCCTTAGGCTTCCCGGATCAAAAGAATTAACGAGTTTGTTTTAGTTCGTGTGTTTGTTTGTTTGTTTGTCTTCCTCGGTAATTATGTGTAACTTACGTAAAACTATTAACTTGTCTATTAATGAAACACTACAGACTCAAGTTCTTGTATAATAATAATAATAATAATAATAATAATAATAATAATAATAATAATAATAATAATAATAATAGCAACAACAACAACAACAACACCCAAAACTTGCCTCTTAACACACACACACACACACACACACACACACACACACACACGAGGTAAAGGCCTTGAAAAACACAGACGCAGAAGGGTGATGGCGCCTTACCTTGAGCCTCCAGGACTGAGAAAGAAAGATAAATAAGATAGATAAACAGAAGACAAGTGAATAAACAAGAGTGATAAGGAGAAACAGGATAACAGATGAAGAAAGGTAAACCAGACCAACTGATAACAGACAGGTAAACAGATAAGAGGCAGCTGATTGGAGGTAACCAAGACAGATTTACAAACACACATTACGAGACAAAGAAAATAGGACTATAGTTAATGGACATAGGACACATAGGTCAGATAAATAGGTAAATGATGAGAGACAAGGTTAATGACTGACTGGTCAAATGGGGGCCCTCACCTAACCTAACCATACACCCTAGACCTGATGGGCCCCAAGTCCTAATGGGCCCCAAAGATAATGGTTAGGTTAAGTTACATTGGGGCCCAGTATGTGTTATGTTCGAAATGATACAACAGGACAGATATGAAGTTAATTATGTATACATATATACATACATACATACATACATACATACACACATACATACATAATTATAGTTGATTAAAGGTCAGTTCGAGAAGGACATTAAAGAAGTAGTCGCGATACATTAAGATGGTTATAATATTAAAAGTCTCTCTCTCTCTCTCTCTCTCTCTCTCTCTCTCTCTCTCTCTCTCTCTCTCTCTCTCTTCACTCTCCCCTTTCCACTTCTTTCATCCATCCCTCTCACACTATTTCTCTTCCCTTCAGTCTTCCCCTCCTCCTCTTTCTCTCTTTATCCTTCTGTCACCTGCTCTCTCTCTCTCTCTTTCCCTCTCTCCTATTCCCCATTCTCTCTTCCCGCTGCTCTCTTTGCCTCCCCCCCTCTCTTTGCCTCCCCCCCTCTCGATGCCCCCCTCCCCCCTCTCTCTCCCACATTCACCACACGGGATCAGCTATTGTTCTAAGTGTTACAGCCAGCAGTAGTCCCATGCCACACTCTGAGGTATTGTGTGTTATTCTCCCTGTGAGCCGGACCTTCACCCACCCACGTATTATATACAAGTAAAACAACACTCGTGAAATATACAAGGGAAAAATGTACTCAGGTTATGTCTGCTGAGTACGTTCACACATACCCTGGTGATGAATATTCAGAGTACTGTATATATAAAGGATATGTACTCATGTATGTAAATTAAGTATATTCAGATGTACTCATGTAATATGTATTTAGATATACACAGTAAGGGATATTCGTATGTATTTATCTAAGAATATATTCAAAGTTATATAAGCAGAATATTAGTGGTGAAATAAGTATAAGGAAGATGTAAAGTACCAGGGTGTTAAAACTAAGTACAAGGAAGACATACTAGGAGGTATAAGTCGAGAAGATGGCAGTGTAGGTGATAATGAGGGAGGGTTAGTGCCAGTGTATAAGGAAGGAAGGAGGGAGAGAGGGTGCCATAATATAGGGAGAGAGGGAGGGAGGGAGGGAGGGTGCCATAATATAGGGAGAGAGGGAGGGAGGGAGCCATAGGATAAAAATAAATAAATAAAAAAATACTGACCATAGTGAGGAATGTCGTAAACCTGAAGCATTACTGACCATGGAGGAAGGTGAGGGAGGTAGATACAAGGGGGGGGGGAGAGGAGGAGAGAGAATGACAGGAAAAGGGTGAGGGGGGGGAGAGGAGGAGAGAGAATGACAGGAAAAGGGTGAGGGGGGGAGAGGAGGAGAGAGAATGACAGGAAAAGGGTGAGGGGGGGAGAGGAGGAGAGAGAATGACAGGAAAAGGGTGAGGGGGGGGGGAGAGGAGGAGAGAGAATGACAGGAAAAGGGTGAGAGGGGGGAGAGGAGGAGAGAGAATGACAGGAAAAGGGTGAGGGAGGGGGAGAGGAGGAGAGAGAATGACAGGAAAAGGGTGAGGGGGGGGAGAGGAGGAGAGAGAATGACAGGAAAAGGGTGAGGGGGGGAGAGGAGGAGAGAGAATGACAGGAAAAGGGTGAGGGGGGGGAGAGGAGGAGAGAGAATGACAGGAAAAGGGTGAGGGGGGGGAGAGGAGGAGAGAGAATGACAGGAAAAGGGTGAGAGGGGGGAGAGGAGGAGAGAGAATGACAGGAAAAGGGTGAGGGGGGAGAGGAGGAGAGAGAATGACAGGAAAAGGGTGAGGGGGGGGAGAGGAGGAGAGAGAATGACAGGAAAAGGGTGAGGGGGGGAGAGGAGGAGAGAGAATGACAGGAAAAGGGTGAGGGGGAGAGGAGGAGAGAGAATGACAGGAAAAGGGTGAAGGGGGGAGAGGAGGAGAGAGAATGACAGGAAAAGGGTGAAGGGGGGAGAGGAGGAGAGAGAATGACAGGAAAAGGGTGAGGGGGGGTAGAGGAGGAGGGAGAATGACAGGAAAAGGGTGAGGGGGGGGGGGAGAGGAGGAGAGAGAATGACAGGAAAAGGGTGAGGGGGGGGAGAGGAGGAGAGAGAATGACAGGAAAAGGGTGAGGGGGGGAGAGGAGGAGAGAGAATGACAGGAAAAGGGTGAGGGGGGGAGAGGAGGAGAGAGAATGACAGGAAAAGGGTGAAGGGGGGGGAGAGGAGGAGAGAGAATGACAGGAAAAGGGTGAGGGAGGGGGGGGGTGATAGGGGTAAGAAAGAGGTGACCAAAATTGCCAGTACTGACCAGGGAGTAAGTGAGGGAAGAGGGGTGAGAGAAGGAGGTGGGAGGTGAGGGAGGGAAGGAAAAGTCATTCGCCACACGCACTAAACATTAAGAGTCAAGGGTATGGACTTGTTATCAATACCTTTCATACGGTTTATATATATATCTCTCTCTCTCTCTCTCTCTCTCTCTCTCTCTCTCTCGTGTAAAGGGAACACACCCAACGCACTACGCCCTTCTGTATAAAATGCCCACACGAAAAAAAAATAAGATTAATTATAATTATTTGCCCACATGAAAGTTTGTGTTATATATACATGCCTGAGGGCACACACACACACACACACACACACACACACACACACACACACACACACACACACGTGCGCGCGCGCACACACACACACACACAGAGCCAGGCGGGGAGAATATGTGAACGGTGTTATTTGTACGTTCATGTAAATATATTCGTCTAAGGGATGATCTTGTCTCGCTGGGGGGGGGGGGGGAATCTTATTTGAGGATAATGTCTCTGTGTGTGTGTGTGTGTGTGAAGGAGATGAAGGAGAGGGTGATGATGTGTATGTGTAGGGAATGGGTGAGTGGACCGTGGATTTGCGTGTGTGCGTGGGAGTGTTAGTGCGTAGGGTGCCTGTGGCTACCCCCCAAAAAAGATAGACCATGCAACACAAAAACGCTTCTTGTCACCTACATCCTCTACCACAACTACCACCACCAGTACCACTATCAGTACCACTACCACCACCAGCACCACTACCAGTACCACTACCACCACCAGTACCACTACCACCACCAGCACCACTACCACCACCAGCACCACTACCATCACTACCACCACCAGCACCACTATCATCACTACCACCACCACCATTACTACCACAACTACCAGACTACCACCACCTCCTTATCGTCCCCTACTCTCCCGGCAGGAGGGAAAAGGGTAAAGGAACGCCTACAGTTACCACCAGTGAGTCCAGCAGCTGTGATCACAACAACAACAACTACAACAACAATAACTACAACAAAAACTACAGCAATACTCACAACAACAACAACTACAACAACTACTGGTGGAGGTTATTAACTCAACATGTGGGTCGATCGCAACAAGATGTCAGACGGACTCAGTAATCATCATTTACTGTCATCTTAGTTCTGTGTTATGGCTTTTGGTGGTAGTAGTGGTGATGGTGGTAGGAGTGGTGGTACTGGTAGTAGTGGTGGTAGTGATAGGAGTGGTGGTAGTGGTAGTAGTGAAGGTAGTGATAGTAGTGATGGTGGTGATGGTGGTGTGGTAGTGATGATGATGAAGTGTTATAATAATTCTCAGGTAACCTATTGTGCCACGTAGGCTCTCTCTCTCTCTCTCTCTCTCTCTCTCTCTCTCTCTCTCTCTCTCTCTCTCCAACACCAAAAATTGTCTCCAGTGATGATACATAACACACACACACACACACACACACTAATGATATAAAAAGGTCATTATGTTTATAATTAATTTTCACTCCAGTTTCCTCTCTTGTTTTATCTGCTACCCAGTCACCCTCCTTTTCTGGTCTGACACAAGCTGGTAGCCCCCCTGTGTACCCCTCATGCTCACGGCCTACTCCACAACGAGCCTGCCCCCGTCCACCCACCGCGAGCTCATGGACCCGAGGGGGCCGGGGGCCCCTGTCCTCCCCCGCTGGCGTGCCGGCACCTGGGGCCCATCCACTCCAATTCTCCACATCAATTGACCACCATGCGGACATGCCAGTGGACTACGTATCTACGCCAAGAAGGACGTCCCCTACCAACCTCTCGACGTCCCCCTTAAAGCCGACACTACCGACGTACACGCCATCACAATCACACTAAAAGGTATGTCCCTCAATATTGTCAATGCCTATGGCTATGGCCTGGCACTTGACATTATTAGGGACCTGCCACGCTTTGCCATAAACAGATAAATTGTACCGGGATATTTCCCCCCACACACTCATCATTCTGTCACTTTATGTAATTTGCTGACAAAACCCATGACCCTTCAGGCTTTTACGCCTTAATGCATGATCATAAAAGGCAAGCATGAACTATGCTTGCTTCCCAGATGGGCACTGTAAACGCTTCTGCGCTTCACCTTGCACAGGATGTAAAGGGGTGCCCAATAAATTAGCCCCCTCCGGGGCAATCTAATCTGACTCTGACCTATATGTACTGTCAATAAATACGGTGTATTTCTTTATGTATGAACCTCTGTCCTGCGTGGCAGTGAAAAGTGTCAAGACCTGACTGAATTACTCGGAATAGGCAAACTGTACTCCAGGATTTGTTAATAAATTTGTTAAACTAAATACTTGTGGTTTTAATTTATTTTTAATTGGGGGGAGTTAAAGGTTACACAACACAAGGGTTAACAGCAGCAGTTAAGTAACATCCGCTGCGTCAACCACTACACCCACCTTAGTCAGTCTATACCGATAACCACCTAACCTAACCAACCACTACACCCTTGTCTCCCAATACCCATCATTAGTGCCCTATTGACTAACCTAACCTAAAACAGCTTGTACCTCTTCATTACATTACATAAAGCATAAACTAAGGTGAAAAATCTACAAAATGGATCAGAAACGAAACACTACCAAGGCAGGCAATGATTTTAGTGGAGAGTCAAGGTAACCAATCACAAGAAAGTTAGGTAATTTCCCTGACCAATCAGATAAGGGTTGGGTGAGCGGTCAGGAGGTGATTGGTGGTGGAGGGGTTGGTCAATATAGGTACCTGGAATGGTTATTACACACCTGGTTAATGAGGTGATAAAGCCCCCTCCCCCTCCTGCCCCCCACTCTCCCCCTCTCTGGTCCAGCCTGATAATGACACCGACCATCCCCCCCCCCCCAGTCACCCATACCTCACACACACACACACACACACAACAGTACTGAGAGTTTCAAGAAAAAAATAACAATAACACACAGGGCGGGGAATAAAAACAAGGGCGGGACGAGCGACCACCCATAGCCTAGGTCCATCCACCTCCCTGCTAGCCCTGGGTCATCTATCCCTTCCCTCTAATTCATCCCTTGACTCACTCTCTCTCTCTCTCTCACACATAACACCGATAAACACAATACATATACAGACAGACACTAACAGAGACAGACAGACAGACAGACTATTATCAATGCTGCCTCCAGACTTCAATACATTATCGATAACGTCTTCCGCTTCCTACTGTATCTTACTGAGCGAAATACCGATAGTTGTCGTCCGCTGCAGAATACTGGGTGGTGAACGGCGGCGGCGGTGGTGAACGGCGGTGGTGGTGAACGGCGGTGGTGGTGAACGGCGGTGATGGTGAACGGCGGTGATGGTGAACGGCGGTGGTGGTGAACGGCGGTAGCTAAGGGTAGTGTTGAACAGGCGGTGGTGGTGAACGGCGGGTGGTGGTAAACTAAGGCTGCGAACGGTGACGGTAGTGAACGACGGTGGTGAACGACAATATTGAACGATAATGGTGAAAAACTTTTATGAACGACAACAGTTCAACGCTACAACCAACCACATCATCATCACTACACGTTCCACCACATACATACTGGTTGTTGTTGTGAGGAAGGTAAACACAGAGAACCGAACAGACCAAAACAGGTTAGGTTAGGTTAGGTTAGGTTAGGTTAGGGAAGGTTAGGTTAGGTTAGGTTAGGTTAGGTTAGGACCAGCTCACCGCCGTGTTCATCTCATCATATTAACTAATTAAAGCGAATATATATTTTTTCATAATATTAGAGACGATTTAGTTTACATATTAAATTATTTTCATTGTGTAATTTTTTGTAGGTGTTTAAATTTGTTTAATTAAAATATTCATATAAAAATAAATTATTTGTTAGTTACTATTTAGTGTGTGTGTGTGTGTGTGTGTGTGTTGACTGGTACACCAACACTGCCCTCCACACGCCACAGTCTTGACACACCTCCTGACGCCACTTTGGACCAAACAGTGAGTGTACTGTCATGTCTCTGCTTGGTCACACGATCCCCTCTATATATTCTGGGCAGCATATCACCCACGCCCTCGTATATCACCCACGCCCCCGTATATCACCCACGCCCTAGCACATGACCCACGCCCTCCTGTAGCCTGAGGGAGACTCTTGACACAACCTGGGAATTTTCTCCTGACTAAAAAAATTCAAATTGTACATGAAATAGAGTTATAATTCTAGCAGGTGGAAGTTGCAATTAATTCGTCAAAAAACAAAGACTCTTTTCGGCGGCTGAGGCGAGCTAATGTACACAAACGAATTAACGAGAAAAAGATAATTATGTAGCTTTTTGCTTTGAGTTTTGTAGCTTTTTCCTTGGATTTTTTTTTTTACATTCAACGTAAAGCTAAATATCAATATTTCTTTTCATACACTAATGAACGTGAAATTTTATGGTCTAAGGGTCGCTGACAAACACACACACACACACACACAGCCATTCGTGGGAGTCAAGAGGGAGGCGTGTCACAATCCAGATGACCCCACACTTAGGTCAAGGGGCACTCACGCCCAGGAGGAGGAGGAAAGAAATGAGAAGGAGGCAGAAATTGAAGGAGAGGAAGGAAGGACAGAAGGAAGAGGAGGAGAAGCCAGATGGAGGGGGGTAGGAGGAAGAGGCAGAGAGGGAGGAGGAGAAAGAAAGTGGAAAAAAGGGGAAATAAATGGTTGAAAGGAAAAAAAAAGGAAGGGTGTTTCTTAAGACAGGTCAGGTGAGGAGGGTGAGGGTGTGGTGGGGGAGGGAAGGTAAGGGAGGGGGAGGGGAGAGGTGGGTGGTGAAGGAGGGGGGAGGAGAATTCTGATAAAGACTGGCATAGAGAGGAAGAGGAGGTAGGGAGGGAGGGAGGGAGGGAGGGCCAGGTACTACAAACACACTGTGAACTGAGCTGGGACACTCATCATCACCATCACCATCACCATCATCATCATCATCACTATCATCACCATCAATCACCATGTCATTAGTGAATAGTGACATCACGGTTTGGCTATTCACTATCTCCTGATGGGCGAAGTAAATCAGATACAGAATAACTTTATAGTGAGTGGTGAACGGTAGACAGAGGCTTGGTGAACGGTAGACAGAAGGCGTTTGGTGAACGGTAGACAGAGGCTGGTGAACGGTAGACAGAAGGCGCTTGGTGAACGGTAGACAGAGGCTTGGTGAACGGTAGACAGAAGGCGTTTGGTGAACGGTAGACAGAGGCTGGTGAACGGTAGACAGAAGGCGCTTGGTGAACGGTAGACAGAGGCTTGGTGAACGGTAGACAGAAGGCGTTTGGTGAACGGTAGACAGAGGCTGGTGAACGGTAGACAGAAGGCGCTTGGTGAACGGTAGACAGAGGCTTGGTGAACGGTAGACAGAAGGCGTTTGGTGAACGGTAGACAGAGGCTGGTGAACGGTAGACAGAAGGCGCTTGGTGAACGGTAGACAGAGGCTTGGTGAACGGTAGACAGAAGGCGTTTGGTGAACGGTAGACAGAGGCTGGTGAACGGTAGACAGAAGGCGCTTGGTGAACGGTAGACAGAGGCTTGGTGAACGGTAGACAGAAGGCGTTTGGTGAACGGTAGACAGAAGGCGCTTGGTGAACGGTAGACAGAAGGCGCTTGGTGAATGACATAATGAACGGACGGACAGCTGGATGAATGACGGAGAGACAGAAGCAAAAAAAAAAACTCATCTACGTAATACAAGAAAAGCTTAGAAAAAACACAACCACAACAACCACACCAACAACAACAACCACCAACAACAACCACACCAACAACACCAACCACCAACAACACCAACCACCAACCACAACAACCACACCAACAACAACAACCAACAACACCACACCAACAACAACAACCACCAACAACAACAACCACACCAACAACAACCACACCACCACCACCAACCACCAACAACACCAACCACCAACCACAACAACCACACCAACAACAACAACCACACCAACAACAACAACCACACCAACAACAACAACCACACCAACAACAACAACCACACCACCACCACCACACCAACAACAACAACCACACCACCACCACCACACCAACAACAACAACCACACCAACAACAACAACCACACCAACAACAACAACCACACCAACAACAACAACCACACCAACAACAACAACCACACCACCACCACCACACCAACAACAACAACCACACCACCACCACCACACAACAACAACAACCACACCAACAACAACAACCACACCAACAACAACAACCACCAACAACAACCACACCAACAACAACAACCACACCAACAACAACAACCACACCACCACCACCACACCAACAACAACAACCACACCACCACCACCACACCAACAACAACAACCACACCAACAACAACAACCACACCAACAACAACAACCACACCAACAACAACAACCACCAACAACAACCACACCAACAACAACCACACCAACAACAACCACACCAACAACAACAACCACACCAACAACCACAACAACCACACCAACCACAACCACCACACCAACAACAACAACAACCACACCAACAACAACCACACCAACAACAACAACCACACCAACAACAACAACCACACCAACAACAACAACCACACCAACAACAACAACCACACCAACAACAACCACACCAACAACAACAACCACACCAACAACAACAACCACCAACAACAACAACCACCAACAACAACAACACCAACAACAACAACCACCAACAACAACCACACCAACAACAACCACACCAACAACAACAACCACACCAACAACAACCACACCAACAACAACAACCACACCAACAAAAACAACAACCAACAACAAACAACCACACCAACAACAACCACACCAACAACAACAACCACCAACAACAACAACCACACCAACAACAACCACACCAACAACAACAACCACACCAACAACAACAACCACACCAACAACAACAACCACACCAACAACAACCACACCAACAACAACAACCACACCAACAACAACAACCACACCAACAACAACCACACCAACAACAACAACCACACCAACAACAACCACACCAACAACAACAACCACACCAACCACAACAACCACACCACCACCACCACACCAACAACAACAACCACCAACAACAACAACCACAACAACAACAACAACCACACCAACAACAACAACCACACCAACAACAACAACCACCAACAACAACAACCACCAACAACAACAACCACACCACCACCACCACACCAACAACAACAACCACACCAACAACAACAACAACCACCAACAACAACCACACCAACCACAACAACCACACCAACAACAACAACCACACCAACAACAACAACCACCAACAACAACAACCACACCAACAACAACAACCACACCAACAACAACAACCAACAACAACAACCACACCAACAACACCCACACCAA
Organism: Homarus gammarus; assembly: GCA_958450375.1. NCBI lineage: Eukaryota > Metazoa > Arthropoda > Malacostraca > Decapoda > Nephropidae > Homarus > Homarus gammarus. Next base: position 1,240,924 of record CAUDMG010002269.1, on the reverse strand, counting down.
CAACAACAACCACACCAACAACAACAACCACCAACAACAACCACACCAACAACAACAACCACCAACAACAACCACACCAACAACAACCACACCAACAACAACAACCACACCAACAACAACAACCACCAACAACAACCACACCAACAACACCCACACCAACAACACCAACCACACCAACAACAACAACCACACCAACAACAACAACCACACCAACAACAACCACACCAACAACAACAACCACACCACCACCACCACACCAACAACAACCACACCAACAACAACAACCACACCAACAACAACAACCACACCAACAACAACAACCACCAACAACAACCACACCAACAACAACAACCACACCAACAACAACAACCACACCAACAACAACAACCACACCAACAACAACCACACCAACAACAACAACCACACCAACAACAACAACCACACCAACAACAACAACCACCAACAACAACCACACCAACAACAACAACCACACCAACAACAACAACCAACAACAACAACCACACCAACAACAACAACCACACCAACAACACCAACCACCACCACCACACACCAACAACAACAACCACACCAACAACAACAACCACCAACAACAACCACACCAACAACAACCACACCAACAACAACAACCACACCAACAACAACAACCACCAACAACAACCACACCAACAACAACAACCACCAACAACACCAACCACACCACCACCACCACACCAACAACAACCACACCAACAACAACAACCACCAACAACAACCACACCAACAACACCAACCACACCACCACCACCACACCAACAACAACAACCACACCAACAACAACAACCACCAACAACAACCACACCAACAACAACAACCACCAACAACACCAACCACACCACCACCACCACACCAACAACAACAACCACACCAACAACAACAACCACCAACAACAACCACACCAACAACACCAACCACACCAACAACACCAACCACACCACCACAACCACACCAACAACAACAACCACACCAACAACAACAACCACCAACAACAACCACACCAACAACACCCACACCAACAACACCAACCACACCACCACCACCACACCAACAACAACAACCACACCAACAACAACACCCACACCAACAACAACAACCACACCAACAACAACAACCACACCAACAACAACAACCACCAACAACAACCACACCAACAACACCAACCACACCACCACCACCACACCAACAACAACCACACCAACAACAACAACCACACCAACAACAACAACCACACCAACAACAACAACCACACCAACAACAACAACCACCAACAACAACCACACCAACAACACCCACACCAACAACAACAACCACCAACAACAACCACACCAACAACAACACCCACACCAACAACAACAACCACACCAACAACAACAACCACCAACAACAACCACACCAACAACACCCACACCAACAACACCAACCACACCACCACCACCACACCAACAACAACCACACCAACAACAACACCCACACCAACAACAACAACCACCAACAACAACCACACCAACAACAACAACCACACCAACAACACCAACCACACCACCACCACCACACCAACAACAACAACCACACCAACAACAACAACCACCAACAACAACCACACCAACAACACCCACACCAACAACACCAACCACACCAACAACAACAACCACCAACAACAACAACCACACCAACAACACCAACCACACCAACAACAACAACCACCAACAACAACCACACCAACAACACCAACCACACCAACAACAACAACCACACCAACAACAACAACCACCAACAACAACCACACCAACAACAACAACCACACCAACAACAACAACCACACCAACAACAACAACCACCAACAACAACACCAACAACAACAACCACACCAACAACAACAACCACCAACAACAACCACACCAACAACACCAACCACACCAACAACAACAACCACACCAACAACAACAACCACCAACAACAACCACACCAACAACACCAACCACACCAACAACAACAACCACACCAACAACAACAACCACCAACAACAACCACCAACAACAACAACCACACCAACAACAACAACCACCAACAACAACCACACCAACAACACCAACCACACCAACAACAACAACCACACCAACAACAACAACCACCAACAACAACCACCAACAACAACAACCACACCAACAACAACAACCACCAACAACAACCACACCAACAACAACCACACCAACAACACCAACCACACCACCACCACCACACCAACAACAACCACACCAACAACAACAACCACCAAAAACAACAACCACACCAAAAACAACAACCACCAACAACAACCACACCAACAACACCAACCACACCACCACCACCACACCAACAACAACCACACCAACAACAACAACCACACCAACAACAACAACCACCAACAACACCAACCACACCACCACCACCACACCAACAACAACAACCACACCAACAACAACCACACCAACAACAACCACCAACAACAACAACCACACCAACAACAACCACACCAACAACACCCACACCAACAACACCAACCACACCACCACCACACCAACAACAACAACCACACCAACAACAACAACCACCAACAACAACCACACCAACAACACCCACACCAACAACACCAACCACACCACCACCACCACACCAACAACAACCACACCAACAACAACAACCACCAAAAACAACAACCACACCAACAACACCAACCACACCAACAACAACAACCACCAAAAACAACAACCACACCAACAACAACCACCAACAACAACCACACCAACAACAACAACCACCAAAAACAACAACCACACCAACAACAACCACACCAACAACAACCACACCAACAACAACCACACCAACAACAACAACCACCAAAAACAACAACCACACCAACAACAACCACACCAACAACAACCACACCAACAACAACAACCACCAAAAACAACAACCACACCAACAACAACCACACCAACAACAACCACACCAACAACAACCACACCAACAACCACACCACCAACAACCCCCCAACAACAACCACACCAAGACAGTCGGCGCCGCTCTCCCAGAAACACTGCTGCTTTAAATCGTAACTTTTTCACGAAACACAACGACGGTGATCACTTCTTGTGGAGGGAGGGAAGGGAAGCCACCATCACGGCCTCCTGCAGGACTACTCTTCCTGTCTCGCCCGTGTAGGAGAGAGAGAGAGGGAGGGAAGGGAAGCCACCATCACGGCCTCCTGCAGGACTACTCTTCCTGTCTCGCCCGTGTAGGAGAGAGAGAGAGGGAGGGAAGGGAAGCCACCATCACGGCCTCCTGCAGGACTACTCTTCCTGTCTCGCCCGTGTAGGAGAGAGAGAGAGGGAGGGAAGGGAAGCCACCATCACGGCCTCCTGCAGGACTACTCTTCCTGTCTCGCCCGTGTAGGAGAGAGAGAGAGAGAGAGAGAGAGAGAGAGAGAGAGTCCGGAAACTAGTGGATCATGCTGACACAAATAGACCCCCTTGAGGCGTCTACCATCCCCCCCCCCATCCATTTACCCCCACCCACAACCATCCCCCCTCCCTCTATCATCCCCCACCAGCATTCACTGCCAGGAGGAAATACCAAGATTGGCACTTAGGCCTCGATCTTGAATTCTTCTTCTTCTTCTTCTTCTCTACTCTCTCTCTTTCTCTCTCTCTCTCTCCACCATTTGTGAGCGCTTATCGGAGTCTTTAGAACGACTTAGCAAGAAGTTTTATCCAGAAGTTGTGGGGGTGATAAAGGGGGGGGGTCTTTAAGGTGAGTCAGGTAAGATCTCTCTCTCTCTCTCTCTCTCTCTCTCTCTCTCTCTCTCTCTCTCTCTCTCTCTCTCACCCAAACACCTACCTAACTCCTAATCACGACTTGGGAGGAAGTTGTAGGAAGACACGCGGAAGTTCCTCAGGTAATACACAGGTGAACTTAATTAGATAAGATTATTTAAATGAAGGTCTATGTTTATTCATATGATATTACGATAAACTGTGTGTGTGTGTGTGTGTGTGTGTGTGTGTGCGTGTTGTGTGTGTGTGTGTGATGGCCGACCAGTTCATAAGTCACCATTAATGTATTACGTCAGGACAGGTGATGACGTCATGATAGTGTAACGTCATAATAAACAGTAAGACATAACAAAAGACTACGAAATAAATTATAACAAAAGAACAAAATTATAAAAAAATAACAAAAGACTGAAATAAATTATAAAATACCCAAACAAAAACATCAAATACAAAGAAATAAATAACAAAAACAAAAAATAACACAAACACGACATAAAACAAAAGCACTCCCCCCCTCCTCTCCCTCGAGTTGCCGGAGAGGTGGAAACATGAATGGAGAGACGCAGATACTTGACATTCTCTCCCTCCTCCCTCCCTCCTTCCTTACCCCCCTCTCCCTCCCTCCTTCCTTCCCTACCTCCTTCCTTAACCCCCTCTCCCTCCTTCCTTCCCTACCTCCTTCCTTACCCCCCTCTCCCTCCTCCCTCCCCCCCCCCCGTCTCGTCTCTCCATCTGAGGTATGCTGACCGTCACCTGTGGACCATAATACACCTGGGAGAGCCAATTAACACCTTTATTACGACTTATACTAGAGTCACTTAACACTTCACGGACTCACACTTAAGACTACGCACTTACATGGACTCACACTTAAGACTACGCACTTACACGGACTCACACTTAAGACTACGCACTTACACGGGCTCACACTTAAGACTACGCACTTACACGGGATGTTAAACGACCTCTTGCATGACCACTCAAACGATCCCACCAAGGACGGAATGGTTAAGGGGGGGGGGGAGGAGAGATGGAAAGGGGAGATAAAGGAGGGAGAAGAAGAAAATGGGCTAATAAAGAGGAAGATAGAGAGGAGAGATAAAGGTGGGAGAAAGTGAGAAAGATGGAGATAAAGGAAGAAGTGGAGGCAAGAAAGAGACGGGATTAAAGAGGGTGGAGGGAAGAGAGGAAGAGGAGAGTGGAGAGGGAGGAATAATGAAAGGATGAGAGGAAGGATTAAAGTGGACGGAAGGAAGGGAGGGAAGAGAGAGGAGAGGAAGGGATGGAGGGAAGGGAGGGAAGGGAGAGGAGAGGAAGGGATGGAGGGAACAGAGAGGAGGGAGTGAGGAGGGGATGGAGGGAAGGGAGGGAACTTGATAGCATTAAGGAGACAGCGTGCCTGGGCCGTCATGCGACACTAGAGCGGACCCACAGAGGGAGGGGGGGAGGGTGGAGTGAAGGAGGGAAGGAAGGATGGAAAGGAGATAGAAAACGGAACAGGGGAGGAAAAGGGAGATAACGTGTGTGTGTGTGAGAGAGAGAGAGAGAGAGAGAGAGAGAGAGAGAGAGAGAGAGAGAGAGAGAGAGAGAGAGAGAGAGAGAGAGAGAGAGAGAGACCTTCCTTCACCCTATTTATCACTGACTCGCCACAACTCACTTAACATGCAAATGAGTTAACGGGAACATTATTATTAACCCCAGAGCTCCTATACGACCTATGTTCTGTACCTATACCAGACCACACGCCTACACACGCCCACACACACGCCCATACACACGCCCATACACAACCACACATGCCCATCCAAGACACACAACGGAAGATCTACAGTATATACCATCACCTACCACCATTACCATCACCTACCACCATTACCATCACCTACCACCACCCATCACCACCATCCTCCTCCCATTATCCAAACCATCATCCACCTATTACCATCTATCAACCAAAATATTATGGTGATCCACTACCACCACCATCTCACTACCACCACCATCTCACTACCACCACTACCACCACCATCTCACTACCACCACCATCTCACTACCACCACCACTACCACCACCATCTCACTACCACCACTACCACCACCATCTCACTACCACCACTACCACCACCATCTCACTACCACCACCACTACCACCACCATCTCACTACCACCACTACCACCACCATCTCACTACCACCACTACCACCACCATCTCACTACCACCACTACCACCACCATCTCACTACCACCACTACCACCACCATCTCACTACCACCACTACCACCACCATCTCACTACCACCACCACTACCACCACCATCTCACTACCACCACTACCACCACCATCTCACTACCACCATCTCACTACCACCACCATCTCACTACCACCACCACTACCACCACCATCTCACTACCACCACTACCACCACCATCTCACTACCACCACTACCACCACCATCTCACTACCACCACCACTACCACCACCATCTCACTACCACCACTACCACCACCATCTCACTACCACCACTACCACCACCATCTCACTACCACCACTACCACCACCATCTCACTACCACCACTACCACCACCATCTCACTACCACCACTACCACCACCATCTCACTACCACCACCATCTCACTACCACCACTACCACCACCATCTCACTACCACCACCATCTCACTACCACCACTACCACCACCATCTCACTACCACCACTACCACCACCATCTCACTACCACCACTACCACCACCATCTCACTACCACCACCATCTCACTACCACCACCACTACCACCACCATCTCACTACCACCACTACCACCACCATCTCACTACCACCACTACCACCACCATCTCACTACCACCACTACCACCACCATCTCACTACCACCACCACTACCACCACCATCTCACTACCACCACTACCACCACCATCTCACTACCACCACTACCACCACCATCTCATTACCACCACTACCACCACCATCTCACTACCACCACTACCACCACCATCTCACTACCACCACTACCACCACCATCTCACTACCACCACTACCACCACCATCTCACTACCACCACTACCACCACCATCTCACTACCACCACTACCACCATTCTCCTCACAGCACCGAGAGTAATTACCACCTTCGTCATAGCTTTTCTTTATCATCACTGACAACAAATCACTCTCCAGCTACCTGTTACCTGTATAACTTTTATTACCAGGGTTTACACAGGTACACCGAGAGAGAGAGAGAGAGAGCAATAAATAGAAGGGGTGCTTGATCGATGGCTGTATAGAAAGAAAGAAAGAAAGAAAGAAAGAAAGAAAGAAATTTAGGGAGTAAGAGAGAGACAGAGAGAAGGGATGAAAGAACATTTAGTTACAGTATAATCAGAGGATTAATTTGGGCGCCGTTGAGACCATCTCTTGCAGGGTTTATGCACCACAGCTCAGGACCTCCAGCACATCCTACGTTCATTACTGATTTGTTTTTTACCCTCAAGTGTATAGGTAAGAGAACGTCTGTATCTTATTATAGTGCATTCCTGGTACAGCACCCAGTGATGAAGAAGAAGAAGAAGAAGAAGAAGAACAAGAAGAAGAAGAAGAAAAGAAGAAGAAGAAGAAAAAGAAGAAATCAGATCAAAAAAAGGCGAACAGACACAAGGGCGACTAACACAGCCTCCCCTCTCACCCTCGACCATTCCCCCATCACCCTATAACACGATCCACCTTCCCATCCCTCCCACCTCCTCCTATTCTCCCTCGTCTCCCTATCCTCCTCCCCTCCCCTCCCTATCCCCCCTCCCCAGTGGTCAGCAAGCCTCTAGTAATGAGACAGTGAATGATTATACAAGTGAAAAAATGGTCCACTGTCGCGGCACTTTTAGGCTTTATTACTGTAATATATTGATGGGGAGGTTATTGGGGAGAGAATGGGGAGGGGAGGATGTTGGGGTGATGATGATGATTAGCCCAACCTCCTCCTCCTCCTCCATGACTCATATAATGATGAGTAATGGAAGCTTGCTGAATAATGAGGCATAATTACCCTCGTGTCGTGAGTTATATAGTAAGACTCTTTCCTCTCCTCTCCTCACCTGATCTCTCCTCACCTCACCTCCCTTCACCCCACACATGTCTTCACCTCATATCTCCCCTCCGCTATCCTCACCTCTCCCCTCCCCTCCTCACCTCACTAAATACTACCTGTCGTTAATTAGTTCCCGACCTGGCTTATCAAAGGCCTGTATGTTAATTATTTTTTTTTACTCCTTAGAGATGAGAGAACGTATCTACCTAGAGTCGAGTCTCAGGTGTAATTTCGACGCCATCTTGTTTAGTTTTCTTTCCATAATATTATATTAGGTAATAATTATTATTATTAATATATATTTTTTATATAAACCAGAGGATAAATAAATTAACTTAAATATGGTTTAAGAATTTGAGGTATATTCCAGTGGGTGAGGGAATTGGTAGAACTGGAATGGGAATATGTACAGTTGGAATGGGAATGTAAGCCTTACTTAGGGGTTTAGCCGAACGATATGTTCAGAGTTATTGATATTTTCATAGCCTGAAAGTTCCTAAACCTGAACGTTATTATACAAGAACGTCGGTACACCTGAACGTTCCTACACTTAAAACGGTGCCATGCTGAACGTTACTGTGTGTGTGAACGTTACTGTGTGTGTGAACGTTACTGTGTCTGAACGGTACAGTGTGTGAACGGTACTGTGTCTGAACGGTACTGTGTCTGAACGGTACTGTGTGTGCGTGAACGGTACTGTGTCTGAACGGTACTGTGTGTGAACGGTACTGTGTGTGTGTGAACGTTACTGTGTGTGAACGGTACTGTGTCTGAACAGTACTGTGTGTGTGTGAACGTTACTGTGTGTGAACGTTCTGTGCCGACTCGTATTATCTTATCTGAATATAAGTTACTCGAATTGTATTAGAAATTGAATACCACCGTCTGTCATATTTTGTTGATTACTAACCTTACCTAACCGAACCTTAACCTAACTTAACCTCTCAGGGAGCAGCGGACGAGTAAATACAGTACTCGCCTCCTGTCCAACGGGTTACTGGTTCGAGCTACGTACACCCCTCCCCCAGTTCACCCAGCAATAAATAGGTACCTAACTTTACAGCTGAGGGAAAGACGACGGTCGAGTACAGTGTTTACTCCTACTGATACAAGGCTTAAATTACTGTGAGGACCCACCTACACTGTACCTGTATCTAATTTTGTAACTGTAACTAAGCCTGTACCGTCGATGCTAAATAAAAAATAGAATAAAAACTGTAATAGAATGGATTTGATTTGTTTTGGTGTGAATTAAAATGAGTCAATAGCCAATACAATGGTCCCGTGTAGAGCCCCACGTAGTGTCCTGTATTGATCACCATTCACTGAATAACAATGTTAGTTCCGGGTAGATTAAAGAGGCACTCATTCCCCCTACTCCCCATTCTGTTTTTCCTTTTTGTTTATCCTGTATGTTTTCCCCATGACCCACCCCCATGTTTGTGTCCCCATGACCCACCCCCATGTTTGTGCCCCCATGACCTCCTCTTCCATGTTTGTGCCCCCATGACCTCCTCTTCCATGTTTGTGCCCCCATGACCTCCTCTTCCATGTTTGTGCCCCCATGACCTCCTCTTCCATGTTTGTGCCCCCATGACCTCCTCTTCCATGTTTGTGCCCCCATGACCTCCTCTTCCATGTTTGTGCCCCCATGACCCCCCATTACACACCTACGAACATTCTTCTCCTCATTCAAATTCCTCATTATATTTCAACGTACATCATAAACTTTTCAGTCCTTCCCATAAGTCACGCCAACACTCACCCTGCTCCCTCCCCTCACCCAACACTGCCCTCAGGCGACAGTATGACACCACCGCAACACTCGAGAGGCTGTCACACACTTCCATCCGAGGAGTCACTTGGTCGACTCATCAGGAGGTGGTCTTAAGAATGGCTCGAGGGGCGAGGATTGGTAGGGGGTACACAGGGGAGGAAGGGATAGGAAGAAGAGGAGGAGAGGTTAGGAAGGGGAAGGGGAGGTACGAAGAGAGAAGAGATGGCCAGGCAGGGGGAGGAAGGGGGCAGACAGGGAGGGAGGAAGGAGTTGGCAGGCAGAGGATGAAGAGGCAGACATAAAGGAGCTAACTAAAGACACCGCCCTTCACCCGGTACCCGTGGCAGGCTCAGGAGGAAGGAGCGCCCCGATAAACAACACACCGAGTCTTCCCTGTCAAAACATCATCAGTTACTCACACCTCGTTGACGGCCTCTCCCTCATCCACCTTACCTGTAATAACAAAAGGAAAATCATTATAATTAACCCCACAATGAGGAGTCAATGACGTAATGTGTGTGTGTGTGTGTGTGAGTGAAATCCTCTTGTTCCTACGTCCTTCGGTAGAGTTAGAAGGAGACGTCCTGTACAGCCCTTTGAGACTCAGATCACCGGACGACCCTTTGAGACTCAGAGCCGTGCATGGATGTCGTAGAGAACTATAAGGGTATTGCGTGTAATTTATACCTCAAAGTTCTGGTCATATCTCACCTAAAACTGTTCTCTTTATTCTGGTTAACTTTACATTACTGGCTTTGTAAAGTTGTTGATAAGTGTGACTGATGGACCTTTAGATGTGTCTTTTCCGTCCCCTGGGTGGGTGGGTGTGTGTGTGTGTTGAAATGTCACTGCTCATTGTCTTCATCACACACACACACACACACAATGTCTATCCTATTTCAACAACAACAAATCAATCAATATAAGACGCAAGAAGAGATAATATTACAAGTGTTCTCGTTAAATAAACCCGCCGGGGCGTCACCTTACAACACACTCAACACTTTACCTCACATAATACCCTCATCGAACACCCCACCCCCACCCCGGTCACAAACACTACCTCCTCCTCCTCCCCCCTCACAAACAACATACATCACAAGGCCCTCAATGGTTTTTCACTCATCCTTGTTCACCTGTTTGTGGCGGCAGGTGATCACTTCCACCACTCCTCTTTCCTCCACCTGCCGCTCCACCAGACACTCTCTTCCACCTGATCCTCCACCACCACACGCTCCACCACACACTCTCTTCCACCTGATGCTCCACCACCACACGCTCCACCACACACTCTCTTCCACCTGATGCTCCACCACCACACGCTCCACCAGACACTCTCCACCTGATGCTCTGGTTACCGCCACAAAAACATCATCAAAGGAATCCTCGCCGGTGTAGCTCTCGCGGAAATGACAATTACGGCCTCCCTCCTCCTCCGTGGCCTCCCCCTCCTCCTTCGTGGCCTCTCTTCCCCCATCTTCCGTGGCCTCCTCCCCCTTCCTCCGTGGCCTCCTTCCCCCCTCCTCCGTGGCCTCCCTCCTCCTCCGTGGCCTCCCCTCCTCCTCCGTGGCCTCCTTCCCCCCTCCTCCGCCGCCTCCCCCCTCCTCCGTGGCCTCCCCCTCCTTCGTGGCCTCCCCTCCTCCTCCGTGGCCTCCTTCCCTCCTGCTCCGTGGCCTCCCCCTCCTCCGTGGCCTCCCCCTCCTTCGTGGCATCCTTCCCCCTCCTCCGCCTCCTTTCCCCCTCCTCCGCCTCCTCCCCCCCCCTCCTCCTCAGTGCACCAAACACCAACAGCCTGGTTGATCAGGTATTCGCCCCAGAGAGCTTTTACCTGTACAGATGAGACCCTGGAATTGGATGCAGGTTAAATCCTCATTAAGTTCTATATTCCAGCCCATTGTACAAAATTAAAACTCGGTGAAATTGAAAACTTTTACCCCACAAACACACACACACACACACACACACACACACACACACACACACACACACACACACACAGGATTAAATCTACAAAAATAACCAAACTACATAAATATTTAACCAACGATCAACCAAATAAAAATACCTTTACTCTTTCTCCCGTAAAAGTATTTGACGAGACTCAACTAATTACAATAAAGAAAAAAATGACTCTTTTCTTTTTTCACCTGAGATTTTATCGGGGTTTTCAACATGGCTTCACGTAAGAGAGGATGACGGGATATCCTCACTAACCTCACTCATAAATTACCTTGATTTATATAAACGAGATAACAGGTAAAGCATTAATCAAGGGGTTAACTCGTACTCAAGGGGTTAACTCGTCGTACTCAAGGGGTTAATTCGTCGTACTCAAGGGGTTAACTCGTCGTATTCAAGGGGTAAACTCGTCATACTCAAGGGTTGTTATAAATGTCTAGTTCTTCTTGAATACAATAACTTAACCCCTTCAACACGATAGCTAAACCGCCGAATAAGTTGACAGCCTGACCATAACACTCACGTCTACACACCTGTTCTAGACTCACCAGGTGTTCCTCGTGCCTACACTGTTGATACAAATATTTGGTAAACAAGTAAAAACCTTCCCACCCCATGATACTGAGAGAGAGAGAGAGAGAGAGAGAGAGAGAGAGAGAGAGAGAGAGAGAGAGAGAGAGAGAGAGAGAGAGAGAGAGAGAGAGAGACATCCCCCTCACGATATCCCTCCATAGTGGTATTCCGTGTTCATAATTATGGTTCCGTATTGTTTCTAAACACGGCAGTACACATCAGAGCAGCCACACATTACCTTAATTACCTTACCCTTTATTTTACCTGTGCATTTCGTTTCCCTTTGCTTTATTTAGGAAGGAAGTTCAGTGATCGTTAGGTTAGGTTAGGTTTGGTTAAAAATTATTATGTTTTTTGAGTATGGTGAGATGACAGAGATGTTAAGAATCACACACACACACACACACACACACACACACACACACACACACACACACACACGCACGCACGCACACACACACACACATAGATGTCTGCGGAGTAGAACACGTGGGCAAATTTGAAGGGAAAAAAAGTTGCTCAAGGAATTTGCATACTGTCACACCTTGGTCTAACACAGCAATAAATTCGCTGCTGTAAATGTGAGAGAAGATGGGAGAGCCGATAAACTTAGGACATATGCCAAGTAAGAATAAATCATAAGAACATGGAGGAGTTTGAAGAGCAAAAATCAATATATAACCTAACTTAACCTAACCTAACCTAACCTAACCTAACCTAACCTAAACTAACCTAACCTAAACTAACCTAACCTAAACTAAACCAAACAAGTAAAACTATGCCAAAACGGAGATAAATTTAACTAACAAGATCAAGAATTGGTTCACTGGGCTTTTATTAAATCTACCTTGAAAAAAATTAAAAATAAATCCCTCACTTGGAAAAAATTCATTCAGTCAAGTCAGTAAAGGCGAGAGTTGAGCTGATTGACGTAGCCGACAGCAACAGAGTAGGTACCGTGACAGAGTGGATAACAATGGTGGCTTCCTGTCCTAAAGGTCACTGATTTGCACCACCCGAGGCACCCCCTGTCGACCTACCTGGGAATGGGTACCTGAGTTTAAATTGGGGAAATGAAGGTGATCGAGTACAGTGCCGGCCATGTTACCTCCCTGTGGTCCAAGCTTTACACACTGTTGAGACTGACATTCATACGTACAGGTATATAAGTTCAGGTATAATTACGCCAACATGGTAACATTCAGAACCATCACGTACGGAACAATGTACTTTATTTTGTGAGTCACGTACATTTTGAGTCACGCACCACAAATGTATTTCTGAGTCATGTGTAGATTTATTTCACTTTTATTATCATGAGTCAGACATACTCTGACTCACATCGTTTTATGAGTCTTATTAATTGACTCAAAAGACATCAGCTACACAAACTGACACACATCTCTCTGTGAGTCTCAAACCACTGACTCAAAAAAAATCCACACATCCTGACTCTTACATTACTACAACTCCTTCATAATCTGTGACTCACGAAACATCCTCTGAGTCACTTGTACCCAGTGAGTCACAATACAAGTCACAGTTTCCTCAATACGGTTCATTTATAGACAGAATACCGTCATTACCTTGAGGAGACAGAACCTAAATACCCGTCTAATGATAAATCTCGACTCGAAGTGTTTGATTGACAAATCAGAATGGACATGATTGAGGGATTAGTAGCCCAGGGATTAAGGACTAAGACCCTGATTAGGTCTTAAGTGGCCAGATATGATTAGAGATTGATTACGCCAGTTGAGGGTCCAGGGATGAGGCTTAGTGACCAGTGGTTAGGTTAGGTTAGGAGGAGGAAGACGGAGACAAGATAATAGACGATGTTGTTGGGACAGACATTCAACCACCTTTAGTAACCATGTTGTTGGGAGAACGAACATGAGTAGTGGGAAAAATACAACAACAACTGTAATACAATCCAAGGCAGAACAACAACAACAGCAACATGATGGTGACACGAGAGAACAGACGAACAAAGACGATGGATGATGTAATGATCCCATGACAGAGAGAGAGAGAGAGAGAGAGAGAGAGAGAGAGAGAGAGAGAGAGAGAGAGAGAGAGAGAGAGAGAGAGCTACCCACCACCACAATAGTCATCCTTCTCAACCAAAATAGCCGCTCATTATCCTATGTTCCTTCATGTCCTTTCGTCATCTCGCCCGCCCTCGCTAGATCTGGTTCCCACGGGGTGACAGCAGCCGTACCCAGAGAAAATAAACAAATACAACAAAAACACACAAATACAATAGACTTATACCTACATTACCTGATACCTAATATTGATACTAATACCAGGTAGCCTAACACTCTCCTTCGATATCTGTTTACCTTTATGAAGCGCTTGTATATTGTTAAGATGAATGGAAGGTTTACAATATGGGTCTTTTATCTTAACACCCAAACTACTGCCCTAAACACACACACACACACAGACACACACCACACACACACACACACACACACACACACACACAGACACACACACACACACACACACACAGACACACACCACACACACACACACACACACACAGACACACACACACACACACACACAGACACACACCACACACACACACACACAGACACACACACACACACACACACACACACAGACACACACCACACACACACACACACACACACAGACACACACACACACACACACACACACACACACACACACACAGACACACACCACACACCACACACACACACACAGACACACACCACACACACACACACACACACACAGACACACACACACACACACACACACACACACACACACACACAGTAACAATACCACCCCATGTTTACAATACAATGGTCACAGGAGGTTGATTTCCCAGCAGGCAATTTCGTGGGAAAAATTAATTATCTGGTGAAAACTTTTATAAAAAATCTAAAATGAAAAATAAATAGAAAAAATACAAAAAACGTAAATTCCCAAAACAATGTAAAAAAAAAATATACAAATAAAAAGATAAAAATCGAGAAAAAAATCGTAGAAAATGGAAACAGGAAAAATATTGACTAATCGCCAACCAAAAAATTATAAACGTTGTATCTTTTTTTCAGCGAATTTGAAAGATAATGAACAAGGAGTACAGTGGTGGTCGTCCTTACATAAGTCAACAATGCAACATTATCATGACACTCTACCATGGTTGGCTTGTGGCACTGGTCAAGGTGTTGTGGCACTGGTCAAGGTGTCGTGGCACTGGTCAAGGTGTTGTGGCACTGGTCAAGGTGTTGTGGCACTGGTCAAGGTGTTGTGGCACTGGTCAAGGTGTTGTGGCACTGGTCAAGGTGTTGTGGCACTGGTCAAGGTGTCGTGGCACTGGTCAAGGTGTTGTGGCACTGGTCAAGGTGTTGTGGCACTGGTCAAGGTGTTGTGGCACTGGTCAAGGTGTTGTGGCACTGGTCAAGGTGTCGTGGCACTGGTCAAGGAGTTGTGGCACTGGTCAAGGTGTCGTGGCACTGGTCAAGGTGTTGTGGCACTGGTCAAGGTGTTGTGGCACTGGTCAAGGTGTCGTGGCACTGGTCAAGGTGTTGTGGCACTGGTCAAGGTGTTGTGGCACTGGTCAAGGTGTTGTGGCACTGGTCAAGGTGTTGTGGCACTGGTCAAGGTGTCGTGGCACTGGTCAAGGTGTTGTGGCACTGGTCAAGGTGTTGTGGCACTGGTCAAGGTGTCGTGGCACTGGTCAAGGTGTTGTGGCACTGGTCAAGGTGTTGTGGCACTGGTCAAGGTGTCGTGGCACTGGTCAAGGTGTCGTGGCACTGGTCAAGGTGTCGTGGCACTGGTCAAGGTGTTGTGGCACTGGTCAAGGTGTCGTGGCACTGGTCAAGGTGTCGTGGCACTGGTCAAGGTGTTGTGGCACTGGTCAAGGTGTCGTGGCACTGGTCAAGGTGTCGTGGCACTGGTCAAGGTGTTGTGGCACTGGTCAAGGTGTCGTGGCACTGGTCAAGGTGTCGTGGCACTGGTCAAGGTGTCGTGGCACTGGTCAACGTGTCGTGGCACTGGTCAAGGCGTCGTGGCACTGGTCAAGGTGTCGTGGCACTGGTCAAGGTGTCGTGGCACTGGTCAAGGTGTCGTGGCACTGGTCAACGTGTCGTGGCACTGGTCAAGGCGTCGTGGCACTGGTCAAGGCGTCGTGGCACTGGTCAAGGTGTCGTGGCACTGGTCAAGGTGTCGTGGCACTGGTCAAGGTGTCGTGGCACTGGTCAAGGTGTCGTGGCACTGGTCAAGGTGTTGTGGCACTAATAAGGTGAACATACAGTACCAAGGCCGAGTTAAAGACTATTGTTATAATTAATTTTACAGGTGTCGTGCCCGAGTGAAGGTGCGGCGGGGGGCAACACACCTGAGTCATGACGGGAAATACCCACGTCATACCTGAGGGGGAGGGAGGGGGGAGGGGGAAGGGTAGGAGAGAGAAGATGGAGGGAGTGCGAGAGAAGGGTAAAAATGAGGTAGAGGAGGAAGGGGGAAAAGAAAGAGTGAGGAAGGAAGGATGGAAGGAGGAAAGGGGAAAGAAAGGAAGAGGAAAGAGAATTAGGAAGGTAAGGAGAAATGAAGAAAGGGAAAGAGAGATAAAGAAAGAGGGGGGGGGGAAGTCAGTACCCGCATACTATTCTGGACGAGAGGAGGCTGGTAGCTGGGCGGGAGGAGGCAAGGGTGGGCGTGGGCGGATGGGTGTGCCAAAGCATAAGAGGGAGTGGAATAAGCGTGAGAGGGAGTGAGTGGGTGGGTGAGAGGGCGCGTGCAGGCCTGAATGGAAACTTTAAGCTCAATAAAAGTGGGAAGGCGCGCGGGAAGAGGCGTGTGTATTGGCGTATAAGTCTGTTGATTGAGGCCTAAAAGAGAAGGGAGGGCGTGTAGGAGGGCGTGCAGGAGGGCGTGTAGGAGGGCGAGGCGTGGGATGGGCGTGAATGACCGTGAGAGGACCATGGGGGCGTAGTGAAATTACCATGAAAAAGCGTGGGTGTGGTCATAACTGTGGGAAGGCGTGGGTGTGGTCATAACTGTGGGAAGGCGCGGGCGTGGTCATAACTGTGGGAAGGCGCGGGCGTGGTCATAACTGTGGGAAGGCGCGGGTGTGGTCATAACTGTGGGAAGGCGTGGGTGTGGTCATAACTGTGGGAAGGCGCGGGTGTGGTCATAACTGTGGGAAGGCGCGGGTGTGGTCATAACTGTGGGAAGGCGCGGGTGTGGTCATAACTGTGGGAAGGCGCGGGTGTGGTCATAACTGTGGGAAGGCGCGGGCGTGGTCATAACTGTGGGAAGGCGCGGGTGTGGTCATAACTGTGGGAAGGCGCGGGTGTGGTCATAGAGGGACAGATAGTTAACCAGGGGTTCATAAGTCTCGGAGTGTTGCTCGAGAGATCATGAATTTGGTCATTAACGTTTAGGTCTGAGCTATAATGACACAGATGCAGCCACTGATCTCGGTCTCAACTTAATGGTTTTGGTCTTGAACTTCGTGGTCTCGATAACATGACTGATGTGCGAAGGTGAGGAGGGGGTGAGTGGGGGGAGAGGGGAGGGAGAGGTGGGGAAGGGGAAAGGTGGGAGGGGAAGAAAGGGTAAGAAGGGGGGGGGGCATGGTAGAAATAGGCGTGCATGTGACGTGTAAGCCCGTTAGCCGAGACCTGAATTGTGCGTGAGAAGGCGTAGGAAGAGAGGGGAGGGGAGGGGAGGAAGAGGGGAGGGGAGGAAGAGGGGAGGAGGTGGCGCGGGCTTGTATGTGGCGTGTGGGGCCGTTACCTAGGGGCCTCAAGGTGTGTGTGTGCTGACTGAGGTATATAATTAACACAGGTAAGGAGAGCCGCGGGGCCCACCTGAGCCGCCTTAATACGACAATGGTGGTCCCGCCAATTTGTCTTCAAGGAGGTACTGTGTGTGTGTGTGTGTGTGTGTGTGTGTGAAAGAGAGAGAGAGAGAGAAGGAGAGATGGGGGGGAGAGAGAGAGGACAAGAGACCCGCCCCTACACCAAGGTATGCATAGGTATGCCCATTAATTAACACCTTCACTTCGAGCACCTGGGATCGATCCAACGTTTCCCCCATCATGAACCACCACACACCGCCCTACCCACCACACCACCACCCCTCACTTTATTTATTACCTGCAACAGTCAGCTTTATGGACGAGTCACTTGTCAGGGGAGCCTTACTGATACCACACCTACCATGGGAGCCTCACCACCACACCTACCATGGGAGCCTCACCACCACACCTACCATGGGAGCCTCACCACCACACCTACCATGGGAGCCTCACCACCACACCTACCATGGGAGCCTCACCACCACACCTACCATGGGAGCCTCACCACCACACCTACCATGGGAGCCTCACCACCACACCTACCATGGGAGCCTCACCACCACACCTACCATGGGAGCCTCACCACCACACCTACCATGGGAGCCTCACCACCACACCTACCATGGGAGCCTCACCACCACACCTACCATGGGAGTCTCAGAAGCATCAGTTTATGACCAGATGTTAACTACCCTCGTGTCATTCTGCATTTAAGAAATATTTACACATTAAAATAAATAAATAAATAAATAAATAAGTCACGCCAGAGCAATAGAATGTTTATCCTCTTATTATCTTTCTCATTCCTTCTTCTTCTTCTTCTCTCTCTCCTCTTATTCCCCCTCCTTCTTCTTCTCTCTCTCCTCTTATTCCCCCTCCTTCTTCATCCTCCTCCTCCTCCTTCTTCTTCCTCCTCCATACTTGGTTACCTTCCCTGTGTCCCGGATACCAAGATACCAGACATCTTCAGGCCTCGGGTGGGTGTTGGGATGGTGTAGAGGGGAGTGGGGGTGAGGGGGGGTGTGGGGGTCAGGGAGGGTGTGGGGGTGAGGGAGGGTGTGGGGGTGAGGGAGGGTGTGGGGGTGAGGGAGGGTTATGGGGGGTGAGGGGGTTATGGGGGTAGTGTGGGAGAAAGAGGGAGAAAGAGGAGGAAGGGGAGGAGGGGAAAGAAAAAGAGGAGGAGGTGGAGGAGGCGGAAGAGGAGGAGGAGGAGGCAAGGGAAGGTGTCACGCCAGCAATAAATAATTCCATATATTACAGGATGGTGTGACACAGGTGGCGTGAGGTGTGGCTATAGTGTGTACAGTGTCTTGATTGTGATGGTGTCGTGTGTACCGTGGTGATGGGTGTACAGTGTCGTGTACAGGGGCGTGTGTACAGGAAGTTGTGAGTATAGTGTGTACAGTGGTGTTGTACTTCCAGTTTCGTGTGTATGATGTCAAGGTTATGGTGCCCTTGTAGGTGTGGTGTTTATGGTGGCTGTAGGAGGGACGAGGGGCTGTAAAAACTGATGATGGTGGAAGGGGGAATTGTGGTTGAATATACTGGACGTTGAGGAGCGTATTGATGAAGAAATGCATATAGTAGTGGTTGTAGGTGGTAGTGGTGGTAGGTGGTAGTGGTGGTAGTGGTAGCGAGAGCGAAGGTGGGCACAGTGGGCACGGTGGTGGTAGTGGGGGCATGTTGGTCAGTCGCGTGTGTGTTTGAGAGTAGGGTGGGTAGAGGGGTGGGTAGGGTAGGTAGAGGGGTGGGTAGGGTGGGTAGGTGGGTGGGTATGGAGAGGAGGGTAGGGTGGGCCACACGTCCACTGGCCCATTCATAAAACTCCACCAACACCTGTCAGTTCGGCCAGGTAAACACGACTGCCCGTACCGTCAAAACAACGCCAGCACGAACAATCAACAACACCTGGCGTTCCCATCGATTCCAGCAGTGACAGACTCTATGGAAGCCCCGCCAGACGCACGTTCGCCCGCCTGCAGTAGTGAGCTTTAAAGGTAGCAATGTATACAGTGAGGTGTGTGTGTGTGTGTGTGTGTGTGTGTGTGTGTGTATAAATCCTTTTGATCTATTTCTCTATACAATTATCTATTGATCTATTCATACACCTAGTATCTCTCTCCGACACACACACACACACACACACACACACACACACACACACACACACACACACACACACACTATAATCACCGGGGAATTGTAGCAGACCGAAAGCCTCTGGTGGTGGAGGACGAGCAAGAGAAGCAGAAGGAGGAGGAGGAGGAGGAGGAGGAGGAGGAGGAGGAGAGAGAGAGGAGGAGGAGGAAGGAGAGGAGGAGGTACAGGATCCAATACTCCAGGTAGACTAAGCACACATTATATGAAGGTGATATATGACCACAGGGAATATAGCCGAACCATTAAATTAAACTGATCTTATGTAACCACAGAAACAGACAAATAAATATATATAACAACTTAATGTATATACTGTATGACGGGTATATAACAAATATATATAATTCAGCTCTAAGATCAAAGGCAATATAACTGTACCACTATATCAAAACAACTTTAGTACTATAAAAGAATATATGAAAGTAGTAAAGGAATTATTGCATTAGAGATTATGATGATTTTTGGCCACGTCACTGATGATGGTGGTGATGGTGGTGATGGTGATAGTGGTGGTGATGATGGTGGTGATGATGGTGAGACACAGGAGATGGCCCGGCCCGTCCACCAGCTGGCCAGGCAAGGAGGACCACCAGGCCCCCGGGCACCTTCTCCTGGTAAAGTACAGCTAAAAACCGAAGGAGTTTCTTGAAGAGGAAAAATTAAAACTCTTTAACGGGGAGTATTAATCCCTGAGGGCGGGAGGCTCTCTCTCTCTCTCTCTCTCTCTCTCTCTCTCTCTGTATATCTTGGTTACGAGGGAGAAAAAAGGAATAAAACAAGATAATGAAGAAGGATGAAGATGAAGAAGAAGAGGAGGATGCAGGAGGTCAAAAATACGCTAACCCTCGACTATAAGATGAAGGCAGGAGGTGAGGCAGGTAGTAACTCTCTCTCTCTCTCTCTCTCTCTCTCTCTCTCTCTCTCTCTCTCTCTCCATATATGCGGCGGAGTACCTCTGTATCTACAGCAGCTGGGTGTGGTCGAGGAGCCACCGCCACACCCAGCTCCAGGGACCACCACAACGAGGGTCCCTGGGCCCCCAGATGGTCGTAGGTCACGGCTGGTGGTAGAGGCTCTATGGCTGGGCTTTTAGGGAGGAGGATGTTTTGGTTGTTGAGGCGAGAGAGAGAAGAAGAAGAAACTCCTTTGTTTATGTACGGTAGTTATGGTTGTACTGTTAGGTTAGGTTAGGTTTGTTGGTTCGACCATCTCTCACACTCACCAGAACCTCCATCAAGGATAAGGACATCTGAGACTCCCTTCACGAACTGGACTTGACGGAATCCTCAGAAAGTCCTAATACTCCCAGCAGGACCTCAGCAGCCCGAGTCCCAAAACGTCTTTGGGTTCCGGGTGTCCATCAGGATAAAGTCAGGTGGAGGCAGCGACCCACCAACCTACCTGTCCCTACCAACCGTTCATAAGATTGTGGTCTACCTGTAATCACCGGGTGGCCGCCGCTACCTGACTGCCAGCTACCTGCCCTCTGCCTTACCCTACCATTCACCAAGGTTAAAATCCATGATATCGTTCCATTCATGGATTCATTAACAGAGACCGCGGCTACCGAAAAGACGGGGGTAAGGAACGGGGGGAGGGGTGAGGGTAGGGGATCAGAGGAGGGGTGGGGGGGAGGGGGCGAGGTGAGGAGGAGGGGATTTAGGAGCCACTAAGATGCGACTTTCACTCTGGATATTCCACTAAGTCTATTGAGGGACTTACTGGACATTAAGATATATTCCTCACTCTGGACCTCCAGTGATTCTCGTTACACTCGTCCACTGTTACTCTGGCTTTATCACTACGACTATTAATATACTTAGACGTTATTATGTGATTCTTACCGTGATTTTTACAGCAGCTACCAGCGGATTTATACGTCACTAAGAATGAGTGAATACAGCACTACCCGCTTGTTCATAGGGTTACGGGTTCGATCCCAGTGCAGTGTGCTGTATCCACACTGTCCCTAATGGCACCGTCATGCATATGGGAGCAATACGTTCTTGGTTTTCACATCTGACAGGAGTTTCTGTCACCAAGACTACCGGGGAATTCTGACGTGATAAAAATGCGAGTTTCACCTGGCGTTCCCCTTCACACCCTTCCGTTATGGCAGCTACGGCAGGCAAGCGTTCGTCTGCCTTATACAAGTGATGTGATAAAAGAGAAAAGAGTGAGAACTTGACCATGAAACAGAGAGAGAGAGAGAGAGGGGGGGGCGGGTTCATGACCACAATGTATAGACACAACACATAGGCCTACAGCTCTATTTAAGATCCTTCCAGGCCTCCACCACCATATCTGACGCCCATATTTCCACGCCGTCCTAACAGATCAAAACGACGTAAAGTTCAGTGATAACGAAGCCTAAAACTGGTTACATGGAGAGAGTCTGTGTATGTGTGTGTGTGTGTGTGTGTGCGTGTGTGTGTGTGTGTCAATAAACACACACACACACAACAGGTAAACAAACACAATAAAATAAACACAAAACCTAACCTAACCAAACCTAACCTAACCAAACCTAACCTAACCAAACCTAACCAAACCTAACCTAACCTAATCTAACCGAGTACTTCCCTCCTACACCCGGGTACAGGAAAACATTCTGTTCACCGATTTGAACAAGTTTATGAGACTATTTTTACCCGACAACGAGTCCTACCCGATTAAAATTATCCGCTTTAATGGCGTTCAATACTCTTAATAGCGTTGTGTGTGTGTGTGCTGTTTCAAGGGGTGAGTTGCACACGATAAATATCCGATTTAATCCTATTATACAGTCCTCGTGGAGAGAGAGAGAGAGAGAGAGAGAGAGAGAGAGAGAGAGAGAGAGAGAGAGAGAGAGAGAGAGAGAGAGAGGTTAGACCAATCACAACCAAACGAGGGAACCATTTAGTGGACGCTCAGGGGAGACTTAGTGAAATGGGGAAGACCAATTAGGGAAATACATACGTATACATAAAATGGGGGGGGGGGGGGGGGTGGTGTTCATACATGATATACTGGGTCGGGCAATTAGGGGGCAAGTTTATAAATGAATAATATAGTGGAGGAGGAGGAGGAGGCTAAAGAGGAAGGGAGGGGAGGAGGATGAGGAGAAGGAAGAGGAAGAGCAGAAACATGCAAATTTATTGGCTGTTTTGGTGTATGTATGTATGTATGTATGTATGTATGTATGTATGTATGTATGAATGAATGAATGAATGAATGAATGAATGTACAGTATATGTGTAACTACGTGTCATCTTCAGCGTGAGACTTACCCCTTGCTACCTTCCCACACACAGGTAAGCACGCCCCACTAATCTAATCACCCTCACCTGATAACACTGCTCTTAATCAGGAGTCCTGGTATTGCAACAACATATATGACAGGTACAATATATAAAGTCAAGAGTTATATAAAGAGTTAAGTAAGATACATAAGTAAGAGTCGGGGGTTTAAGTAGTTTTAAGTATGTATGTAAAGTAATGTAGTAGTGGTGTAGTAACATTGGTGTGATTTGGATGATATTGGTAGTTAAGTCCTGTTATTTGTTAGTGTATTGTATGGAAACAGTAATGGAGTGAGAATAGATCACTAACAGACAGATTAGATGGATTGATTGATACACAGCGAGAGAGAGAGAGGGGGGTATATGCACGTCAACAAACAAACACACACTCACTGGGAAGACACAAAACACTATGACTCCCCCCCACCCCCCCCTCCCCTCCCCCCTCCAAGCATCACCCGTAAAACCAGTTTGTCGACGTTCCGCGGACCGTCAAGCGTGCGAGAGAAGAACCAACCCACTCCACCCAACCCACTCCCCCCCACCCAAACCTTCCCCTACCCACCTTCCTCCCCTACCCACCTCATTTCCCCCACTCGTCCTTCCCCCACTCACCTCCTCCCCAACCCACCTACTTCCCTCACCCACTTACCCCTTCTACCACCCACCCCACCCCCTCCCCTACCCACCCTCCCCTCCACCCAACGGCTCCTTAACGCACCTGCCGTGTTAAAGGTCACTGTGAGGGCAGGTGAAGCACTCGTTAACCGAACCTCAGCTACATGAAGTTACGACCCTAGACTATAAACACCTCTTGACGCGACAAACACACGCACACACACGCCTGACAATGAGACGTGTTATATATGGTGCTAATTGAAGCTAATCCGACGACTGAAAGCTAATCCGACGACTGAAAACTAATCCGACAAGAACGAGTCCGTAGTCGTCAAGAAGGGATCCAGAGTCATCATCATAAGTAACTCCCCCACAATACGGACAGAAAACACGGACCAACACACACAAAACTCGTCCGTGATCTGGTCGAGTCACAACCACTTAAACAAGTTTTTACCGGGAACTAATGCCATTGGTTCACGATATAGCGTTCACAAGACACCCAGACGGACGGACGGATGGACGGGTGGATGGACGGGCGCATAAAAGGACGGACGGACGAATACAAACCAAAACAGTCTGACGCACCCACGGACCGTCTAATAAACCCACGAACACTTACGCCCACACGGACGGTCTAACACACGAACACTTACGCCCACACGGACGGTCTAACACACGAACACTTACGCCCACACGGACGGTCTAACACACGGACGGCTACTGTTCCCATCTCCTCCTCGGGGGACAAGCAGACGTAAACACAGACACAAGGTACAATAAAACACAGAGGTAAACAAACAAGGCGGTACAGGAGGCCGTCTCTACTAAGTTACGACCGACATCAAAAGTTTCTGGTGTAGTCAAGTTGGCGGCAACACTGTCCCTCACACCCGTCTCACTACTACTACTACTACTACTACTACTACTACTACTACTACTACTTCTATTACTACTACTACCACCACTAACACCCCCCCCATCCCCCAACAGCACACTAGACCTAACACTTATACCGAGACTACACTCAGTTGCTCCAAGCTTTTGCAGACACACACACACACACGCACACACACACACACACACACACACACACACACACACACACACACACACACAGAAACTAACGAGAAACAACCCGGAATTAATATACTGTCTTGAGGTCTGTTTATCTTCCATAACTTGATGTAGTGTAAAACTCCCGTCAGTAGTGAGGGCGTGTTTGACTACCCCACTCTGAGCTGTAGTGGAGTGTTGACGTTGTTAGTGAGAGAGAGAGAGAGAGAGAGAGAGAGAGAGAGAGAGAGAGAGAGAGAGAGAGAGAGAGAGAGAGAGAGAGAGAGAGAGAAGCCAAATTTTATACATATTCCCTTTCACAGTCAAATTAAAAGTCAATTATATTTTCTCACATGGTCGAGCTGTTGAAACAAAAAAATATAAAAATATAAATCCAGAATTCGTAAAACGTGAAACAAAAAGAAAATCCCAAACATCATGACGTATACGTAGACTAAACCCAAATACAAAAAAAAACATAACTTAAACCACAAACAACAACGGGAAATATAAAACACATACAGAAATCCCATCTTACGAGAAAAAACACCAAATTTAAAACCCACCAAAAAACGCAATCAAATAAAAAACGCGAAATTTATATTAAACCAAAAATTATATAGTTTGATGCACACCTCCATAAATTTGAAGCTTAAGTGAGATTTATTTTATTTACCACCGAAAGAATT